>CM019692.1:46326429-46678929 GCA_009760885.1 Achatina immaculata
TGATGCGCTTTTGAAGGATGATGAGTATTTCACGGCACCTGTTATTTTCCTGCCATTCTGTTTCCTCCCTGAAATGATGTCTTAAGATGCATTTCTGCCCAGGACAGGAATATATGTCTATGCCCACGTGCGCGTAATCATAGAACCCCAAGTTTGACATCCATTCATCCTTTTGCTAACATCTTAGTTCACTTATAAAGACTTTTGCTACGAAGCCCATAAGATGAGAACCATCGACGTGAAATACCATTCCCTAGCAACAACGAGAACCTTCGACGTGAAACACCATCCCTAGCAGCAAAGAAAACCATCGACGTGAAACACTATCCCAAGCAACAAAGAGAGCCATCGACGTGAAACACCATTCCAAGCAACAAAGAGAGCCATCGACTTGAAACACCATCCCTAGCAACAAAGAGAACCATCGACGTGAAACACCACCTCTAGCAACAAAGAGAGCCATCGACGTGAAACACCACCCCTTACAGAACCCGTGTCACAGAACACTGTGGGGAATGGTCAGGCTGCCAGCTTGGCCTTTTCGCTTACGGCCGGCCAAAGGGGTCAGGGTCAGCGTCTGGCTATTGGTCACGTGATTGTCCAGTGTGTCAGGGTTGTGGAGAGTAAGGTGAAATAAATCAGCCTTCGTTTTCGTTCTCGTGAGGTACGGCCGGGATTGTGATTGTTGCTGTTATGGGTGTTTTGTAGTGATATGTTTTGTGATATTGTGTTCTGCTGTGAGTTTATTCCCGTGCCACGCTAGGTAATGTAAGTTATTGTATGTCTTAGATGTGTTGCGCGAGCGTAGTTCTTTGTGTGCGAAATATTCTGTAGGTTTATTTAAGAGAGAATTAACAGCAGAGTTTACTACTGCGAGTTTAGATTTAAGACAGATTAGATTATTATAGGGGAAGGTTTAATGAAGCAGAAGCCCTGCCACATTTGTAGGTCTGAAATAATTACTGAACACGTGACTCACATTTTTGTGTAATCCTGATATTTTATCATTTTCACGGATTTTTTTGCGTCATCTTCTTTGACTACGCATTTTTTTGCCATTGCATTGCGTTCATCCATCATGTTTTTCATCTTTTCAGTCATTTTGCGTTCATGAGTTTAATTAATATTAATTAGTGTGGGTTTTGCTTTCTCTCATAATACAAGAGTGGGCTCAGGATTCAGACTGAAATATCATAAATTTGGTTTCATCATGCTGCAATTGTGAGCAATGTTCCCTCTAAGCTGCGCGGCTGTGGGACCGCGCACAGAAAAAAAAAATCATACCGGGCACAAAACTTTTGGAGCAGCGCAACTGCTACTTTTATTTTCCAGTTTCCAGATGTTACTCTGTGCTATAATTGCGATCAAGAGAAATACAATGATGGTACATGTTTTTCCTTTACTGTTTCTTTCTTGTTGAGATATACCTTTCGGATCGGATGTTTCAACTGGTCTTCTGTCGCGTAGTTTCGGTAATAATGTAGCAGAATCGTGACGAGGCACGTGAGCACAAAGAGGATAAAGGGTAATAAAATAAAGAGGCAGATAAATTTCCATTGCGGAAAAGTACAGCAGATCTATCCTGTTATTAAATATACAGACTTTTACAGTGTTATATATATATATATACACACACACGTTGCTACTACGCACATCTGCACACACAATATTTTTTTGCACATGAGCTGAACATTTTGCACACAGACCGCAAAACCCTTATAGGGAACATTGGTTGAGAGGATTAATATGTAACTCGTGACTTGAATTAATCATGTGTGTTGGTGCATTGACATGTTTGTGTTTTGCGCCAAAGATTCATGTGTTTTGAGTCATGGACTAGATATAGTCTTGCTGATTAGATGTTGAACAGTGTTTGTAAATCAAGGAAGTAAGTTTGTTTCAAGTAACATAATATTATAATAGTTAGAATGTAGAACCATTGAAATTTGAGTTGAACAAGTAGATTTGAGATGGAGAACTATAAGTGATTCCCATTTTTGAGTTCATTATTATTTAAGTTTTTTTTTTTTTTTTGTACTCCAGCGATTTCATATATTGCGGGTTGTAATCTGCATCCTTTGCTGTCCAGTGTTTCTCGTGCAGTTCGTTTGTGGAATAAACATTTTGGTTTTTGTTTCTTGGATCACAAATCAACTGGTCCAGTGTAGTTACTTATGTTTGTTGGTGCTGTTTGTTCTTGAAATAATTGAGCTCATAAGCATAACTGATAAGTTCACAGGTAGCCGGACTTGATGAAGGTTGAAAGGTTTAGAATCTATGTTAAGATTTCTAAAGGAGAAATTCTGGGTCCCATGTGTACAACTGTACTAATTAAATGGGAGACTACACCTCAGGTGAAATTATCGTTCCCCCGGGAATTAACTCCCCTGGTAAAATATGCTAATAAGACATAAATATGTTATGTCACAGACAAGAGCAAGAATTAACCTTAATTCCTTTTTTGTAACAAATCTTATCTATTCGATTCTCCATTATCTGTTCTCCTTTTATCTATCTTCGTTTTACAACACCACCCGGCAACGACAAAGAGAACTCTCGACGTGAAACATCGTCCCTTACAATAGCGAGAACTCTTATCGTAGAGCACTATCCCTAGCAACAAAGGAATTCAACTCCCGTCTCCCGCCTACAACGTTCAATCAGAGTTATCTATCTCGGGGCAAATTGTTTCGGTTAACCGTAAAATTGATTGAACCTGTCTCTCCTTCCAGCTGACTTAGTCCTTTGTGCTTCCTCCGCTTGGGCTCTGCTTTTCTCAGTATATGCTGAGTGTATACCAGCACTGCAGAATCTGGGCAGAGCAATTGCACTGGGGCCCTTTCCACACACACTAGTCATTATTTAGCACACCCAGAGAATCATCATCATCATCAGGTGCCGTGCCGACTGGCGTTGGCTATTATGCTTCTCCAGAGTACCCGATCCTTCATGCAGGCCATCAGCTCAGTTGGTGATCTCCTCTCACACCATCCCGTCAGACTGTCCAGTATCATTTCTCTTGGTCTTCCTCTTGATCTTCTTCCTTCTATTATTCCTGTTGTTATAATATTTTCAATGCCCCCTCTTCTCATTGCATGTCCTATGAAAGTACATTGTCTCTCTCTTATCTTTCTGACAAGGTTTTTTGTCTCTCCAGTTCTTCTCCTACATTCTTCATTAGTTAGTTTTGCTGTCCAGGGGATTCGCAACATTCTTCTAATAAACCACATTTCTGCTGCTTCCAATGAATTTTGTGCAGGCCTGCCTATTGTCCATGATTCACTTCCATATAACAAGATAGGTTCAATATAGCATTTTAGGACTCGTTTTCTAACATTCATTGATAAAGATGTGTTAGCTAATATGTTTCTCATTCTCTGAAATGCAGTCTTTGCTTGGCCTATTCTGTTCCTAATTTCTGTTTTGCATTTCCCATCTGAAGTTATTACTGCTCCACGGTATTATACCCAGAGAATAGATATTTTAACTGTGGGGCCCTAGGGCAACTGTATACCGCACACCTCGGCCATTATTTAACACACGCAGAGAATAGATATTTTAACTGTGGGGCCCTAGGGCAACTGTGTACCGCACACCTCGGTCATTATTTAACACACGCAGAGAATAGATATTTTAACTGTGGGGCCCTAGGGCAACTGTGTACCGCACACCTCGGTCATTATTTAACACACGCAGAGAATAGATATTTTAACTGTGGGGCCCTAGGGCAACTGTATACCGCACACCTCGGTCATTATTTAACACACGCAGAGAATAGATATTTTAATCGTGGGGGGGGGGGGGCGGGGGCGGCAGTGTACCCATGCATTAAGTCGGTTCGGCTTTTATCAATGAATAGATCATCATCATCACCATTATCATCATCATCACCACCATCATCATCGTCATCATCATCATCATCACCATCATCATCATCATTGTTGTCGTTTCCTTTTTTTCTTGTAAGAATTGAACATCTGGGTAATATAGATCTATTTATTCTTGCTAGCTTTCTCGGCGCGTTTCACTGCACGTAGATTTTAATCAGCGCTCCATTTTTCTTTATGTGGTGCAATGATAACTCTGATTCTGTGTTTATAATCTTGTGTATGCATGTTTTCATCAGACCTTCACCTAGTTCCTGGCCAAGTATGTCTCTGGTTTTGTTTTCTTCTTCTTCTCTTCTTCTTTTTTCTTCTCTTCTGCTTCTTCTTCTTCGTCGTCAGTTAGAAGATCTGTGCTGGCAATGTATTTTTGATTATGTATATGTCTGTGTGTGCGCGTGTATGATTGTGTCAGTGCTATTTTATTAGGTTAATGACTTCTTCTCTTTTACTTTGAATGTAATAGTGTAATCTTACACTCTTTTGATATGTTTTTTTTTCGTATACTTGTAAGTATATATACTTGTAAATCGAGTGTGTGGGAAGAATGAAAGATGGAGTGATAAAAGGCAGAATGTAAGATGGGCCTGCGTGCCCAATTCTTTACCCTTTAAAAATAAAGATCATTCATTCATTCATTCATTCATTCATTCATTCATTCATTCTTCTTCTTCTTCTTCTTCAGCTTTCTTATCCGTTCAGAGCTCATTGCTACAGATAAAATTCGTTTCAGTTAGTCTCTATTCCTAATCTTCTCTCTCCAGTTGGTGACACCAATTTCCTTTATATCCTCTTTTATGTTGTCTTTCCATCTCTGTCCTGGTCTACCCCTTTGTCTTGTTTCTTTCATCTCTTGTACATACACAATTTTCATTTATCTGTTCTGTTCCATTTCTTTCTACATGGCCCAGCCAGCGTGGTCTGTTCAGTTTCAAGACATTTGTAATTCGTTGGGATTTAAATAAGTTGATCAGTTTAGTGTTCTATATAGTTCTCCATTCTCCACTGTTGGTATCCTCTTTGGGCCCAAAGAATTCTTCTTAGGATTCTGTTCTCAAAGACCTGCAACTGTTGTTCATCTTTCTTTATTGTACTCACGTTTCTGATCCATACATGACGTCTGGTCTTACTATAGTTTTGCTGATTGTTTTTCTTTTTTTTTTTTGAAGATTTTTGTCTTTTAAGTTCTTAAAATGGACTCTGCTGGACTCACGCCCTCTCACACAAATTCTGTCTTTTTTTTTTGTCTGCCTCAGGCCCAATTTCTTCTCTCAATATGTAAAACTATATTTATTATCTTTCCTGTTGTTTAATATACTTTCTACAGAATAATCCATCAGCGGCAACAGCAGCTGTACAGCAAGAAAACAAAGAGGCAAAAGAGAAGCTCGATTGGATGAAAGACGAACAACAAATAACCGGATCTGTTCACGCTCCGACACGCAGCAAACATAGGCCGCAGTTGACCATACAAGTTAAAGAAAACCTCCAGGAATCTGAAGAGCAGCCATAACTTATTGAGCGTTTGGCTCTAAAAATTAGAACAAAAACATACATTTCACGGCTCACGTCCCAGGAAATACTTGGTGCTGTTTTGGAAATTTACGCGAAGCCAGAAATTGCTTGCAAAACCGCGGATAATTCCCATATGGCATGTTTTTTTTTCCCCTCCATGTCTCTGATGTTCCCAATGTTGATGTTGTGTAGTTTTGGTTTTTTTTTTCAGTGAAGGAAAACTCTAAACGGTCTTTTTTTTTAAATGGGGTAATTATTTGTCAAAATGGATAGCGAAAAATTCTCCGTTTGCGAACTCTGGCAATACGACTTTTCCCTGCGTCTAAACAACGTTCCATGGGGATTTTTCGACCCTGAAAAGTTCACTCGAAGAATTTAACTCTTTGAAAACATCTCCCGACACGATGTCACGACGTGGCTTATGTTAACGTGACCATTGACATAGCTGTTTGTTGACCTCGAAAAAAGCCACCGACAGTTATCGTTTTCTAGATCAGAGCGGAACTTGTACTTGTATGAACTCCCTGTAATTGCGAGCTGTTGTTCTTTGCAGCCGATGCTGTAGAGATGTTGGGCACAGAATCGTATCGGTGTGGGAGAGGGATATGGCGGCTACTTTTTCAGTCCCGGAGTACAGCTAAAAAGCAGGGAGATGTGCAATGCTTCTTTACCAGACTCCACCACCACCATGGGGACTGTGGCGATCCCTGCCCCCTTAGCCAGGCTAGGCCTGTTACTGGGGGTACCACTGAGAGGTGGGACAGGGTCTTGGTCAGCTATGGTTCGCTAATCCTGATGCTGGCATATCAGCTATGGGTCGCTGATTGCCCCTGCGAAATGGAAAAGAGAGAATTTTTCCTACCCCACACACGATGTTTCTCTCGTACGACGAAAATGTAAAATGATGTATATTCCGTCTGTTAAAGACTTGACAACTACAATCAATTCTTACAGATGTTGTACCTCTTTTAAATGTTGAACTAAACCAAACAATAGTTGTGAGGGGCACGAAATGGAAATCTGTCTTTGGTTAGTTATTTAGTTAGCTTATTTGTTTGTTTGTTCTCAGTGCTACATAATATATGTCAGACGCTGAACATGGAAGTGGTTACTGTGCATATCTCACGTGACCATGAGGCCTGTCAAAATTGAGAAATGTAAAAAAAAAAAAAAATTATCCAGAACATTCTTCCTGGACTGATACAGCAGTTTTGCACAGAACATCACTATGTGAAAATTTTGGGTTTTTTGGCGTGCGTGGTGCTTTTAGTAAGAGTGCCACGGGTTCGCCACCTTTGGGTCTGGACTCAGAGAAAAAAAAGCCACTTCTTTTCCTTTTAATAAGTTTCGGTCCTTTAAACTTTAAATTACCCCCCCCCCCCACTTTTTACAAATAAAAAAGGGAAGTGGGGTGGATGGAGAAGGGAAGGACTCTGTGACTCATGATCACAGATTTGAACGTTCCAGTCTGTATTCCTACTCCTAAGAGCTGAACTGCTCTCTCCTACGTGACACCGAACCTGGTGATGCATCTTGGCTATTGTGCCACACAGGATCGTTGTTGGAAGTGACACACGGCCATGAAGAAGTCTTGTCTGCCGTGTTTGAAAGACTCCTAGATTTTTGGTGATCTTGCTTGTGGAGTGCTGATGATGGCGTTACCATTTATGTGGTTAAATAACCATGTGAACTGTGTTAATATAATATTTTTTAACGTAGATCCTTTTATCTCGTGTGATGAGACTCATAGCAGCCATGACGGCGGTGGTAGACATTTGGCGCGCTCTTCATGACTAGAAAACCAGAAACAACCTTCACCTTGTCTGAAGAGTTCCGCGTTACTTCCGTCTTGCCAACAACTTGGAGATTCCTGATGCCGTAGTTTTCGTGGAATGTTTCCCCTAAACACTGAAGAGTATATGAAGAAGGAGGCAAGACAAGTTTAGGCAAAAATTATCGGAAAAACCAGTCATATCCTACCGCTTCCATCTCAGGGGTCTCAAGTTTACAGCTCTACAAAGCTCACCAAGCAAACTAACTGACACATTCGTAGATACGTATTTAGTTTTGGAAGCTCATAAATTTCTAAACATTTAATTAATTTATCAACTCATAAATTCGTAGTTCTGATAAATTTATGCACTGTTTTTCCTCCCTTGCTCTTCCCTGCGCCCCAGCTCAGAAAACTGATGGCTTCATTTAGCGTCCATGGTTATCCCAAATTCTCTTTTTCCTTGAGGCGCATATCTGACACACAAATCGCATAATAACCTATGTCATAATTTGGTTAATCAGACAGTCTTCCATTCACGAGTTACTTAGATGACAAGTTAAACCCGGCTGTTGCTAGCACAAATCCCACGTAACTTCAATCAGCAAGAAGGATATTTCGCGGGAACTTGCACAACATAGCTGAAGGAAATATGTTTTTTCCCCCTGTTTTTCTCTCTTTGTTGTAATTGACGTGTATCTAAGCGGTTTTTTAAAGAAAAACAAGAAGAGGAGGTAGAAGAAGAAGGAGAAAGATGAAGAATAGTAAAGAAAAAGATCTATCACAAATCTGATTACTGTGCTTTGTGGTACCTCTAATAATTAGAAAGCACACATCGCACTGTCCTTTGTGGTACCTCTAATAATTAGAAAACACACACCGCACTGTGCTTTGTGGTACTTCTAATAATTAGAAAGCATACACCGCACTGTGCTTTGTGGTACCTCTAATAATTAGAAAGCACACACCGCACTGTGCTTTGTGGTACCTCTAATAATTAGAAAGCACACACCGCACTGTCCTTTGTGGTACCTCTAATAATTAGAAAGCACACACCGCACTGTCCTTTGTGGTACCTCTAATAATTAGAAAGCACACGCCACAGATTGTTCAGATTTTAGAACTACAAGCCTGATGAGTCATGTGACTAAAATTCTCATGAGAGTCATCCTCGAAAGAACAGAAAACAAAAACTGATAAGTAAGTGAAGAACAATTCAGTTTCATGCAGAATAGTGAAGCAAGAGATGTCATCTTTTGCATAACGAAAAGTTAATCCAAACTTGTACGAACTCCCTGTAACTGCGAACTGGTGTTCTTTGCAGCCGATGCTGTAGTGGTGTTGAACTACAACATCGTATCGGCGTGGGAGCGGGTTATGGCGGCTACTTTTTCAGACCCGGAGTACAACTAAAAAGCAGGGTGTGTGCAATGCTTCTTTAGCAGACTCCACCACCATGGGGACTATGGCGATCCCTGCCCCCTTAGCCAGGCTAGGCTTGTTACTGGGGGGTACTACGGAGAGGTGGGACAGGGTCTTGGTCAGCTATGGTTCGCTAACCCTGACCTTGGCATATCAGCTTTGGGTCGCTGATTATTTCATCGGTCAGGCATCTTCATCCATAGTTAATCGAAAAGAATATGGTAGGCCAAAATAATAAATATGCCTATTTTATAGACCAAAACTAAAACATTCTACAAAGTGAAGCAAGAAAAACTAATAAAATCTCTTGCGGAAATCAACCTTAATAAGAAAGACATCCAGACTATAACAACTCTCTACTGGGAACAGGATGCGTCAGTAAGAAACAGGACAGTGACGTCGACAAACTTGCCCATAAAGAGGGGAGTCAGGCAAAGAGGAGAGTCAGGCAAACAAAGGAGTCAGGCAAAGAGGGGAGTCAGGCAAAGATGGGCGTCAGGCAAAGTTGGGCGTCAGGCAAAGATGGGAGTCAGGCAAAGATGGGCGTCAGGCAAAGAGGAAGTCAGGCAAAGAGGGGAGTCAGACAAAGAGAGGAATCAGGGAAAGATGGGAGTCAGGCAAAGAGGGAGTCAGGCAAAGATGGGAGTCAGGCAAAGACGTGTTCTGTTTCTGTGTCTATTCAATCTGTACACAGAGAACATGTTCAGACACTCAGACAAACTACCAGGTGTGAACATAAGGGGAAGAAATATAAACAATTTAAGGCATGCAGATGATAGTTCTTCCGGCAGAGAACCTGCAGAAATTAACAGACAAGATAAACAAAGGAAGCCAAGAATGAGGAACAAAGATCATATTTTTAAAAAAGACCAAAGTAGTTGTGTTCAGCAGGAAAGATCAAAAGCAGATGAATATAACCATAGATAATGATAGATTAGAACAAGTGATAAACTACAACTACCTAGGACATATACAAACCGACGATGGGAGATGGAGACGGATATGAAGAAAAGAACAGGAATGACAAAACGTGGATTCAACACCATGAGAACAATTATGTTGTCCAGGAATCTGGCCATAAAAACAAAAAACAAAAAAAGAAAAAAAGATATTTGTAAATTGATATATACATATATATTCTACATTATTGCACGGAGCAGACACCGTGACTTTGAGCAAAAAGTAGGAGAGATTGACAAGTATGGATGTGCAGAATTAGGTCATCTATCTTAAAGAACGAAAGGAACAAATATACAAGTGTTGGAACAGCTCGAAATGTAACGCGAACTTCTTAAAGAAATAATGATCAAGAAAGCAACATACTTTGGGAATATCAACAAAAACAAACAAACAAAAACTTAACAATATACTACCGATCATACTAGAGAGAAAGGTAAAGGTAAGATAAAGGTAAGATAAAGGTAAAATTCCCGTTTACATGCCATTAAGGCACAGTGGGGTTGTTAGGCCCTGTATTTCCACGACCTTCGGCACGGGAAAGTGTGACGTCACTAGATAGAAAGGTGGAAGGGAAAAGAGCGAGAGGTAGACAGAGACGCAGGTGGGGAGAGTAACACGAGAATGGACAGGACACGGAGGGAGCCAGGAAACTGGATCTTCATTACGGCCAGCCTTTTTTTCTGAAGACGGCACATGATGATGGTGATAATAATAAGATGAATTTCAAACCACACAAAGCTAACCTTACAGCAACATACAACGTGCTTCAAATGATGCTTTGGGCGACCCAGATGTTTCATATCACAGACTTCATAAACAAGGAACAGTTTCCTTGAAAAGTGCCAGTTCGCTGTGATAATCAGTGAAAACATTCCCTGGAGGCATGTGACAAGCAGTTGTGATAGCGCTGCCTTGTTTGACTTCCATATGATCCAAGAACATTCACGAAGAAACGACATTAGTAAAGAGTTGGATTCAAGAACCCCCCCCCCCCCCCAACCTCCGAACGTTTCACTGAAATACGCTAGTCCTGAATCGTCATAACGTATTGACATGGAGCAATGACATATTCTATCTGCGTTGCCTGAGATCAACCGGTTTTTTTTTCTGTTTGTTCTAGGGGACAATTTACTGTTTTGTTCTAGGGGACAATTTACTGTTTGTTCTAGGGGATAATTTACTGCGTGTCCCAGGGGATAATTTACTATTTTGTTCTAGGGGATAATTTACTGTTTTGTTCTAGGGGACAATTTACTGTTTGTTCTAGGGGATAATTTACTGCGTGTCCCAGGGGATAATTTACTATTTTGTTCTAGGGGATAATTTACTGTTTGTTCTAGGGAATAATTTACTGTTTTGTTCTAGGGGACAATTTACTGCGTGTCCCAGGGGATAATTTACTGTTTGTTCTAGGGGATAATTTACTGTTTATTCTAGGGAATAATTAACTGTTTTGTTCTAGGGGACAATTTACTGTTTGTCCTAGGGGACAATATGTCCTATAGAATAAACAACAGAAAATCGGTTTGTGACGTAATATATTTAACTATTTATAATGTTCCATTTAAGGGAGAGAACTTTGATGTATTCATCCACCGTTACAGCGCGGATATCACAGCATCCTTTTTTTTTTTTTGTCCTGACCACTGGACTGTGATTGACAGCGTAATTCAGTTTGTGGTTCAAGAATACATAATTGGCAGAAAACAGGGATGGGGACTTAACACGCACAAAAAGACACGTGACATTTTGGATGCCTCTAAATCCAGTTGTCCTTCCAAGATCTAATTTCATTTCCATAATGTCTTTCCTCTCCTCTCTGACCTGTGTACATGTCGTATAGCTCTGTGCGTTATCACAACTTGGACAATTAAACCAGCAGATGATAAAGAATTTGGAAGAAATGGAGAAGATGGGAGATGGTCTAAGAGAAAGATGCAATAAATACCAAGGACTATAGAGAAAAAGCAAAAAGGAAAAGATCACCCGAGACGTTTCAGAACACGGAAAACTAGTTAAAATCTAAGAAAAAAAAAGAGAGTCAAAATTTCTTGGACATGTCGTGAGTAGACAGAAGTTAGAAAACTAGGTAATGGCTGGAAAATTCAAAGGACCAAACAAAAAAAAAGACAAAAGAAACAAAGGGTGGCCAAGAATTTTAAAAAATGAATGGACCAACGAAGTGGCATGGCAGAAGAAAACTATCTGAACTGATCTGAAACGCCAAAAGACCCTCGAGGCAGAGAAGCATAATCGTTCACGTTATCCTGGCAATGTAAAATGAATGCCCCGAGACATATATGAAGACTAGTGGCATGCTACCAGCATCGTCACAGATAGATCTATAATTTGATCGGTGTGTGGTATATAAAAAAAATAACTAATAATTTCTTTACCTACAGTAGGATAAGTAACTTTAGAAACTTCATTGTTTTGTGCAGCGCGTGACGTGTTCGAGAACATAACTGAAACTCTCTTGTGGGATTTCTCCAGCCCGACCTTCGGAGACGGATCGGCAGCAGTTTCGTCAGAGATCGTGACACGCACAAAAATCCATCCTGTGCACTTCTAGCAGGAACCCTAGGGCTTAGCTACACGCTTTTGTTTTTGTCCAGGACGGGTTGGTTACAAAGTCGTTTTTAGTTGTACAGACGAAAAAAAAAACCCTAATTTCCCCCGTGCTATATACCGCAAGCCATACTAGATGAACCACGTGTCGGTGACTTCTATTGGATAAACCAAAATTTCTTTTTTTTAAGTTTGTTTTCTCTAACAAAACCCCGGATGGATATAACCACAAACAACAAGAAACTGGAACAAGCTATAACCAACATCTCTCTAGGACAGACTCTAACCGAGGATGAATGAATATAACCACAAACAACAAGAAACTGGAACAAGCTATAACCAACATCTCTCTAGGACAGACTCTAACCGAGGATGGATGGATATAACCACAAACAACAAGAAACTGGAACAAGCTATAACCAACATCTCTCTAGGACAGACTCTAACCGAGGATGGATGGATATAACCACAAACAACAAGAAACTGGAACAAGCGGTAACCAGCAACTCTCTAGGACCGACAATAACCCAGGAAGGCAGATGTGACGCGGAGATAAAGAGAAATATAGGAATGGCAGAGCATAATATAGTCATCTTTGTTTCCTTAGGCTCAGCTTTCAGCTCCCTACAGTAATACAGAATATGTGTATCATTTGACAAATATCTTCAGTATAAGTCCCAGGCAGCTGTAGTTTGTCACCTGTTCCAGTTTCCCATTGTTTGTAGCTTTTGGATTTTCCTGCTGAACACCATTGCTGTAGTCTTTGTTGATACTGATCTCTAGTCATTATTTCTGGCTTATGTTGTTTGTCTTATCTATTAATTTCTGTAGGTTCTGTGGATTCTCTGCTAGTAGCACTGTATCATCCCCATACCTTAAATTGCTGATATCTATACCCCCCCCCCCCCCATTTGTTCAGTCCTGGCAGTTTTTCTGAGTGTCTGAAGATGTTTTCTGTTTCGAGGTTGAACAGAACTGGAGATAGGAAACATTCTTGCCTGTTGGTGTCACTGTACCCTATTTTACCGAATTTGCTTTTCCCAGGAGAGATTTCCTGTAATTTGGATTGATTTCGTCAAAACATGTTTTTCCTTTGATAAATTAAGTTTGTTATTACTCAAGGCCACACCTGATATACTGCTCCTTTTATTCTCCATCAGAAGCACAGTATATCACTTTACTTAAACATGCTATAAACACTTTCTCTTTTGCTTCAACTCAACATTCGTATCCCACGTACGTATCTCGCATTCCCCCTCCCCTCCCCCTCCCCCCGCTCACTGCTTCTCCGCTTCTAGCAGTTTTGAGAACAACCTGACGGAACTCTCTGAAGGAGCGTAAATCTGCACTCCCAACACGGCGGGAGTGAGCACTTGACACCTAGCTCGTTACTTGTCCTGTCGGACTACTATGAGATGTGCTCGAGTGAGTGCCACCGTGGTATGTGAGCGTATTTTATAGCTCTTCACTAGAAAGCCAGAATGGGATTGTTTAAGACGCTGGAAAATAAGTCTGCCAGTTTTTTTTTTCTTTGTTTTGTTTTTTTTCCCCGTTTTTAATTTAACGCTAACTGGAGTTTACACTTCGTTGCAGTTTTACATCAATCTATCTATCTATCTATCTATCTATCTATCTATCTATCTATCTATCTATCTATCTATCTATCTATCTATCTATCTATCTATCTATCTATCTATCTGTCTGTCTACCCGCCTGTCTGTGTAAAATATTTTCCTTACACCTGTCAGACACTTGGTTTTTTTTTTTTAATCTACCTGCGTACCTGTATATTTGTTATTGGCCTAAATACGTTTACAGTGCGTTTCTGCCTGTTTATCAACATTTACACCTGCAGACTTAACACAATTTTTCTGTCTGCAGAACAATATGTGTATGAGAATGTTATTTTCCCACCTGCTCTTGTTTGGCATTTTCTACGAACATGTTTTAAAACAGTTTGGGCGGTTATATTTTAGGGCAGTTTTTCCTATACACAAATAATATCCGTTGGTTGGTTGACCTGGTTTGTATAATACACAAATCTCATTGGCGAAGCAGTTAGTGCACTGGTCTCTCATGGCGAAGGTCGGGGGTTCGAATCCGACCGGAGGCACCCCAGTCACACAGCTGTAGAAATGGGTACCCGATTTCTTCTGGAGTTGGGGAAGGAAAGGCGCTCAGGCGTGATACTGACCATATCACCCTCTAGTGTGCTGACAGGTCAAGGAAAATATGGGCACTAACACCATATCCCTATGTGCCTCTAAGGCATGAGAGGATTACCTTTTACCTTTTTCCCAACTTTTTATTGTGCTACAATCTCTGTCCAGAAAACACTAGCTCGCATCATCACACCAGAATTTCCCACACGTGTCTCTGTTTAGCTGGTTGTCACAGCTGCGTTCAGTAAAGGTGCTAAGCCGTGCGTGCGCGCGCGCACACACTCACACACACTTACGAACTTCCAACAGTTAGAGCCTCGTGGAAAGGTTGTATCAGAGAAGCTGAGTAGCTTGTTGGTGTTCTGTACTGTTTCAATCTTCGCTGTTGGTTGTAGGACTTCGGGGGGGGGGGGGGGGGGGGGGGGGCTGGGAAGCGCTGAGAAAGGAATCAGTACCACATGGTCGCTAAAACCACAAACGATTGTTGCTTAGCGTGGTCTGCGGGTCCATTACTTTTCACTTTGTCTAAAACTAACGAGTACAAGCAGTTTTCCTCATGAACCAGTACGTGGCTGTGGCGTTTCAATGTATAATTTAATCATGTGAAAACATTCAAAACAGAGAAATAGAGAAGGAAAAGAAAATATAGATTCACATATTTGGTACATTACAAATAAGAATAACTAGAATGAAGTGCTTAGCTGCGATATGTACGAAACTGCATTTGAGACTGCATCAGTGTTTAAATTAAGACTGCAGAATGCTATCAATCTGATTGGTTGATAGTAAAGAAGGGGCGGAGAAAAGAGACAGGAGAGATAATGATACAATGATTGTGAAGGTGAGATAAAGCTGGATGGAATAAGATGAATATAGCTGAGGCGGCAGTAGCAACTAATATAGTTCGCTGAAGGTCCTAGAAAGTCAGCTGCAGGTGAGGAGAGAGTAGATGAGAACTTAGTAGAGAAGGAGGGATCTGCGTTAGTGCAGTGGATTAGACACTCGCTTACCGACCAGGCTTCGATTTCCACTCACCACTGTGGAGGTCAGACCGTGGCTCGGAAATTACCCGGGGTTCACTCAGCCTCAAGAAAAAAATGGGTACCAGGGTTAACGCTCTGGGAAGAAAGAAGAACGAGGCCGCTAGCTACGGAGTTACTGCTGATGGCGACACTAGTCGGTCAGTTTCTGGTCAACTTATGGTTTGACCGTGAGCAATGACGCTAGTTCACCACTCATATCTTTACCTTTAGTAGCGAAGGAATATGAGAGTGGAAAGAGCAACAGCATTCGCTGTGTCATCTGATCCATGGTTCGGGAAATCAAATCATTCTCACAATTCATAATGGATTCAGGTGCGGGTTCTGTAACGTAATGTTCAGCAGAGGATAACTCAGACCGGGAAAGACCAGTCTAAGATGAGATGACTGTATTCGAAAACATCTTTATAACATGTCCTAGAATGTTTCAAAGCCTGTTTCTAAACATTTCTAAGGTCCCAACCTCTCAACCAACCCTGACTTCTTAGTAAGAAACATTAAACAATGTCATTCTGATGATATAAACCCGCCTGCCCCGCTACAACAGCTTCATGCATGAATATGGAACGCTAATGACACACGGACTGAACTGTAAATTCAGCCTCCACGTCAGATTTCCTCTTTACTAAGTTCTCATTTACTCTTCTTTTCTCATCTACAACTGATATTTCAGGACCCTCATCAGAGTATATTAACTATGTTAATACCCTCTCCACCGCCCCCCCCTCCCAACACACAACTACATTCATCTGTTCATCCCACCTTTAATCTCGGCACTTTTATGAACAATTTCTGTAATATTTTTGTCCCACAAGTCTCTATAGGTGCATGTCGTTGTGTGAAAGTACGGTAGACAGACAAGATAGATAGATAGACAGACAGACAGACAGATTTAAACACACCAGGAAGTAGATAACAGAACACCGTGATTACCTGGTACGAAAATAGCAATGTGATCACCTGGTACGAACATAGCAATGTGATTACCTGCTACAGATTTGATTACCCTGACAGTACCATTATAAAATCCTTGTTCAGTTTATAATATTTATAACGTAATTTCTTTTGGGAATAAAGACAATTCTTAAAAGGTTTTAATGAAAGAGTTTACTGTAGTTTTTTTTTCACATTTTCAGTTGCATACCAGCAGAGAATCAGCATACCCGCTATCTTGATAGATACTGAAAATCAAAACTGAATAATTTATCGATCAAAATGATTTTACGGGACGATTCTGTATCCCACAGAAAAGAATTTATTATTTTAAATTGCTCCCAGAACTGTGCATAATAACCTTAAAAAATAGCCCTTCATATTATAGTTATGTATCTGGGGGAAAGTTAGTAATGCGTTATTATTTCAGAGTGGTTCTCAACTTTTTGCAGGTCTTAAACCCATTTTAACCAATGATACGGTCTCTCTTCTTTCCGTCTTCACAACCCGAGCCAGTCTGTTTTTTTAATTGAAAATGTTCACATATTTCTGGTGTTCTTTCTGCTTGGGCTAGTAATGTCCAATGTTCCCTCTAAGAGTTTGTGGTCTGTGTGCAAAATGTTCAGTTCACGTGCAAAAAAATATTGTGCGTGCAAATCTGCGTAGCAACAACGAAAATATGGGCACTAACACCATATCCCTATATGCCTCTAAGGCACGACATGATTACCTTGACATATATATATATATATATATATTATATATATATATATATATATAATATATATATATATATATATATATATATATATATATATATATGTCCATAAATAAGAGAGTACAGCGAGAAATGGAGGCCATGGAAATGTGATTCATAAGAAGAATGTTGAAGGTACCATGGACAGCTAAGAAAACCAACGAAGAAGTCTTAAGAGAGGCTGGAGTTAAAATGCAAGCTACAGCAAAGATCAGAGGCAGACAAGCGAGATTTGTAGGACATTTCCTGTGAAGAGGAAAATTGGTACACATTGTGGCAACTGGAAAAACCGAGGGGAGAAGAGACAGAGGAAGACAGAGAGATAGATAGATAGATAGACAGACAGAGAGAGAGAGAGAGAAGTTACTGTCAGTGTGACTAGGAGGAAAGTCACCGGCGGATCTCATAATCAAGTCTAAAGACAGGGAATTGTAGAGAGAAATGATCGTTTATGCCACGCGGCACGGCACTTGATTGATTGATTGATTGATTGATTGATTGATACACGTACGCTGTAAAGGCCTGTACATTTAATAACAGGATAGACTTGCTGTACTCTTTCAGCAATGGAAGTTCATCTGCCCGTTTATTTTAATTACCCTCTTTTCTCTGTGTGCCCTCTTGCCTAGTCACGATCCTGCTACAGCACTGCCGAAACTACGTGATAAAAGACCAGTTAAAACATCCGATCCGAAAGTTATTTCTCAACAAGAAAAACATGTACCATCATTGTAGTTTTCTTGATCGAATTATAGCCCGGAGTAACATCTGGAAACTGAAAAATAAAAGAAGTTTCTTTTTTTTTTTTTGCGTGGCTCCAAAAATTGTGTGCGCGGTATGATTTTTTTTTCTGTGCGCGGCCGCTCAGCTTAGAGGGAACAGTGGTAATGACCATATCATCATCATCATCATCATCGTCATCATCATCATCATTATCACTGAACAAAACTCATAATAAAATCTGAAAATAAAAATTTAAAATTTTTAAAAAGTATTAACACTTCGGGAGCTCGTACACTTCATCTGAAGCACTTCACGTATTCTCCCAAAAGTGCATTCCCAGTTGGGGGTTCAGGTATTCTCGTCCCCTCGCTCACCTCGGGTACCTTCTCTGCCCGCCCTAACCGATTATCATTTAGGCCGAACTTAACGCGACTTGTCAGATATACGAGCCTAGATGTTATTCTAAGCTTCGAGGCACAATTTTTCATTTCTACGTTAGTGTCACTGTGGTATTCCGGTTCATTCCACTTTCCTGTTTCTTTCATTCGTTTCACATGTTTCCCTTGTTCTGACTCTCTTTCGCTGTTATTTATTAGTGTTAGTCCAGTGAATACAGCAAGGCTTCTATCTCGCTGGGTGTATTTAGTAGGCAGTTCGCTCAGAGAGTCACAGCTCCGAAACGAGGCAGAGAGCACTGTGCCATTCAGATTTGGCATCTTTTGGCAAGCATTTCAACTAAAAACCACACGATTAGAAGTACTGGTACTTTCACGCGAAAGTAGCAGAAAAGTTAAAATACCTGCGTTTAATGAAGACAGTTATGCTTGAAATGCGGGTTTATTGAAATCATATCAGGGAAATAGAAATGACCACTATCTAGTTCCACTCTTTGGTGTTGATTTCTTCAACGGGCAGTTGTCAAGGCCTACTCCGTTACGCTGAAGGAAAAACATTGGAGTAGGCCTTGACATTGTTCCACGATGGGAGAATCAATCCAGGAAAAATACACATTAACAGGCAATTGGTTTTTTTTTTCTTCAGCGAAATGGAGCAGGCCTTGACATAGTTAAATAACGAGGGGAATCAATGGAGAAAACATCTTGTGGAGTCCTTGAGGTGGAGAAATCAATCGAGAAAACACCTAGTGGAGTCCTTGAGGTGGAGAAATCAATCGAGAAAACATCTTGTGGAGTCCTTGAGGTGGAGAAATCAATCGAGAAAACATCTTGTGGAGTCCTTGAGGTGGAGAAATCAATCGAGAAAACATCTTGTGGAGTCCTTGAGGTGGAGAAATCAATCGAGAAAACATCTTGTGGAGTCCTTGAGGTGGAGAAATCAATCGAGAAAACATCTTGTGGAGTCCTTGAGGTGGAGAAATCAATCGAGAAAACATCTTGTGGAGTCCTTGAGGTGGAGAAATCAATCGAGAAAACATCTTGTGGAGTCCTTGAGGTGGAGAAATCAATCGAGAAAACATCTTGTGGAGTCCTTGAGGTGGAGAAATCAATCGAGAAAACATCTTGTGGAGTCCATTCAAGCACTTGAGGTGGAGAAATCAATTGGGAAACCAACTTATAAAGTCCATTCAAGGGCTTGAAGCAATCTGCGGTAAATATCCCACGTGAAGCCCTAAGGTCGAAAAAGGGGGTTAAGAGAATCAATCAAAGAGAAGGTGGCCTGATGACTCCAAGAGTTAGAACGCAGATTAAGATAAGATATAAAAATAGTTATGCACGACGTTAGGAAATTCCTTCCAAACTTTCAAACATCCTGGTCGTATCTGAATGGGGGTCTATCCATCCAATGATGGAGAGAAATATAGAGCAAGATTTTGATGTTGGGTGGAAGGGGGGGGGGGAAGAGAGAGAGAGAGACCCGGGAGGGGGAGGGGGGAGGAGGGGAAAAGGACAAAATCACGGGTAACATGCACAGAGACGGATATGCTTACTTGTGATTTGTAGTCTACAGAGAGATGGCAGTGAAAAGAAGATAACATTGGTATACATTCTTCTGTTTCTGTTAATAGTGAAAACTGAGCTAAATTAGGAACAGAATAGGCCAAGCAAAGACTGCATTTCAGAGAATGAGAAACATATTAGCTAACACATCTTTATCAATGAATGTTAGAAAACGAGTACTAAAATGCTATATTGAACCTATCTTGTTATATGGAAGTGAATCATGGACAATAGGCAAGTCTGCACAAAAATCATTGGAAGCAGCAGAAATGTGGTTTATTAGAAGAATGTTGCGAATCCCCTGGACAGCAAAAATAACTAATGAAGAATGTAGGAGAAGAGCTGGAGAGACAAAAAACCTTGTCAAAAAGATAAGAGAGAGACAATGTACTTTCATAGGACATGCAATGAGAAGAGGGGGCATTGAAAATATTATAACAACAGGAAAAATAGAAGGAAGAAGATCAAGAGGAAGACCAAGAGAAATGATACTGGACAGTCTGACGGGATGGTGTGAGAGGAGATCACCAACTGAGCTGATGGCATGCATGAAGGATCGCGTACTCTGGAGAAGCATAATAGCCAACGCCAGTCGGCACGGCACATGATGATGATGAGCTAAATATCTAGGGCCTGGTTTAGATGGTCTCGAATGTTCTCCGTTCATTCGCGGAGACCGTGTGAGCAAAGAACATTTGCGTATTGTGAGGTCTTATAGCAGTCATACTTGTCTGCTGTTTTTCTAGATATTAGTTTCCTTCAAGTTCTTTAAAAAAAATTATCGTTATACATTTCTTTTGTTGGTAATACATCTAATCTATACTTAATACATATCTTCTATATTGTAATACATCTCTTCTGTAATATATCTCTTCTATGTGTAATGCATCTCTTCTTTATGTAATACGTCTCTTCTGTACGTAATACGTCCCTTCTGTGCATAATACATCTCTTCTATGTGTAATACGTTTCTTCTGTATCTAATAAAATTATGTAATATATCATTTCTTTATGTAACAGATTTTTACTTAATATTTCTCTTCTGTCCACAATACATCTTTTCTCTGTGTGATTTATCTCTTCTGTATGTAATATATCACTTGTGTATGAACAATATCTCTTCTGTGTGTATTATATCTCTTCTGTATGTAGTATATCACTTCTGTATGAAACACATCTCTTCTGTATGTAATACGTCCCTTCTGTGCATAATACATCTCTTCTTTATGTAATACGTCTCTTCTGTACGTAATACGTCCCTTCTGTGCATAATACATCTCTTCTATGTGTAATGCATCTCTTCTGTACACAATACGTTTGTTATTGAAACACCGCTTCTTATATTCCTGTGTTGTATTTTATGCCAGAATCGTTCATTGATTGCTTGCCCGCCTCGTCCTTGTAGAGTTTAATATTGAATGCCTTTTATCTTCCAGAAATAGCACCCCAACCCCCAAAGGATATAACCTTGCGGAAACCGATTTGTATTACCTTTTTTGTTTTGGAAAGAAATAGATCTAACACATGAAAACGGAGTCTGAACCAGTTTCAGAAGTTCCCAAGGGCTTTCAAAACGCCCACGTAGTTAGACCGCCATTTGTTCTTAAGTAGTTGAAGGATTAGCTACCCAACAGACACTCGCGGATCCTTGTAACCTTGCCCGCGCTGTCTCTTCGGCTTGTAAAGCATGGCTGCCATCACTCGATTTGACATTTGCCTGTACTGGCCTACGGAAAGACCAAACAGGACCCGACACTCATCGCTTTCCAGTCGGGGCTGTTTATGTTTCAAGTTGCAAAAGCGTAGCAGAAGTTTACTGGTGTGGACTGAGCGTATACTTACGGTCGTGTGTTTGCCTGTGTGTGTGTGAAGTGATGTTATCACTCAATCTTCACGCTAGCCTTCACACTAGATTGGACTCAGGTTTCGCTGGAAAAGCAGCGGATATTGAAGCATCAGACGAAATGCTCAAAACCAGATGAAAAAAAAAGGCTTGCCCTCTTTCTGTCTCTTTTTTCAAATGTTTCCTAAGCAACCCAGTTTCAGCATTTGCAGTCATGAGAGAAGATTTTTATTTGTATATATATATATATATATATAAACAGAAAAAAAACAGTAAAATTAGTAGGTAGTATATAAAATTATGTTTCATAAAACTTGCATAGCAATTAGAATACAAGGAATTCCAGACATCGATTTGGACTACGTAACCCATAAATGGAACAAAATAATGTATAGATGGAACTAAGTAACGCATAAATGGAACAAAATAATTCATGGAACAAAATTGCATATCGAAGAAAATAAGTAGCGAATAAACGGAACAAAATTAAAACATGGAACTAAAATGAAATGAAGTTGTAGATCAGTGGTTTCCAAAGTGGGCTGTATCGTTCCCCCCCCCCCCCGGGGACGATGCGAAAGTCCAAGGGATGAAAAAGGGCAGCGGGGGAATTAGAATCACATGAGCTAAAACAAAAATGAACTGGGGACATCACGGATATGGCCTGTGAGGTAATGGGCGACGGCTCGAAAGATTTTGGGAACCACTGTTGTGTATAAACAGAAATTTGCTGTTGTTCTTTACTGTTTTTGACAAAGAGAAATGGGAGAGCTTGGCTGTTGGAACTTGCTGGCAGGAGCGCCTGACACGAAACACGTGTTAAGTGCCTTTTCTTACAAAGAAAAGGAGGAAACGGAAACTTGTTGGCAATGTGGGTAGTCTGTTAGATAAGTGGTCGGGTGGACAGACAGACTCAAAAGAATGGGGAATATACTCAGTCAGTCAGTCAGGCAGTTGCCTGTACCTTGCGGAATTTTGCCTCCCTAACAGCTCTCCTGTAGGCCTCTCGGTTGAAAGCAAGATGCCCTGCTGCTGATGCAACCATTTGCAGATTGTCAACGATGTCTTGCAGCCATCTTCGCCTTGGTCTTCCTCTCTTTCTTTTTCCTATTATATACTCTTCCAAGACGAGCTTCTCTAAATTATCATGAAGTTTAATAATGCCCAAAATATTTAAGTTCTCTCTATTTAATCCTATTTACTAGCCAGCCTCCTTCAGTATCAAGTTCTTGTGGTATATATATATATATATATATATATATATATATATATATATATATATATGTCCATGATATTTGAAGAATTATTCTGTAGCATCTACATTCAACGACATTTATTTGTTTCTCAACTGTTAAGTGCCCAGGTCTCACAGGCATATGGTGCCATGGGAAAGATTCATGCCCTTAAAAATCTTATTTTTCTAGATTTGCCTGTTCCTCTCCACAGCATCTTTAGTTGTTTTAAAGAGCGATAGATGTCCTCCCTTTAATTTCCCTTATTGTATCTCCAGTGTTAGTAACATTGTATCTCCATTATTAGTAATGATCCAAGATATTCAAAACTCGCCACCTCTTCAAATTTTTCCTCATTGATACATATTTCAGCTGCCTTATTTGTTTTGTCATTTGTCATCATTTTAATTTTCTTCCAATTAAGATAGAGGTTTTGCTTTTCACTATTCTTACGAACGGACATAATTAGTTTGTCCATTCCTTTCTGTGTCGTGAACAGTAATACTGTGTTACCAGCATATCCGATCTCTGGTATTTCATAACCGCTAATTTTTATGGCATCGAAATATTCTTTGTCTACACCTTCTCTAACATTCCTCATCATATTTTCAGTATACAAGTTAAATAAGTAAGGCAATATGCACCCCTGACGGACCCCTTGTTTTACGTCAAACCAAGTTGTTGTTTCACCATTTACTCTTAATGCTGTCTGTTTGTCTAGATACAGCAGTGATATTAATTGTATCACATGTATTGGAAATTCCAAAGAATGGGGATTATACTTATCTTATATCTTATATCCTTTCCGTGCCGTTAAACGTCACATAAAAAAAAGTAAAGATAGTCCCATAGCATTTCAAATGCCGTAGGGGGTGAAGCGTTAGAGACCTCATTATGCTGGGTCATCAGCGTATGAGGTAGGGTGACCAGTTCCTTTCCTCGCTGCCTTTGCTTCCCAGATTTTCTCTGGTACCCATTTTACGAGGCTGGGTCGACCTCAGGGCCGTATTGGTCGGAAAAAAAATCCCGCTCAGCTGGGGATTCGAACCCTCGACCATTTGGTTGCTAGACGAGTGCTCTAACCACTACGCTAGCCGGCCCCTAAACGTCACATAGGGCTCGCAAAGTAGTTGGCCAATTTTTCCTGTGTTCGGCGAGTCTTTCAACCTCGTCAGGGGATTTTATGCCTGTTAATTTGGCCTCTCTTAACAATGTCCTCTTCAGAGTTTCAGCGGTCTGCCCCTTTTTACGCTGGAGGGAAAAAAACTGATTACAGAGATGAGACTGCCGTCACGGACAGAGATTTACGTATCCAGGTAACAGACGCTTGTAAATCTACCAGTCTGGTTAACAGGACTTCGCTAACGCGGTATTCGTCGAGATGGAATCTGTTCTTACGGTCACTCAAAACTGATGCTATCATAAAACCAGTGGTTCCCAAGCCTTTTCGGGATTACAGACTCCCCCTGGCCTCTCAGGCCATATCGATAGCGCCCCCCCCCCAAAAAAAAAAAACTTTTTTCGCTCTATTGGTAGACATGCCCTCCTGTATCTTTCATTTCCCCTCACCGCCTCAGTGAATATTTCCAACTTTCCAAGAAGGGCGACACCGCTCGATTTGGGAATCGCTGTATAAAAGCATGTTGGCAGTCGCCTATGGTGCAGATTTCAGAGGGTCGTAATACTGACCTTTGAGGAACATAGTTTTTATATAGATTAGATAGCTTTGCTAGTCCGGCTCTTGTACAAGTTTTTATATAGATTACATAGCTTCACTAGTCCAGCTCTTGTGCTAGTTTTTATATAGATGACATAGCTTTGCTAGTCCAGCTCTTGAGCTAGTTTTTATATAGATTACATAGCTTTGCTAGTCCAACTCTTGAGCTAGTTTTTATATAGATTACATAGCTTTGCTAGTCCAGCTCTTGAGCTAGTTTTTATATAGATTACATAGCTTTGCTAGTCCAGCTCTTGAGCTAGTTTTTATATAGATTATATAGCTTTGCTAGTCCAGCTCTTGTGCTCCTTAAATCAGTTTTTAAAAAAAAGTCACAGTAGCGCATTCCCCGTTCTTTATATTCAGTCAGTCAGTCAGTCATTTGGATGTTCCTTGCGGAACTTTCCCTCCCTAACAGTTCTCCTGTAGGCCTCTCGGTTGTGAGCAAGATGGCCTACTGCTGATGCATCCATTTGCAGATTATCAACGATGTCTTGCAAACCGTCTTCGCCTTGGTCTTCCTCTCTTTCTTCTCCCCATTACGTACCCTTCCAAGACGGTCTTCTCTAGATTATCATGGTGTTTAATGTGTAAAAATTCTTCATGTTACAGGCTATTTTTCAGTTGAAAAGAGCTTAGTTTCTCCTGACCCCCTTCCCACCTCCCACAACACAAGAAGACATAAGTACATCAGGTCAAGGGTCTTTATGGGTTACTTTTCTTTAAGCAACTGTAGTGTGGTCATCCATTTCCTTGCTGGCAACGTATAGAACAGAACGCAATCTCACTGGCTACAAGGGTGAAAGATTTATGAGTTTCAGATGCAGGTCAAGAGGTTAAAAGTGCAGTAGACGGAATTTTGTTGCTTCTTTGAATGTTACTGTAGTCCTTTCAAGATCTTGTACAAGACTGTTAACACTTTTTCATAGAGATGAGAGAAATGACGACTGCGGTAAAACTGGTTCTAGAAATGAAGGTAGATTGAGGTGTATGGTTCAGTTTTATAAAAAAGATAGAAAGAGTGAGGAAAGGGGGCAGAAACTAGAAAAAGCAGAAAGTAAGAAGAAACACTTATAAATGAAGAACATATAACAGTCCAATATTTTTCGGTGAAAGCCCTTTTCAATGATCACATACAGAAACAACACAACAGATAAAAACACGAAAAAATAGATGAAAAAATAAACACTTAGTTTTTCTGTTGCCTACTTGTTAGAAAGATGGGCACAAAATGCGCCCAGATATATGTAAGTAAGCAAAAGGTGGAAGCAAGCGATTGATTGAAAAATAACTTCTAACCCTTTCCTATACATTTTTAAACAGTAATGTACAGCAAACGTGATGGTTTTGAATTCCACTTTCTCTGCCAGTCGAGTCCACAGCAGGACAGAAACTATGTGTACAACCCCAGTTTTTAAAATTTTGATTTTGACTTTCAACATCACAGAAAATCTGTTATCCCCTTTTGTCAAAGACAATATGGGAAAAATAAGTGGCATGCCTACATTTACAAATAATGTGGTCTTGTGTCCACAAATATTCTGTGCCACATATGATTAGTAGTCATCATCATCTGCTACTTTTTTTTATATTTGCGTTACATTAAGTTCATTCATCCTGGGTTTTAAAAAAAAATAATAAATCAGCTATACTTTGGAATATCAACTATATGAAACAAAGAATAAGTATTTTAAAAATCCATGAAACGATAAAAAAAAAAGATGAGAAAAAGATCGTGAACAAGGTAGAGTAGATTTTCATGCTGAAGACACTCTCCGTTTTGGCAGTCAGCGACTCATAAATGACCAAGACCCTGTCCCGCCTCTCCGTTGGTACCCCCCAGTAACAGGCATAGCCTGGCTAACGGCACAGGGATCGCCATCGTCTCTATGGCGGCGGAGTCTGCTAAAGAAGTATTACACTCACCCCTTGCTTCTTTAGCTCCATTCAAGGGAGTGAAAAAGTAAAAGCCATAACCCGCCTCTCACGCCAACAAGATGCTGTGCCTCAACATCTTCGCAGCATCAGCTGCAAAGAAAGACGAGCTCGTAGTCCCAGAGAAATAGAAAACAAAATAAGATGCATCAGACTCTTTTAAAACATGAATATAAATGCTTGAAAAGTTCTCTGTCATGTACGCCTTCTTCCCAAGCTCTTCCCCCAAATCTTCCTCACTTTTCCTCGTTCACTGACGCAAAGAGTTAAATAAATATCTACTACAGAGGGTTAAACCGTTCCTCTATACATTTATAAACATGCTACGCTTAAAGTCTAGCCTCCCCCCTCCCCCTCCACTGCATTAATCATTAGCAACTGAGCTAGATAATTACAGACGTCTTCCTTGGAATAATCGCTTCAGTATATCTGCCCTGTATCCAAGACAAGTTTTACGAGGGGAGGGAGCGAGTTCTACGCCAAATGTTACTTCGCTTTAGAAATGAGAAGCGTCGATGGTAAAATGTTTGGATTTCTTGTGGCTGGGGGTAATTGATTTTTCAGCCCTTAAGCGTGGTGCTGTCGGGTTTAAACCTGCTAGTAATCCTCAATAAGTCATCATCAAAGTCATCATGCAGCTTCTGATTCTTAATTTTCTTCTTTCTCATGTTTGATTTCCGTGAAATTTCGAACTTGTTTTCTAAACTGAAGATATCATGACCGTATTTTGGGTCAGATGTAGTGTGTCGAATGGGGAGTGGGTAATTATACCTTGCCTGAGTCCACGGAAAGACCCACGAAATTAGCTTCTCATGTTGCTCCTCTCTTCTGCCCTAGGCCACGATTCCCAACCAGTGACCCGTGGCCTCTTTTCCAGATTGATGTTATGTATTATGTATAGGATAAAAACAGTGTATTAAACGTCATGTATAAGATAAAAACAATGTATTAAGTGTCATGTATAGGATAAAAATAATGTACTAAGTGTCATATATAGGGTTAAAAACAATGTATTAAATATTATGTATAGGATAAAAACAGTGTATTAAGTGTCATTCATGGGATAAAAATGCGGCATTAAGTGCCATGTATAGGATAAAAACAATGTATTAAGTGCCGCGAATAGGGTAAAACAATGTATTAATTTCCATGTATAATATAAAAACTATTAAAGGCTTATGGCATTAGAATATTACATTTAGGCTTGTAGTTAGCTAATTATACCTATTTGGAAATGTGGTCCTTATATGTAAAAATTATACCGCAGCCACTGATCCAACAACCAATATGTCAGCGGCATGAACTTGTGAGGGTTTCAAAAGATGAAACGACACGGCAACGTAAGAATTTTCCCTGAAGTATTTCAGTGGTTTATTATCTTCCTTGTGTTGGCTAAAAATAAATCTCGTCGTGGAGACTACGGAGATAATCAGCTTTCCTACAGTCTGGTTAAATTTAGCCTTTCTCCCCTTGTCAGTCTACCTGTCTTGTTTCTTAGAGTCTGTTTCTTTCTGTATGGTCTTTCTTTGTCTTATATCAGGGGTCATTAAAGTTTTCCACGATTACCGACCCTGATTTTATTGCCAAATATATCCCGGTACCCTCTTCACCAAATTGTGGAATCATCATCATCATCATCAACATCATCATCATCAACAGCAACAACAACGAACGATCATCATCTTGGGAACAGAACAGGTGAAAGAAAGCTCTAATCTAATAAAAACAATTTTTTAAAATCGCTCAGAGGTCCATATCCCAATCTTTTGGGTCCCGTACTTCCATCATTTGAATACAATATGCCAATAATTTGGTTTCTATGCTTTTGTCGTCTCATTCTCAGGGTCCTATCATTTGATTCTTTTACCCAAATCATTTGGTTCCTATACCCCATCATTTGCTTCTTATATCCTCATCATTCTGATTCTTATACAACCCCCCCCCCCATCATTTGGTTCCTATACCGCATCATTTGCTTTTTATATCCTCATCATTCTGATTCTTATACACCCCCCCCCCCCCCATCATTTGGTTCCTATACCCCATCATTTGGCTCCCATACCCGTATCATTTGGTTTTCATGTCTTCGTCTTTTGACTCCCATATCCCAATCATTTGTTTCCCACACACTCATCATTTGACTCCTTCAAAGGTTATACTCGTGTATACCCCCTGGTTAAGAACTCTCGTCTCACGCCACTTTGCTTGCTTTGTCTTTTTTGCCATTTCGTGCTCGCCATAATTTCTGTTGTTTTGGTTCCCTTGAACGGAACAAAAGTAATGTCAAATACGGGACTCTGCGTCATAATAACGGATGACTAACGACTATCAAGCACGTATTTACTGGGAGTTGGGCTACAAATAAGGCCCCAGATGTAGTTCACTCTGTCTGTCTTCCATCAGAAAAAGTTATTTTGGTATCTGTCAGCTCTTGAGACTAGGGTAAAGTTTATGTCTGAAACTGGATCTGAGGAATGACGCTGAGGGAAAAAAAACGGATGATCCTGTTAACTCTTTGACATTTGACAATGTTGTCCGCACGTATTCTTTTCTTACGGTCTTCTGCTTCTCACTTTGCACATACTGCACTTCACGTTGGCGATGGTCGCATTCTCGGCACACAAAACAAGGAAAGAAAACTGGCATGGCGCTGTCAGCTTCCTTATAGATATCAAAGTTTAAAACTGAGAAATGGCTTCTTTTTCAATCATCCTTCAAACTTCCGTGGCACACGTGTAGACCCCTTGCGGCACATTCACTGCTTTAGGTTGCTGATCTGTTTTATGCTAGGCTGTGACATGTTAGAATGTACCAGCTGTAGTGAAGTTTATTCTGGTTGCCTGAATGGTTAGGCGCTCGGCCTACTAATATGATGGTACCGGGTTCAAGTCCCAGTAATGAGGTTTTTTTTTTCTGCTACTACCACACCCCCGGTCCACTCAGCCTCTAACAAAATTGGGTACCAGAGAATTCTGGGAAGGTAAATGCGGCCAGTCGGGATAATGACCACATCAGACTTTCATGTTCCGAAGGTCGTGGAAATACGGGCCTAAAACGTATCCCCAATATGCCTTAAACCACACGCGCGCGCGCGCATTGCTTTGCACGACTTTTACGAGTAGCACACGATCTTGCCACAGTTTATTTTTCATTTCTTATTGTTTATATTTTTTAAATCTTCATCATAAGTATTTATTCCTAATACATACTTTCCTGTTATAAAAGTGTTAATTAAAACTATTTAGAGTCAGTCTCTAATCATTTCCCAGCCACAGAAACAGATCTGATGTCCTAGTAACAGCTATTAACCAATGTCTCCCTGATTACAGAAGCCGCCTGACGTTTGAGACTAGCTATATACAGGAATTTGAGACTCTGGCACTACACGGTCTGAACTCGAAATTCAGCTATAAGTAGCATTCCCTTTCTCCACAGCTATATTCCCTCTCTCCTTGAGTTCTAAATAATTTTATTTTCATTTTAAAATCTCCATAGACATTCAGAAACCAAATAAAAAGATTGCTATGGAAGGAGATGGATATAATTTTCAGAGGAAAATAAACTGAAAAAAAAAACCCAATCTGTCTGCAATGGTTGTCAAAGATTGTCTGATTGGACTGCGATTAAATCTAGCCAGGGTTAAGCTCAGTAGCGGAGTCAAATCTGGGAAGCCCACGTTGATGAATTAATTCAGAGTTTTTAGTTTGTCCACCTCCTGAGATCACTACTGAAGAGTTAAAAAAAAAACTCGGGTGAGAAATTTCCAGGGAAGAACTTGCTTCCAGACACTCGCTTGTGTATCGTAAATATTTGGTCCATCTTCTGTTAGTACAAACGGCATGAGCAAGGTGAAGTATGGAAATCATTGTTGTATATTTACATGTACCCGATGACATGAAAAGAAAAGTTGTATTTGTTCCTTTTCACAACAGAGTCCTTTCTTTCTCAGTTCCATTTCTATTTTTTGTTTGAATTTTAGTTTTGAGTTGGCTGTAATTTGATGAATTAGTTCGCGAATCAGACAGACAGATAGACGGGCTGAGAGATTATTAGACTGATTAAACAGACACAGATGGTCTAAGAGATGATTAAACTGATTAAGTGATAGACAGACGTAAGAATGGATGAATATGAAGAATGAAGAAGTTTAGGAACCGGACTGTTTCGCTATGAAGTATTGGTTATGTAATGTATACAATACTATACAGTTAAATTTTCTAAAATATAACTATACCTCTCAACATAGTTAAGTATTCTGTACACAATTATACCTCTCAACATAGTTAAGTATTCTGTACACAATTATACCTCTCAACATAGTTAAGTATTCTGTACATAATTATACCTCTCAACATGGTTTAAGTATTCTAATTTATAATTATACCTCTCAGCATATGAAGAATGTATAATATATAAAATTATACCTCGCAGGATGGCTTAAATATTCTAATGTATAACTATGCTTCTCAACATGGTTAACTATTCTATATAAAAGTATACTTCTCAGCATGGTTAAATGTTTGATATAAATCTATGCATGCAAGAAGCCAGCGCCTCCTCTATGACAGACAAAAGTCATTGTTTCAACTCTATGATAGACAAAAGTCATTGTTTCAACTCTAGGACAGACAAAAGTCATTGTTTCAACTCTATGATAGACAAAAGTCATTGTTTCAACTCTATGACAGACAAAAGTCATTGTTTCAACTCTATGACAGACAAAAGTCATTGTTTCAACTCTACGACAGACAAAAGTCAGTGCTTCAACTCTATGACAGACAAAAGCCAGTGCTTCAACTCTATGACAGACAAAAGCCAGAGCCTCAACTTTATGACAGACAAAAGCCAGTGTTTCAGCTCTATGATAGACAAAAGCCAGTGCTTCAATTCTATGACAGACAAAAGCCAGAGCTTCAACTTTATGACAGACAAAAGCCAGTGCTTCAACTCTATGGCAGACAAAAGCCAATGCTTCAACTCTATGACAGACAAAAGCCAGAGCCTCAACTTTATGACAGACAAAAGCCAGTGTTTCAGCTCTATGACAGACAAAATCCAGTGCTTCAAGTCTATGACAAACAAAAGCCAGAGCCTCAACTTTATGACAGACAAAAGCCAGTGCTTCAACTCTATGGCAGACAAAAGCCAGTGCTTCAACTCTATGACAGACAAAAGCCAGAGCCTCAACTTTATGACAGACAAAGTGCTTCAACTATGACAGACGAAAGTCAGTGCTTCAACTCTATGACAGACAAAAAGAAATTAAGCCGAGTTTTTCTCTTAAATATTTTTTGTACATTACAGCAACACGTGAACCAGTGTTACAACAGTAAATACAATCTCGCCATGCCTATTCAAACTACTTTTTTGCGTTTAAGTATACATAATAAGTATATAAAATAAGTATATAAACATATACAAAGCAGACACGTTACAGTTTGTGTTCTCTCTTGAGGAACAAAGCTGCTCCTGCCGGTTTAAAAAATCTGATTATCGCTTCATCGAGGAGACAATGAGATTCCAGATTCGTACATTCAACCACCTACCTGCCCCGTTCCAATCACAAGCATACACCCTCTCCTCTCTCTCTCTCTCTCTCTTATAGGCTCCACCACTTGCATCTGCTGCACGAAAGCCCAGATGGCTGTTTCAATTAATTCAGCATCTCAACAGTTTAGTTAAACAGATTACCTGAAACAGACACGCACTTGACGTAATTCATAAACAGTATTGGCCAACGGTTCTGTTCGAGCTTTTGTTATCGGGAGAGAACTTGTTCTTCTTCGAGATACTCTGAGACCGAGCGTTTTGCTCCGTTGTGCACAAATATTGATGATGATGATGATGTTCAGAGACGAGGACTGTGACGTCTGTAGATATTGTTCAGAAGTGACGATGGTAGCTTCCAGAGATAATTGGAGTGATGTTCATAAATGTTGATGATGGTATTCACAGTGATGGTCATGTCCACAGATGACCAAGGTGATGTACTGAGATAATGTTGATGCTCAGAGATGATGAATGGTTATGAAGTGCAGAAATGATGATGGCAGAAAATATGATGATTTTTAATAACAGATGATGGTTATGATATTTTTTTTAAAATGATGGTTATGATGTTTGTTTGATAACAGATGATGGAATGCTGCACCACTGTTACATTTCTAAGCTGTATATAACAAAATCTGACAAAACTTTACACGATAAAAGCTGTGTAATTCTTCTTAACAGGCTCCAACCTGCGAGACGTCATCTGACTTTATTTTCTACACCAGGCTTTTGTGACAAAACCTACCTTTTTCATGGGATAGCTCTGTAGGAGTGAACGAGGGTCTTCTCAACAGCTATATTCAAAACAAACATATACAGGCAGTACACTTGTGCATTATTGCTTGCATTCATACACCACAAATATACGTATATATATATATATATATATATATATATATATATATATATATATATATATATAAAACAAGCAGAAAGGTATAAAATCAAGCAGACTGTTTTATACAATAACCAGTTAAAACATAATTTATCCAGAGATGAAAGTACAGGCATACTTTGAAGCTACTTTAGCTTCGGTTACAGACCGCGGCAGTGAAGCGAGTAACGTCCATATTTTAAAGTTTCCGCGCGCATATACAAGCCTAACATAATATTTACTAGTTGGCCCGCTAAGTATGCAATATACTAGGGTTAAAGATCCAATATACTACACAATATACTAAGGTTAAATATCCAATATACTACGCAATATACCAGGTTTAAAGATCCAATATACTACACAATATACTAAGGTTAAATATCCAATATACTACGCAATATACCAGGTTTAAAGATCCAGTATACTACTCAATATACTAAGGTTAAAGATCCAATATACTAAGCAATATACTAAGTTTAAAGGTCCAATATACTACGCAATATACTAGGTTTAAAAAACCAATACACTACGCAATACACTAGGTTTAAAGATCCAATGTACTACACAATATACTAGGTTTAAAGATTCAATATACTACCCAATATACTAGGTTAAAAAACCAATATACTACACAATATACTAGGTTAAAAACAAATATACTATGCAATATACTAGGTGTAAGAAACCAATATACTACGCAATATACTAGGTTTAAAAAACAAATATACTACGCAATATCTTATATCTTATATCCTTCCCAAGCCGTTAAACGTCACATAGGGCTCGCAAGGTAGTTCGCCAATTTTTCCTGTTTTCGGCGAGCTTTTCAACCTCATCAAGGGATTTTATGCCTATTACATTGGCCTTTCTTAACAATGTCCTTTTTAAAGTTTCAGGTGGTCTGCCTCTTTTTTTCTTTGACCTGTTATGTAAATACAATCTTGATAGCTTGTTTTGGGACTCTCTAACCGTTTCTTCTCATGACGTGACCATCATAAACTACGCAATATACCAAATTTTAAAAACAAATATACTACGCAATATGCTAGATCTACTAATGAACTAATATAGCAATATGCTATATCTAATGAACTAATGTAGTGCGAAATATTCTAGGTCTAATGAACTGATGTACTGCGCAATATGCTAGGTCTAATGAACTAATGTACTATGCGATGTACTAGATCTAAGAAACCAATTTACTATACTTTTTTGAAAAACTTTTATTGCTAAAAAATGCGAAATTTCATCATGTGAGCCGTCAGCTATTTTATGGTTTTTAGTTTGCTCAGTTTAAATATTATAACAATAGAAAAGTTAGAAATATTGCGAGAATTGTCAGAATGTGGCGCAGACACACCAAACCTGCAAATATGGTAAACAAAATGGCCTGATGCGATGTTACGGGTAAGAAAGTATCGCAAGAAAAAAACAAAAAAACTCAGAAAATAGTAAACACGAATAGGTCGAAAACAAGCGAAATAATTTGCTAAACGCAACAAAGAGATGCGCAATATAGCGAGGTTTGCCTGTATATGACAAAAGTCATGAATTGACGAACATTGGATAATGCTGTATTCGACGTCCGCACGTAACAGACTTCAACTTATCACATATTTCCTACAAATTTTTCAACTTTTCTCACTTGAGATATTTCATTATCTCATTTACTATCGCTTTAATCAGTACCTATTCAACATCTAAAGGTTACAATATCTTTGAAAAGTACAAATTATACAGTTTTTGTAACACTTATAAAACATTTCTCTGCTTTTGTTTCTTTCCAGCTGGCTGTACACAGCTGAGGTTGTTAGAGATCCTGAAATTTAGAGGTTTACTGTTAGAGTTGGCAGCACTGTAAGTGAAAAATTGAACCCATCACCTGCAGTGATAAAGCAGGTTTTCTCTGCTCACAGCCAAGGCCATAGAAACTTTGGGAAATATACACACGGACATTCGTGTACCGAGTTTTTTTTTCTTCTTCTTCTTTGTTTCTTTTTCTTGACCGCCAGATGGTGAGAAGATTCTGGGTTCCCACAGTCTTTTCTTCTTCCCTTTTTAAGCTTGCATCAATCCAGAATAGACAAATAAATACACTGTTAACTATTTATGTTCACTCTTTTCATTTACCCTTACCGTCACCGAGCACGTTTCTTTTCATCCCATAATTTACGTGAAGCGCTTTAGGTTTGTGTGTAAGGGTCTGCAGATCCTTAAGGACGAAGAATATATATATATTTTTTTTTTCTTGTAACTGCGAGCTGGTCTTCTTCTTCTTCTTCTTCGTTCGCATTGTCTGTCTATATCTACAGTCCTGTCTCTTGGACAAATTTCACTGTTTTTTGTAACTCAGTAGACTATGAGTCGCGGGGAATGGATATCGTTGAAGCACTCATCAGATTCCTCATCTCAAAGTCAGAGTGTCTTTGTGGAACTGTCTCAAAACCATCTGACATAGAGAAGGGGCTAAAGTACAGCCACCAGAGGCTGGAAAACAAAGTTTTGGCCAGGCCAGCCACATTGTCTTCATGGCAGTCCGAGCAAGACCACAGTCTGCCCTAGCAAGGAAAGGTGCTGAAGTCGGAGTTACCCAGCCAAAAGGCGCATCGCAAAAATCAGGGTAACACGCATTATCGCTAATGAAACTGCGAGCTGGTGTTCTTTGTAGCTGATGCGGTGAAAAAGTTGAAGCACAGCATCGTATCGGCCATGACAGATTTTTCTTCAGTCTCTGAGAGCGACTAAAGAGCAGAGGATGTGCAATACTTCTTTAGCAGACTCCACCACCATGGGGACTTTGGAGATTCCTGCTCCGATAGTCAGAGAAGGCCTATTACTTGAGGTACCAACGGAGAGGTGGGACAGGGTATTGATCAGCAATGTTTCTCCAATCCTGATGCCAGTATATCAGTTAAGGATCGCTGACTGTTGAACGCTATATCGTTTGTATTAACAAATTACGTCTTTATTATTGTTTATGCAGTTTGCCTGCTTTATTGCAAAGTATAAGTGTAGTTTATTTTGACCGATAGTTAGAGGGACTGAGAGGTCTTGGGGTTGGGGTTAGACTTTTGCCTCGTGTGTTGGTGGTTGCGGGTTCGAATCCCACCAGAAATGATGTTTGTCCCCCTCCCCCCGCCCCCCGGTGAATCCTCACGCAATAATTTTTAATCTGAAACCGAACATTCATACGCAACGATTCACATCATCATTATTTGCCAGTTGAAAATTAGGAAATAAAGAAAAGATAAGACCAGTCTAGAACTCTTCTACGAAAACTGTCGCGGCCGCTAGGGGGAGTTATGATGCTGACCACATCATCATTTAGTTTATCGACAGGACACTAATATCACATCCCCTAGGTGTCACAATGGCGCAGCTGGGTTGCCTTTACCTTTTTTTTTAAAAACCTTACTGTTGCATTACCAGCGAAGATGGAAATACACTGTTCAAAAAAAGAAACGCAACACTACTGTAGTCGTAATGGACACCAAATTTCAAACTTGTATCAAAATTTTATTTTACGGAATTAATATTTCAATCTTGGCATGAAGAAACTTTAAGACATTAACAATGAAATGATGTTCGTCAAACCTGGTTTGGACTTTTATTCTTTGCGATTGAAGCCTCCGTTTCAGTAAGGTGTATGGCCTCCTCTGGCCTGTATCAGAGAACGACATCTCCTTGACGTGGATCCGATTAGCCGTTGGATCTGTTGTTGCGGGATGGCTGCCCACTCTTCCTGCATTGAAAGAGACAACTGTTGGAGATTGGTTGGCGCCAAGTCTCGCTAGCGGACTTGTCTGTTGAGTTCATCCCATAAGTGTTCTATTTGGTTCATGTCTGATGATATGGATGGCCAAGGAAAGGCCTTGACGTTGTTGTCAGCAAGGAACTGGGTGGTGAGTTGTGCCACATGAGGTCGAGCGTTATCCTGCAGAAAAATCGACCCTGGTGCAGCTAGAAGTGGAAGGACGTGAGGACGAAGAATTTCAGCGACGTATTCAGGCGTCCTTCAATTTGCACCAGGTCACTTCTTCCCATGAAGTTTATCGCCCCCCACACCAGTACACCTCCACCACCATGTGGAGGAGCCTCATCCACGCAGTTCTGGGCGTAGCACTCATGGACTCTGCGGTAAACCCTTCTCCGTCTATCATGTCGCTGGAGCAGAAAGAATCATTCAAACCCTTCTCCAATCATTTGCAAATGTCCTTTGACGATGCTGGTTCGCCCACCCACTGCAGTCGGTTCTGGCGATGCCGGTCCGTAAGAACAGGACCTTGGTAGGGTCTTCTAGCCCAAAGACCAGCGTCCTGCAGCAAGTTCCTGACCGTTTGATCTGAAATTCGACGAGCTGCTATCATTTACGGGACTGTTGAGGACGCAGATGCAAATCGATTCTTGAGGTGATGCAGCTGTAAGAAGCGGTCTTCGGCAGGAGTTGTGACTATGGGTCTTCCACTGCGCGGCCGGTCTGCAACTGAGCCAGTTTCTTGAAATCGTCTCCAAAGGCGACTAACGGTGCTTCTAACCACATTAAATTGTCTGGCCACTACACTTTGTGACTATCCACTCTGTAAACGTCCAATGATGATGAGTCATTGTTCTGTAGTGAGATGAGCCATACTTGCGTATTGAATTTTCAAGTGAATTGATTCGAGGAGCATCAATCTTTTATAGACATTCAATAACATGGTCAGTGAGTTTTGTGTTCAGTAAGTTTCATGGGAGTCTCTTGAACCTGTCATGAGTTATTGTCAAAAATGCTGTTTTGACTAGTGTTGCTTTTCTGAGCTCATGAATCATCTGCTGAGTACAATTCAGGCAGCACGTGAAGCTGATGTCCAAATGAACGTTTCAGGCATTTTGCCCTTGTCTGATCAGCAAACTTGAGTTTAAATAGCAACATCGTATATGTTGCTTTTCCGTTTTTTTTTAAAACAGTATAGATGCGCTGTTTAGAAAAATTGAGCTGACATTTTTTTCTCTTCACGAGGATGTAGATAACCACAGAAACCTTCCATCCTAGATGATGCATTTATTGCATGTTTCACACTTGAATTAGCAGGCAAGAAGTCTTCTGAACTTCGCAGGGAGTTACAATAACAAAAATCGGCAGTAAACTGTGTAGCTTAATGTAGGGAGGGATCTTAGAAACAGAAATCAGTGACAAAAGAAATGGATAATTTTAGAGAGAAATATACACGAGCAAATCAGTGAAAAGTGTGCGTAGAGAAATCATACACGAACAAGTCAGTGACAGGTTTACGTAGCTTATTATACAGAGAAACCGTATACGAACAAATCAGTGAAAAATATACGTAGCTTATTACACAGATAAATCAAACATGAACAAAATCAGTGACAAATATACGTAGCTTATTACATAGAGAAATTAAATATGAACAAAATCAGTGATAAATATACGTAGCTTATTACACAGATAAATCAAACATGAACAAAATCAGTGATAAATATACGTAGCTTACTATGCAGAGGAAGCATGAAAGACAATATCCATAATAAATGCATGAGGTCTGTTATAAACCTGACTCCCACAGTATCGAAAATAAACTTAATTTATTTTACAGCTGTTACAAGCATATCAGAACAAACGCGCGTAACATATTTTACGACACGGATCTTACAATGCGACAGAAACAAAAGCTGGCAGAGCAAATTTTTTTTTTTTTTTACTTTTTTCTTCTTAAATTTAAGGATTTTTTGCGCATAGTTACATGTTATACCTTCACACTTCATCTGTTAATGAAACTTTCTTTCTCTGCTTCTCATGGCAAACTACGTGCTCTCGTATGGTCTGCACGTCAGCTTCTTTCAAACCTTCTCGTTTATCTCCTCATCTGCCTTGCATTCTTCTTCCTTTTTTTTTTCTCTCCCAACAATTTCCAACTCATTAACTATTTCTTTCTTTCTGGTTTTATCACAGCACAAAACTTTCTCTCCAGAGCTTAAGGAAATGGGTATAAAAAAAAAACATTAACTGCAAACCCCGGGTACGGAGATAAAGAAAAAGAGGAAGCGAAAGAAGGAAAGGGAGGACACAAAAAGTAAGCCGTAACAGCCTGAATGTCAGCTTGACCTAGAGGTTTTTCAAGACTGGAGCAATCTATAAGTGCACACTGACATGTGGGGTTAAAGCGAACGTATATTATATCGTCTGTTTCTGCTTTGAACTTTTCGTATCTTCATTGATCTATGAGCAGGCAATGGTTTAAGTTCTATGTCTGAAAACTAGAATGGGGGGGGGGGGGGGGGGTGGAAACGGGGGGGGGGGGGGGGTGGAACAACAAGAGACTCTAGAGGGAGCCGAGGATGAAAAGAATCCACCCGAATTTAAAGGATTAAAACATGTATCGAAGGAAGATGCAGGAAAAAAAGAGAGGGAAGATTCGGTATGATGATCTGTAAAGTTGTAGAGTTACTTGCTCCTTGACTTCCAGAAAGTTCCTGTGGTAGGACATAACAATAGCGCGTTAGGGTGTTATCATTTCGAGATAAGCGCCCGTGTGCTCCAGGTAACCCCAGCTGAAAAAAGGTAACCTGACACTGGTGTTTTGGGAAACGCGGTACACCTGAGATGCAGGTGATCTCCAAATTTTACTTCTTCATGGCAGTATAAGAATGTGGGCTTCTTCTTCCCCTCCTATCATTATTATTATTATTACTATTATTATTACAATTTTGTTTCGCCAGTCGAATGGACTTTATACCTATCAAACATGAAACTGAGGTACTGAATTTCAAGTGGAATATCTACCAAAAGTTGGTTTGTTTGTGTGAAAATTGTTTGTGATAGTTTTCTGTGGGCAGCCTATCGGAATCATTCACAGCTCCAAAATGGGGGGTTGGGAAGGCCATGCCAGGTGCACTGCACTGTGTATGCAGTTGTTTTTCTTTTTGACTCTTGTCTAATGGTCTATCCATATTCGAGGGCTAGTCAAAAAGTTACGGCAGATCAAAGGACATAAACACTGAAGATTAAGAGGACGAGGTAAACATTTACCGCAGATCAAGGAGAACAGATACTGAAAAACCTATGAAAAGACTTTTTAGCTCACGCTAGAGTTTTTAAATACATATTTTTTTCAGTAGTTTTGTCTGTTGTTTTGGGGTTATTTTTTAGAACGCCTTTGTATATATCTACATACTATACATACACATACATATACTTACATGCATGCATACTGATATAGTCACATGTATACACGCAAACACATTATACATTCATGCATGCCTTTCAGTCTCCTTCAATCTCCATAAAACTGCGAACTGGTGTTCTGTGTAGCCTATTGTGTGGAAATGTTGAGGCACGGCATCAGGTCGGACTGGGAAATTGCCATGGCAACTATTTTTTTCAGTCCCTGAGTGCCGGTAAAAAGCAGGTAACGTGCAGTACTTTTTCAGCAGACTCTACCACCCCTGGGGATTATGGCGATTCCTGTCTCAATTAGCCAGATTAGGCATATTACTTGAAGCACCAACGGAGAGGTGGGCTTGATCGGCTGTTCCTTCAGTCCTGATGCAAGCATGTTAGCTGTGGATCACTGGCCGCCCCATTACACATACACGGATTGATGATGATCCAGCAATTCCAGACCTTTCTGCCAGCCACGAGATCTGGGAAGAAGCCGTAGAAGATCTAGTCTTGTGGGGGAGGAGCTAATGTTTAAGTCTTCAACTTCATACTCACGTGACATGTAGAACGTTGTCCCCCTCACAGCCTACCCGAATACAATACGGTGTTGCGCAAGTTGACCGGCGTCTTGCAGTAACATATTAAGACTTTTCGTGATGTCCCGAGTCCATCTGCGACGAGGTCGTCCTTTTTCTCTGTTGCCCGGCACTTATGCCTTCTACTACCAATCTCTCCGAGCTACTGTGTCTCTTGATGTGACCGAAGTATCTCAGCTTTCTAATTTTCTTGATGTTAACGAGCCAGTTTTCTGCGACACCTGATCCCATCAATATCTCTTTATTTGATTTTCGTTCTATCCATGATATTCTAAGTGCCTTTCTGTAACATTTCATTTCAAATGCTGTTAGTCTCTTTTCTGGTGATTTGTTAAGTGTACATATTTCACAAACATATGTTGCCTCTGGGAATATGTAAGCTCTTAGTAAAAACAACTTTGTTTTCTTGTTGGTAACTTGCCACATACTCTTCATTTGTGCTAGTCTCTGTGATACGCAAGTCTTCTTTTGATTTCCTCAGCTCAGTCGCCATTTGTGGTGATGACTGAACCTAAATATTCAAATTTATTTACGTTTTCAAGCTCCTGATGGTCCAATGTAATTTTAGGTTTGCTTTTCATTTTGTCATTTATTTTGGTTTTGTTGATATTTAAAAAGAGGTTCTGATCTTCACTGTGTCTTTTGGTTGAGAGAATCAACTGTTGCAGTCATTCTGAGCTATTTTGATAGAAGGAAAAATGAGTACCAAACTTGAAGACGCAAGCACAAGAAAACTGGACCCTTCAAGAAAAAAATACTGCCTGCTGTTAGTTTGATCGATTCTGCAAATCCAACATCGGTTGAGTCAGTCATGAGATGAGCTGTGCAGCATGATGATGATGCTGCTTGGCAAATCCAACAACATTTGATATCTGCTCGCTTCAAAACTTACTTTCTAAGCGAAAACTGTCATATATATATATATATATATATATATATATATATATATATATATATATTATATATATAAAGGGCATCTGTATTATTTGCAAATTTGTTAGTCGATGACGGGTCACCCTCACCGCACTTCCCTCATAAGTGCTCCGATCCCGTCTTAAATATCTCCACCAGTGTTTGGCGGCTGAGGATACCAGTTTCTTCACAAGTTATGTGCCACTTTGGCAGGTTTACAATAGACATCATGTTGTACCTTTTTTCAAAGCAAGTTAAGTATGACACTACGAGCAGTGTCGCGGCTTACCGAGTCACACACACTGGAGGCCTTGCGCTCACCTCTTTGTGGAGCACCTAGAAACGACCTGTCGTGAGCTTGTTACCTTTCGGCGTGATTCTAAGGTTGCTGAAACTGGCGAAATGTTAACAGATACTTAGGTCTATTCCAGGAACTCATTCATTCATTTGCATGTCCATTGCTGAACTTTGCCTCCCAAACAGCACTCCTGTAGGCCTCTCGGTTGTGAGCAAGATGGTCTGCCGTTGATGCATCCATTTGCAGATCCTCAACGATGTTTTGCAGCCATCTTCGTTTTGGTCTTCTCTCTTTCTTTTTCCCATTATGAATCCTTCCAATACGGTCTTCTCTAAATTATCATGACGTTTAATGTATCCAAAATATTTAAGTTTTCTCTCTTTAATCTTCTTTACTAGCCAGCCTTCTTCAATATTAAGCTCTTGTAGTATAGATATATTTGTTCTTTTTTGTGTCCACGATATTTGAGAACTCTTCTGTAGCATTTATACATTCAAAGGCATTTATGTGTTTCTCAGCTGTTTTGTTAAGTGTTCAGGTCTCACAGGCATACGTGAAGCCATGGGAGCAGGTGGTGGATGGAATGGGAGAGCAGCCGACAGATAATGTTGGTTATGGTCACAATTCTATGATGGTAGGCAGATGATCTCAATGTAGGGACAATGGCTATGATCAATGACTAGTACAGTCACTGCCCGGAAGGAAAGCAATGGTAAACTATCTTCTGGAAATATACCAAGAAACCCAAACAGCACTCATGGAAAGACTTTACACATGGACATCACCTGATGGGAAAACCAGGAATCAAATAGATTACATTTTAGTGCAAAGAAGGTGGAGATCAAGTATAACATCCGCAAAAACTTTACCAGGTGCTGATTGTGACACCGACCATGAGTTATTAATAGCAGACATGAAGATAAAGATAAAAAAGACAGTTACGGGATCAAGACCACTCCGCTTTGATCTTACAAATATACCAGAACAATATGGTATAGAAGTGAAGAACCGTTTCGAAATCCTGATGGCTGTACAGGAGGAGATGACACCAGATGAGTTGGCTACGCATGCCAAAGATATCTTAATAACAACAGCTAAAGACATGGTTCCAGTAAATAAAACACAAAAGAATGGATGGATTACAGCAGGTACGATAGAACTGATAAAACAACGTAGAGAAATGAAGACGTAATTGAAGGTGACAAACAACAACAAAGAGAAGTATAAAACTTTAACAAAAGAAGTACAAAGAAACATAAGAAAAGACAAAAACAGTACATACAAGATTGTTGTGAAAGAATATAAGGACATCAGAAGTGTGGAAGAGATAGTGAAATGTTTAAAGAAATGAGGACATTGACGAGAAATGTCACACCTAAGCTAAATGTAATTTGTGATGAGATGGGGAATACCTTGACAGAGACAGAGGAAATTCTAGAAAGATGGAAGGAATATTGCAGAGACATGTATGAAACAACCGACTGTGGAAGCAGAAATCAACGGTGTGAATTATTATTGGAGGAGAAAGAACCCAAACTGACAATAGAAGAAGTTCCAGGAACTAGAAAACAGAAAACTGAGAATAGCCCAATAGAGTATTTACTCTCCGTCCGCTTCTTGTGCTTTTTGATCATCACGGCATCAGCTGCGAGAAAATATGATCGATGCAACAGGTAGCAACACAGCACCCACGTAACTGACATGAGCTTCACAACTACCCCCTCCCCCCTCCCCCTATGTATCCCAAGATTTACCGTTACGATCATAACTTTGACAGCTTTGCTCCTGAACTAGTCCTCACCTTAGTTTACTTCTGGGAGGTCTCGAGTTACATTGTAGCCGGGACTTCCCGCTGTACTCGCGTAAACAAGCGGCAGCTTACAGACAGCGTGGGAAATCTCTGAGATTAGTCCGCCGGTACGTGCAATATTTCACCACGGAGACTTTGTCCTGGGCTGACAAGATGGCCGCTTTAGAGAGGGAAGTCATTTTGAAGGCCGGACAGACACAGATGTCCAAGATTAAAGCGTCCCCGTAGTCGTCCTTGAAACCAGGGGCGTAAGGAGCCAGGTTGGGCTCCGGGGTTACTTACTGCGGAGCCAGGGCCGTAAGGAGCCAGGTTGGGCTCCGGGGTTACTTACTGCGGAGCCAGGGCCGTAAGGAGCCAGGTTGGGCCCCTTATCCAAACAGAAAACACCGTAGACGGAGCATTATAGTCTTTTTGCATTGTGTCTCTAGTAAGAAAAGTGGGTTTGGGGGAGGGGGGAAGGAGGAGAACAGAACCTCTGGCTTTTCTCAATAGTTCTTCCCCCCCCCCCCCCACTCCTCAATCCTTGTCGGGCCTGCTTGAAACTCCGAAACAATCCATAAATGTCATGAACTCTCTTTCTTCATTAACCCAAAATTGGAACACCAAACAAAAACTCATAGTAAACACAGGCAACTTTTTTCTTACCAGAAAAAAAAAGCGATGCATAATTTTTTTAGTTGTCATAGAAATTTAAAATATGAAACCCCAGACTACGAAACAAAATCATCTGAGAGCATTTATTTTATTAGTCAGTCTCTCTTTTTTTAAAATAACCATGAAGATGGCTTGGTGCGGAAAACCAGTGCATCTGGCAGTGGCGACAGCTGATAACTACAAAATAAAGTTCCATATACTGACAACGAATCACCCGCATTTGACATTTAGGCTTCTATTCTGCTTATTAGAAAAAAAAAAAGAAGTAAAATTCCCGTTTCCATGCTGTTAATGCATATTTGGGATACGGTGTTAGGCCCGTATTTTCACGACCTTCGGTACATGAAAGTCTGATGTGGTCAGTATCACGCCTGGCCACATTTACCTTCCCAGATGTCTCTGGTACCTAATTTTTAGAGGCTGAGTGGACCCAGGGATCTTTTTGGCTTGTACCAGAAAAAAAGTCCCCCCCCCCCCCCCCCCCCCGCTGGGACTTGCAGTTCTACTTATTAAGTCACCAAAATAGCCATGGTGGGCGGGGCAGTGTGTGAAGCCTGCTTCTCTGTGCTCATAGAAAAGTAGCCATCGAAAACACCGACTGTGTTACAAGATCTTCAGATGATGCCGTCTAAAGATAACACAAATAACGGTTACGAATTAAATAGTACAGATATTTCGAAAATACAAATTTTTTTTCCCCCGTATTCCATGCATACTATTTCAACACTAAATACCAAGAAAACAAAACCATTGGTCATATCACAAAAGAAGAGCCCCAACCAACCCCCCCCCCTCCCCTCCCCAAATTGCAAGATTAAAGCACAAGGATCAACCTCGAGACAAGCGCATGCATTTACATATCTGATCATTCGAGTAACAACAGATGGGGGAAATGCACCTCTTAAAACAAGAACAGATTACGCCAAGGCTAAAACAGCTTACAAACAAATGAGAAACAGCCTGTGCAGTCAACCTCTGTCATTGAATATCAGAAAAAAAAGATTTCTAAATGCTACATTAAGTCTATCCTGCTTTATGAAAGTAAGTCTGCAACAATGAGCAGCTCGATCCAAAGATCAATAGGGATTACAGGGATGTGGTTTCTTGGAAGACTTTTAAGAATACCATGGACAGCTAAGGTGACAAACAGGAATGTCTAACAAAACCAAAATGTAATAATGAACCTAATTAAAGAAAAAAAATGGACATACACTGAGAAGGGGAGAGCTTGAGAAAAGAAACCAACAACAACGAGAAAGATAAATGGAAAGAGAGATAAGGAAAGACCCAGGGAAAAAACAAAACAAAACAAAACAAAACGATGGCAAAATTAAAAACTCACAAACTGAGCTGATGGAAAATATCAAGCATCGAAATCAATGTAGAAGCACGATCATCAAAAGCCAAACGGCGGGCACGTGATGATGATGATGATGATGATGATTATTTCAGGACCATGGCCAACTAGATAATTATTCCTTTCTCCCACCCCCTTTTTCCCCGTTAAAAAAAATTGTATTTTTTGTTCATTTTTTCTGAAATTGTCGAGTGTTTTGATCATCGATTTCATACACCGAGAGCAAGAGGTTCGAATCACGGTAAAAGTATATATATATATATATGTCGGTGTGTGTATTCACACCAAGTCAAGGCTCTTGCTATAGCTTATATATTATCCCCTCGATTTCACTCCCACGCGCGCACAGGAGACACTGGACAACCGATGACGGATATAAAGGCGAATCCCTCTGGGACAAGTACTGACGTGCCAGCAGGGCACCACTGAACGTGTCCAAGGCGTTAAAAGATAGAATTTTTACTGGACTTTTACTGTTCCTAGATATACTTATATGTCGTTGCTGCCTGTGAGAGTTGGTAGCACTGCTCTACCAAAACAGGCAATCTTGTCACCATGGTACACACTGAGTGACGCAACAACAACGCCAGGTTCGCAGCAGCTACAATAAAAACGACAGTGTCACGTATGAAAACTTTAAAAGGACTTCCCACTCACTCGACAGGACTAACAGCTAGAAAACTCCATGAAGATAATAACAATCCATCTACAAGGATACACATCAAAATCATTTTATGAATGAAGAAATGAACGATGAAAAATGGAGAAGAGAAAAGAGAACGAGCTGCCAACATGGCAAGTTGAATCAACAAATATTACAAGAACTTCCCAGGCGCGTAGTTAACACCATGAGTAAGAAATTCTGACAACTTGTAACTACTACAAGCAACTACTACAAGCAACTACTTACAAATTAGTGAATTCCCCCCCCCCCCCCCCCCCCCCAACAACAACAAAAAAATTATCCAGAACACACATAACTTCCAGAAGTTGGAAACCATCAGGACAACACTACCAAACAGCTTACATTTCACTGACAAAGAAAACTTGTCCTAAGGACAATATGCTGGAACTGAGTCTACTGCATAACTGGAACTGAGTCTACTGCATAACTGGAACTGAATCTATTGCATAACTGGAACTGAGTCTACTGCATAACTGGAACTGACTACTTGCAGACTCCTCTACTGAAAAAAAAAGATTACTAAGCAAAGTTACTACAAATCCTCCCTTCAAATACTTACTCAAGCTTAAATATCCCATACTAAATCTTCCCATGATTCCCGAATAATCTATCATGAAGAAAAGCTCACTCCACGTGAATAATCATGTTTTATAAACTTTAGTTTTTTAAAACAAACAATTTCCTAAAAACTAAAATCTCTACTACTAAATTTAGTCGGCTGTGTCAACAACAGACATTCAAAAGTTGACACTTAAAAACTCTCCCTAACTTAACCTCAGATATCCAGTGCAAATTTACGCTACCCGTCAAGGTTACCAGAGCTGACTAACTTTCAATTTTCACGTGGACCAAAAAAAAAAAAAATCAATATTACAAGTGACTGAGCAAAGTAACCTTACTTTTAAAGATTATAGATTATTACTCCCCTTTGACTGATCAAACAGTATACTATCACAGATAGTCTTTCTGTTTGTTTTCTTTCGTTTTTTTTAAAGAATACCTCTACAGTATCTGATTGATGACCATTTAACAAAATTGTGTTCCGCTAATGTGTTCAATGACTCCTTTACTAAAAAAAAAAACAAATACATCACAAATGAAACAAAAAAGAGCACTGTACAATACAATGGTCCTCCAAATTCTATACTAAAAGTGTCAGACATGGGCACTAATAGCCAAAAACAAAAGGAAAATCGTAACGATAGAAATGAGATGTTTAAGGGGAATATTAAATGTGACAAGAAGAGACCAAATAAGAAATGACACCACCAAGGCAAAGACCGGAGTAACGCCAGTATTATACTATATCCAGAAACAGCAAGTCATATGGTCTGGTTACACCAGACAGTATATCACAGAAAACATTCACACAGAGATCTGTATGTAACAAAGGAAGAGATGCAGAGAGGAAATTGCAGAAGCACTAAATATCCCCACTATATGAAGCAAATCTCTGAGCCCTGTCAAGACGTCTCCTCAACACCGAAAGGTAGATGAGGAAGGAGACAAGACAAGACAAGCTAATGTGTTCAGATATACTGCACCTCTTTTCAAGTGAAGAGCTTTTTGTAAACATCGGAGAAGAGCCTTGTATAACGCTGAGAAGAACCTTGTATAACGCTGAGAAGAACCTTGTATAACGCTGAGAAGAGCCTTGTATAACGCTGAGAAGAGCCTTGTATAACGCTGAGAAGAGCCTTGTATAACGCTGAGAAGAACCTTGTATAACGCTGAGAAGAGCCTTGTATAACGCTGAGAAGAACCTTGTATAACGCTGAGAAGAGCCTTGTATAACGCTGAGAAGAGCCTTGTATAACGCTGAGAAGAGCCTTGTATAACGCTGAGAAGAGCCGTGTATAACGCTGAGAAGAGCCGTGTATAACGCTGAGAAGAACCTTGTATAACGCTGAGAACAGCCTCGTATAACGCTGAGAACAGCCTCGTATAACGCTGAGAAGAGCCTCGTATAACGCTGAGAAGAGCCTTGTGTAACGCTGAGAAGAGCCTTGTATAACGCTGAGAAGAGCCTTGTATAACGCTGAGAAGAACCTTGTATAACGCTGAGAAGAGCCTTGTATAACGCTGAGAACAGCCTTGTATAAAGCTGAGAAGAGCCTTGTATAACGCTGAGAAGAACCTTGTATAACGCTGAGAAGAGCCGTGTAAAACCCACGGTACACATTCCACAGAGTCTGAACTTGAGAGATTTCGCGTGGGACACAGCATGCCAAAATCACACGTTTTAGACAACCATAACAAAAATGAACAACTTAACTCATGTTTTGGCACTCCAACGGGTGCCTTTAAACCTGGTCCTCACGTGTCAGTCTGCTCAACAAGACTTGAGGCCTCAGTTTTGATAACTTGCTGGCCACAGGTCTCATCCTAGTATAAATAGTTATCGCGTGCACGGTGACAGTAATCTTTCCCTATATCCTTGTTACCGTAATTACGGCACTGGCTTTCGTCCAAACAGCCCTAATTACCGCCATAGCTAAGACAAGCAAATGAAAACATACTTAGGGAGATATGAGAGATGGCGCTGAATGCAAAAAATGCATGGAAGGGAAATAAGAAATGATAATTTGTGTTATCCCTTATGAAAAGTTACTTCAGAAGAAAGTTGTGCAAGAAAAGGCTCCCTTCCCTGCCTACCACGTGGTACTGTAAATCAACATCATCATGTGCCGTCTTCAGAAAAAATGTTGACGGTAATGAATATCTGGTTTCCTCTCTCCCTCGTCTTGATGTCAATAAAGGTGTGTCATGTCCACTCTCGTATATTTATGTGTACTGTAAATATGCGATTAAGTTCCATATACCTTGATACATTTCTTGATAAATTTCTTCACTTTTCTTCTTATACACAGACACACTCATACACACACCATATACATAATATGAGATATAAATTATATTGATGCATTAAATTCATTGCATTACAGTACTGTATTGCCATTAACTATTCTGATTTATTTTTAATTATTATTTTTCATGTGCTAGTATGTGTAATCCCAAAACAAGCTATCAAGTGGAACACAACAGGCCAAAGAAAAAGAGGCAGACCGCGTGAAACTTTGAAGAGGACATTGTTAAGAGAGGCCAAATTAACAGGCATAAAATCCCTTGATGAGGTTGAAAGACTTGCCGAAGACAGGAGAAATTGGCTAATATGTGTAATCTTTCCTTTAAACTGTGTCATAGCTATGTAGATCTGCAAGACTAGTCTTAGGAGCTACCACGGTGGTTTCCCTTCGGCCTTCTGAAGGTTTATGTACGGTCTCTTCTGAAGGTTTGTGTACGGTCTCTTCTGAAGGTTTGTGTACGGTCTCTTCTGAAGGTTTGTGTCCGGTCTCTTCTGAAGGTTTGTGTACGGTCTCTTCTGAAGGTTTGTGTACGGTCTCTTCTGAAGGTTTGTGTACGGTCTCTTCTGAAGGTTTGTGTACGGTCTCTCCGTTAGACTTCGGCCCTCATCTCCGCCCACCAGGCAGCGGGTGCTTAGGCGTTTTAAGGCGCCTCTTACTTTGCCTGACAGTCATTTCTCTGAGTATGTGAGGCATTTTATAAGGATAGCGGTGCATCATGGACAGTCTAAAGCGATGACACTCCCCCCCTCCCCTTCCTCAAAAAAAAACCAAAAACAAACAGCCAACTGAGTTGATGGAAAGTATCAGGGAACGAGATCTCTGGAGAAGGATTACTGCCTGCCAACACCTACCGAAATGGCACATGATGATAATAATATAGGTTATGTATATATGTTAAAAAACATATGTTATATCGGATTCTGCATCATCTACGGTTTCAAGCATCGGCGGTGTTTGGAGGGGGGAGGGGTTGGGGGTCTTGGAACCTATCCCCCGTGGATAAGAGGCCAAACATCATATACTGCGTTTACTAGTTCGGTTACCCACAAACCCACTTCGTTTGCAAGAGACACGATAACCCCAAGTGTGTGTAACAGGCGAACAATTAAGTTTAAGTTTCGTCATCATGGACGCTACAGTTAATGATAAAATAGATCTTTTCGATTTAGAATATTTTTGTCAGGTTGGTGGATGTCACTTTGCTGTTTGTGAGGTTGGTAGATGTTTGCTGTTTGTGAGGTTGGTAGATGTTTGCTGTTTGTGAGGCTGGTAGATGTTTGCTGTTTGTAGATGTTGCCAGCACGATTATCCTAAGCAGTGACCAAAAACAACCGATTGTACCAAAATTTGATAGGCCTGATGGACAACAGTAAAAGTTAAGCTCATCAATATTGCGCTCCTGCTGTTAGACCCCTCGTCATTATTGCGCTCGAGTTGTTAAGCTCATCAATATTGCGCTCCTGCTGTTAGACCCCTCGTCATTATTGCGCTCGAGTCGTTAAGCTCATCAATATTGCGCTCCTGCTGTTAGACTCCTCGTCATTATTGCGCTCGAGTCGTTAAGCTCATCAATATTGCGCTCCTGCTGTTAGACTCCTCGTCATTATTGCGCTCGAGTCGTTAAGCTCATCAATATTGCGCTCCTGCTGTTAGACTCCTCGTCATTATTGCGCTCGAGTTGTTAAGCTCATCAATATTGTGCTCCTGCTGTTAGACCCCTCGTCATTATTGCGCTCGAGTTGTTAAGCTCATCAATATTGCGCTCCTGCTGTTAGAATCTTCGTCATTATTGCGCTCGAGTTGTTAAGCTCATCATTATTGCGCTCCTGCACAGTTTCAGGCGTGCCGATGTCTTTCTTAACATTCGTCGGTATACAGAAACTGATGGCAGCAGTTCTGTTCAGATTTACGAACAAACAAGTTGCAATACCGCAATGGCAAAGAAGGACATAAAAAAGTACACAGGGTGTAATTTAGACACGGTAATGAATATAGGAAATACGTGAAAATAAAGTAAGAAACGCTACTTCGTTTTGCTCGTGATAAAAATTTAGTGTAGGATGTGTCAAGAAAGATCTGAAATGTGATGCCCGGTGTCATGTTTGTCCTGCCAGGCCCAGTGTCTTAAGAGTTTTAATTTTGTGTCTTTAAGGTAAAAGGGTAAAGGTAATCCTGTCATGCCTTAGAGGCACATAGGGATATGTTGTTAGTGCCAATATTTTCCTTTGTCTTGAAGTTTGGCCCTTATTTCCACCCTCAGATACTCAGCGCCCGGTCTTGGAGTTGCTGCCATGCGAGTGACAGGTTATTGTAAATTTTTTTATTTTCACGACATCTTTCAGATTTCGTTCTTTAGGTTTTCTATGGCATTGGTTGACTACCCTCAGGTCGCTGTACAAGTTAGGATCTCTGGGGGTACAAAAACAGGGAGAGGGGAGATATAGTCGCCAGAAGATATTACTGAAGGAAAGTAAGGGAGAGAAGAGAGATAGATTGTATGTGAGAGAGAGAGAAAGTGAGAGAGAAAGAGAAGGAGAGAAAAGAGAAAGTGGGAAAGAAAGAGGAAGTGTGTATATATGTGTGTGTGTGTGTGTGTGAAAGAATGAGAGAGATAAAGTGAGAGAGAGAGAGAATATGTGTGTGAGAGAGAAAGTGAAGCACAGAAAGAGAGAAAGAAAGGAGTGAGAGAGATAAAGAGAGAGTGAGTGAGAGAGAAAAAGAGAGTCAGTGATACAGAGAGAGAGAGAGAGAATGAGAGAGTGAATGAGAGGGGAAGAGGGAGAGAGTGAGACAGAAAAAAGTTGGGAAGAGATGATGTGAGAGAATGAGGGCGAGAGAGAGAGAGAGAGAGAGTGAGAAAGAGTGTGTGTGAGAGGAAGGCTGAGTGAGGGAGAATGAGAGATAGAGAAGAATAGATTGTGTGTGAGAGAGAGAGAACGTGTGTGTATGAAAGAGAGAGAGAGAGAGAGAAATAATAAGCTATCAAAGGTGCAGCATTTATGGAAATCCTATTAGTTTACGTTGTTCAAATCCGAGTCTTAAATTAGCTATAACAACGATTGCTACAATTCCCTGAAATGTTGCTAGACTTTTTAGTTCATTTTCTTTCTGAATATTATTAGTATTTCATAATATCTTGACAAGTGTTGGATTATTTACGAAGCGACGTTATGTAAATTTTTCTGTCATTAGTAACAAAGTTACGTCAGACCTAATGTACATACGTATTAGTTAATTTTTCTTGAATTTCAGCATTTATTTGGGTCAGGTTTTAAAAGTGTTCAAAACCTCGACTAGGGCAGAAAGTTGACGAAGAAGATTGTGAGGGGAGAGAAAAAAAGATGTATGCTAAACAATTTAAGTACCCATTACATCCATGCAAGAAAAAAACAGATATCCTGTCTTCACTGGCTAGCAAAATAGGACTTGAAATTAACAAGGACAAAACAAAAATAATGAAAATTCTCATTAATCAAAATGGAAAAATACACATAGAAGGGACAGATATTGAAGAAGTCAATCAGTTTGCATACCTTGGCAGCTACATGGATCAGGATGGTGACACCAGAAAGGAAGTTAGAATCAGAATTGCAAAAGCAGCATCGATCTTCAAGAATCTTGAGAACATATGGAATTCAAAAGTTATAAGCACAAAAACCAAGTTAAGACTATTCAATTCAGATGTAATATCCACCCTCATTTATGTATGCGAAAGCTGGAAAACAACTAAAGAAATAGAAAAGAAATTAGACTTTTGAAAACAAATGCCTAAGGAAAATACTCGAGATAAAGTGGAACGAATTCAAGAACAATGCAGAGATAAGACAGATGACTGAACAACAACCAGTCTCATGGGTGATCAGGAAAGGGAGGTGGACATATGTTGGTCACATGATGAGAAGAAATGATCAGAGAATCCCAAAACAAGCTATCAAGTGGAACACGACAGGTCAAAGAAAAAGAGACAGACCGAGTGGAACTCTGAAGAGGACATTGTTAAGAGAGGCCAGATTAACAGGCATAAAATCCCTTGAAGAGTTTGAAAGACTCACCGAAGACAGGAAAAATTGGCGAACTACTTTGCGAGCCCTATGTGACGTTTCACGGAACGGGAAGGATATAAGATATAAGATAAGACATCCGGCTGGAAACATCTGTCGCCGTGAACTCTCGCATATAGCAGTGACTCATCTGTGTGACGTTGTATACAGCAGATACTTCGCTTTTTTTTCAAGAGCAGTACAGTCTTTGATTTAGATCAGTGGTTTTCATTCTTTATTTGCCTGGACCGGTTCTAACCTTCTAACATTAAAAATAAAGCAAGAAAAAGAACCCAGTTGTCGTTCTAAGATTTGTTTTTTAAATCAAATCCAGTCCATTTCCTGGTTCTAAAAAAAAATCGTTCTGTGGACCCTCTGGGGTTCTATATATCCTAGATTAAGAACCACTGATTTAAATTGTTTACTTTTATTAACGCCTTTAAACTTTTCGGCAGCTTATGGGCACACTGAGTTAGAATGATATATCATCATCATCATCATCATCATCTCTCCCCGCGTTCAGTATCGCTTAAGGCAGAGCCAATAGAGAGAGAGAGAGAGAGGGAGAGAGAGAGAAAGAAATCGCTGAGTCAGACCTGGTAATCTGCAGATATCTCTCTCTCTATCTCTCTCTTTCTCTCTCTATCTTTCTCTCTCTCTCTCTCTATCTTTCTCTCTCTCATTCCCTCTCCTCTCTCTGTATCTATCTCTCTCTCTATCTCTCTCTTTCCATTTTTCCCAACCCCCCCCCCCCCCCGGTCTGTCTGCCTGTCTCTTATAACTCATCTTTGCTGCACTCTGGAGTTCTGCACGACAAAGACTTTAGTCTCTCTCACATGAAGCCCCTGTCCACCGCCTCGTGCTCTTCTTGTGCAGTCCAATTCTTTGCTTGTTATCATACTCCACCCCCCCCCCTCTCCACCGAAGCAAACCACCAAAGCGGCCTCTATTTTCTTATTTAATCTCACGCTGTATATCACAATCTCTTGCACATTCAAGGATTTCTCTTGTTTCTTCTTCGAAGCACAAAGAGAATTCCGGCCCTGTTTTTCGCTGCTGGTGGTCCAGTATCAATGACAAATATCCAGCTTGAAAGCATAGCACAGAGTTTGTTTTTGTGGGGTTTTTTTTCCAACGTAATCCAGAAAGTTAGTTCTGGAACTAATTTTTTTCCCAACCTAATCCAGAAAGTTAGTTCTGGAACTAATTTTTTTCCGCGGTTTTAATCACGCATTCAGCATCATTTAAATTATATAAATTGTAAATTTCATCAGTCGACGTTGCTCCTGGACGCAGCTGTTTAAAGAGTTCAGACCTGGCTTTGTGCTCAAAGCTCGAAATATGCCATAGAGACCGTTTGTTGTTACATCCGGGTAGCGAGTGGAACTCGGGGGGTTTACAGCAGCGCATCCTGGGCACTAGGCACATTTCTCACAACAAAGCCACAGATGGCTCCAGACATCGCGAAGGCTGGATCCAGCCTGGAGGCACCGTTTTGACTCTTTCACTCCAAGCCAACACTGGTAGTTTATTGGTAGATGTTGCACGCCTATGAGAATCGATGCTCAGAGCGATATTTGGGTAAAGTCTAACTGACGTGAACATTTGCACATTTCTAAACAAATGGATTTTTAAAGAAACTATAAAGTAACTTCCTTTCGGTTTTTTTTCCTACCAAAATTTCTCAACCAAATTTATTATGGCCATGCATGGAAATTAATTCGGTAACGAATGAGTTAAAGTCCCTGAATTTAGTTCAGTGTGAATGAGTTAAAGTCCCTGAACTTAGTTCAGTGTACGTACAGCATTCCGTGAACATTCTGAACGCATGGACCAGCTTTCGAAGTGTGTTTCCCGTAAAACTGTTTCTTCCCCCCCCCCCTTTTCTTATCACATATTTTTCAATTTTTAGCCACTTTACGTGGGCGCATAAATCCTAACTGGCCATTTATATTTGCTGAAAAGTTTTTAAAAAAACACCTAAACTTCTGTGTTTAGAGATAAACCACATTTCTAACCCTATTATCAAAATTACAGTTTCATTTTTAACTAACGATTTTTTTTTAAAGATCAGACCATAAAAACTTGTTCATAATCTTCAGGCTATGAGTAGGACACATAATATAATAATATGCTATAAAATAATAAGAACACGTAGACAAAGAAAGCGAGGGAGCATACTACATACTACATACTCTGTAACAGATTTGAAGAAGAAGGAGAAGAAGACGAAGAAGAAGAAGAAGAAGAAGAAGAAGAAGAAGAAACATGTCACCCACCACTTGAGGGACTGCCCTGCACTGGAAGATCTCCAGAAAATATCGTACTCTTGCACCGCCGACATTATGCAACAGAGCTATCCGACAGTTCAAGCAGCTCTGCCTGTTAGTCCACCTGGAAAAATTATGAAAACTCGCCGACTTAACGGTCAGGAAGAAAAAAACAGTTGCGGACTAGCTGTACCCTGCTGACGCGGTGAAAGGGATCGAGCTGGTGAAAGATTCTTGTCAGTTCACAGCGTAAACTCACCTGTTGTTTTACATATTTAAATGCTCCTTTCATAAAGTTGTCGTGAGAGGTTTAACCGTCATCAGTGACCAGGTGTGAGCAGATCCACCCAGAGTACAGGTAATGGCAGGTGTAACATGCAGAGAAAGGACGCAGATGCACACAGACGCGGTAGTCGGAGATGGTCTCAATGGTGGAAACAATCAGTGACAGAATATGTCAAAGATGACAAAAAACACTACTATACATAATGTCGGCTCTTACATACTGCTCTCTATATATATATATATATATATATATATATATATATATATATATATATATATATATATATATATATCAAAGGTACAACAGTGAGTTACCGGAATTTTGCTCTAAAAATTCTAGATCGATTAGTAGACAGTTGTTGCAGTAGAATATGTTATGCTCTCCCTCACTAGGTACATGTACGCAGAGGCATATCGACTACTCTGGAAAAAATGACGTCAAGAAACCAGAGTCAAAATGGCTGCTTCTTTTGAAGCACGTGCTTGGGAGATCAGCAAGCAGTTTTTCGTTTCTTTGGTAGTGAGTTGAGAAACTTCCCGATATTCATCTCAGAATGAAGAGGCACGTGGAGGACACGTTTGTGGCTTCGGAAGGTACAGGAATACCACAGGAAGCTTAAAAGTAGAGTGTCAAAACCTGATCGTTGCAGATCTTTCCGGCGGGCCTCATACTGCGAATAGCCCGACACTAACATTGAAGCGGAACGAATGATACGGGAAAACCGGGGGATAACAACCAATGAAGTGTCTGGAGAACTGAAAACTGGTAATGGCTTGACGCACTATGTCATTCAAAATGTACTGCACTACTGAAAAGTCTCCGCCAGGACAACTCACCCTCGATCTAAAAGAACATCTGGGGAATGTTTGTGGTGTGTGAAGATCTTTACCGACTCTATGAAACTAGAGAAGATTGCTTTTTACTAAGCATAGTCACTGGAGACGAATGCTAGGTACATTACTTCCAGCCAGAGACAAAGCGAGCCAACAAGGAGTGGCGACATTTTTCTTCGCCGAAACCAACAAAGCTCCGTACAACTCCGTAGTTGGAAAATTGAAACCCGCGCTTTTCTTTGACTGTAAAAGCCCAGTCCTGGAACATTACATGCCCAAAGGAGCAACCATCAACAACAAACCACACTGTAATCTGCTTGAGAGCTACCTAAAGCCCACAATCAGGTCAAAACGTCGCAGTTTAGCCACTAACAGCATGACAACGCGCAGCCTTACGCCGCTCACATTACAGATGACACATTGATGATCTGCGCTTGGAGTGTCTTCCACATCTTTCATATTCACCCGATCTTGCACCAAGTGATTTTCATGAGTCTGAACCCCTAACAGAGGCGCTAGGTGGGAAGAAGTTCAATAAGAACGATGAACTAAAAGAGGCGGTGCATAAGTTGATTAGAATATGTATTCTTCGAGGAATCCGGGCACTAGCGAGGCAGTGCAAAGCTGCATTGAGCGTGGTGGGAACTATGTCGATAAGTAATGAGTTTTCAATAACATCGGCACATTTTATGTTAATTAGAAAAATATTGTAGGTACTTTCTCATTTGGCTTAGCATGTATATAGAAATATGTCCCTCCCAAAAATTCTCCAACAGGTTTATACCGGTCTTCATCATTGATTGTGCGCGTAATTTGAGGTTAAGAGATTAATGGCTACTTAAAAATACCTTACCGTGATTCTGACCTGAGTCTTCCAAATGGGAAACCCGTGTTCACAGCGCATGACCACGCCACGCTCATAGTTCGACGTGTACAGATTATTTGTAGGCGAAAAATTCTGAATAATGAAGTTTGGGTGAGAGTGTGTATGGGCGCGCGCGCTTATTGCGTGAGTGCATAAGAAATGAGAGTCTGCTCACTATCAGCAGAACACCAGATTTTTGAGAAGATAGTAGAACATGCGCAAAATAAAGTTCACATTTTCACTCTGTCTGGTCCACTAATATTGCCACCATTAACTCTTTTACTCCCGTATTATTTTCCATCTTCTGCCAGAATAATTTTTTGTGAGAAATTCTGATTAAAAGAAACTGGATGGAAGCTACTGTATAATGTACAAAATATGGGTTAGGTTAGATGTGTGCTACTTTTAATTTTATTTAGACTTTACCTAAATATCGCTCTGAGCACTGATTTGGATGGGTGTGAAAGATCTACGAAAATAATGGTGTTGCTTTGGAGTTTATAAGTTAACTTTTTTTCAATATTTTTCCTTTAAGAATTGAGTGCCTTTCGTAGAATATCTTTTTTTTCTTCATTTTATTTGTATATTTTACTTTAGCCATTCTTTCTCACCCGTCTTGTATCCTGACTATAGTGTTAACTCTTTCTAATCCTGAATAATTGTAGCTTATTTATAACTTTGTTTACTTATTACTTTTTTATTTGCTCGTAAAACTTACTACTTTCTGACGTCAAAGTTCAGTTTATGAAGAGAATTTATTTCTTGAACATGTCAACTGACTTCTAAAAATTTTACGTTTTGTATTTAACAAGTAATAAAATTTGTTTTTTTGCTGATGTCTGACGTTTGTCTAATACATTTTTGATAAAGGACAGGAAAGGGTTAAGCTATGAAAGATAAATTAGTAAATAAACTCATCTCTCTCTCGCTCTCTCTTTCTCTCTCTCTCTCTGAACCTTAAGTGCACAGTGCACATGGGGCATCCGCAAGGGTTTTCCACAAATGCCTGTCATTCGCCTTTTTTTCTGCTCTTGCAAGGTGAGCACTCTATTGCTCAACATCCTCTCTGTTGTTCTTTTCAATGTCTCCCTTGGTCTACCTTTACTTCTTTTCCCATGTGATGTCCATCTTAGTGCTATTTTTGGTAGTGAGGTATCAGTCGTTCGGAGGACATCCCAATCACCGCCAGCGCCTTTCCTAATAAATTGCTGTCAGTGGCTTCATCTGTCATTTCTTACGGTGTTTGGCCAAAATATTTGTCTAATTCTCCGTAAACATTTAATCTGGAAAGATTTCAGCTGAACTTAGGCTGAAAGAACTTTTTAATTAATTATGCACAAAAGACAAAGAAGTAAAGGAATCGTGCAGTCAAGATACACTGATATCTAGTGTGAATAAATTACTCTTTTTTTCTGTCCATTAACAACAATAAAATATTTAAATTGATCTGTATTCTCTAAGAAGACTGACACAGAATATTGAAAAGAAACGTCTTTGCCAACAGACAATACAAACTGGATGTTACATAAATTGTTCTCTGTTGACAAACGGTTAATACCGTAAGAACAGAAAGTCACATAAAACACACCTGTTTAGTGGTGAAATTCTTTGTTCAATAACTCATAACAGGATTTCTTGGGGCACTTCTGCGCCACACGTTGAATGTAATCCATTTAGTGTACGGGTTTTTCAGCGACTTAGAAAAAAAAACAGTAAAAATTTCATATTTTATAAGAATATGACGCCCCAGGACGTGGAGCACTCGACTTTCAGCCAGCGTATATGATTCGAGTGCTTAATTCGATTTTGTTTAAAACCATCTACATTACCGATCATGCGTAGAGTAATGTCGACGTGCTTGCTCATTATACGGTTTTGAAAACATAAAGTGGTTTGTTGTGTGCTCTCTGTTCTGTATCACGTACAAGATGCTGTCAGAGCTTTTACAAAAGGGTATGCAAATCTAATTTTCTAATATCATAATTTTCTGAGTTTGTTCGTCGGCTTGTAGCTTTCACAACATCTCAGCTCGAGAATAGGGGGATTTCTGTGAGTGCGTATGCGTGTTTGTTTGCCTATATTACTTAGCTTCCTTGCTTTGAGAGATGTGAGATTTTAGTGAGCAGTGGTCATAAGCATGTCGGTAATTTTCTTTAACAGTAATTCTTCTTCTTTTTTTTAGGCCAAGAAGAAAGTTCTGAGATTGATGATATTATTCTCGAGTGATTGCAGAATTTATTCTGGGAAGAGCATCTAATTCTAATTCTAGTTTACAAGAATGAAATATTAGTTCATTTTCCCGGTATTTTTTCATATATTATGTTAAAGACAAAGCCTTTCTAGCTGCTGTTTGTTCAAATGTTTCTAGCAAACTTACAAAAGAACTTTAATAAACTGCTGTTTATTCATATATTTCTAGTAAACTTGCAAAAGAACTTTAGTAAGTTTAGAAACTTGGATCATTATGTATGTACCATTCTTCTTTCTCTATATACAGCACTTTAGTATGGCCTTTGTCAAACCCTTTTAGTCCGCCCTCTACCCTGAAAAAAAAAAAAAACGCTCGACCTACCAATTCAGAGGTACCGGGTTCAAGTCCCAATAGCGGGGATTTTTTTTTCTGGCAACAGAACATCAAAAAACGCCACCAGAGTCCACTCAGCCTCTAAAAAACATGTGCCAGAGAAATCTGGGGAGGTAAGTGCTGCCAGGCCTGATACTGACCACATCACACCTTCATGTCCCTATGGTCTTGAAAATACCGGCCTAACACCGTATGCCCAATATGTCTTAATGGCACGGAAACGGGAGTTTTACCTTACCTTGCCCTGAAAGATTCTTTGGATGGATTTTCGGATACTGGGGAATTCGCTTACACAAATTATTTTATGTACAACTTATGACATGTTATTACGGCTAATAAGTTGTAGATATCATAATCCAATAATAAATGCCAATAAAGTTTTGTAATATAAAAGGATACTTTCCTGTAGACATCTTTATAGGTTACTTTCCTGTAGACCTCTTTAAAGATACTTTCCTGTAGACCTCTTTAGAAGTTACTTTACTGTAGACATCTTTATAAGTTATTTCCATGTAGACGTCTTTATAAGATACTCTCCTGTAGACCTCTTTGTAAGATACTTTCCTGTATACCTCTTTATAGAGTTACAATTTGTTTGTTTAGTTACCATCTCTCAGAGAACGAAATGCGATTACCTGTAAAACACTTTCTTCTAGAGAAGTCTCGCCTTATCTCGACATTGCCGCGTACCCTACCATGTTTTTGGTGCGGTCTCTTGCAATGGTATCTTTTGTAATGTCAGTCCTTATATAACGCTCAGTGTGTGTCAAAAATGTGACGGCTAGTTAAACAGCTACAGAATTTTGTTCTAAAATTTCTCAATCGATCAGTGGATGGTTAGAGCAGAGAAATGTTATGCTCTCCCTCTTCTAAGTACATGTGCGCATAAGCACATCTACTGTATTAGAAATGTAACGTGAAGAAACTAAATCCAAGATGAACGCTCCCTCGAAAGCGTGCACGAGGGAGGAAACGTGAGCAGTTATTCGTATTTTGGGTAAAGACGATGAGAAGCGTGCACGTGGTCGCTGCGAAAATAGAATGAAGAAACGGTAAGGGGGACACACATGTGTCGCTTCGGCAGGTATGTCACAGAAATTTTAAAGGTGAAGGGTCAAATCCTACTTTTACAGCATGTACCGCTCGGCCTTACACTGCGAATACGCCTGACGCTAATACTGAAATGGAATGAACGATCCCGGGAAAACCGCGGGGTAACAATCGATGAGATGTCTGGAGAAATGAAGATTAGTTATGGCGTGGTGCACCACAGCATTCACGACGTGCTGCTGTACCGAAAAGTCATCGGCAAATGAGTGCCGAAACAATTCATCCTCGGTCCGAAAAAAACGTCATGAAGATATCTGTGAAATATTTTACAACGTTGTGAAGCTGACAGAGATGGCTTTTTACTAAGTATAGACACTGGAGATGAATGCTGGGTACATTATTTCAAGCCAGAGACAAAACGATCCAGCAAGAGGTTGCTACATTCTTCCTCGCCGAGATGAAAGAAGCACCGTACAATTTCATGCAATTCTCCTAAATTTATTATATGAATATCAGAGTTTATAACGATAGATATGAAAATGGAAAAGACTATAATACAGTAAATGAACAGGAAATCCACCGTGAAATATTTTTTCACTGTGCTATTAAATTTACAAGAATCTTCAAATCTTACCAAATAACATCCAGGACCAGAGGAACACTTTTTGTAATCAAGCAAGGTGATCGCCATGTTTCACCGGGAAATGATGAGATGTCTATTTTTAGCATTTACGACAGTTTTAAATTACGAACGCCCGGTCAGAAAACAAAACTCTTTGACTGCGATTATTTTATTTATAATTTTGAAAAAAATATGCGTTTAAAATGCTCATTCTTGGAAAAGACTTAGCATTTCTGAAAACTAACCCAAGTTCTTCAGTAAGTAAGACATCAGATGCCAGGAATTCTTAGTTCCTGGCTACAGCATGATCTATAGCCGCCAGAAGTTTCTCATGGTCCACGAGCAAGATCTGACAGTAACCATTTCCTTGTTAGTTCTTACTTTCTCTCTTTCCCTGACTCCCATCTTAAGTGGCGATCAGTCAAGCGGCCAGGATTTTTCCGAATTTCCTGCTTTTCAATAAATAAATTCCGGCCGCTTTGTCCTTGTCGGAGACCAGTAAACGTTTTTCTGGCTTTCTTTTTTTGGCCTCCGCACTCATATAATGCCCTGTACACGAGGGAGGTTAGAAGTTTTGGGAATTAGGTCACTGGGGCGAACAGAACCACTTTACTTTTTAGAATTGAAATGCATGTGTTCCTGGGTTGTTTTTTTTTCACGTTATATAGGGCCTAACGTTTTTCTTTATTGTCTACTCATGATGATAGTGGCGATATGTAATGATAAATAATGATAATAATGTAAAACAAAACAGTCATAGCGGCAATAGATGATGATAGCAATATAAATGCTGATGATGATGTTGATGATTGTAGTGACACATAATGATCTAAATGATTAATGATGATTTTGACAGTAGATTATAAGAGTGACTGTAAATAGTGGTAATGATGACAGATGATTGTAATAATTAAGGTAGATGAGTATAGTGAGAAGATGATTAATGACTATAGGTGATCTTACTGACGATAGATGACGATAAAATCTTAATACTACAGATAAAGAACTGAATATAGATAATGGCAGGATGATATTAGATGATAGTGACTATGATTTCATGATTGTTCTCATTTCTCTAGAATTCATCATCAGGTGCCGTGCCGACTGGCGTTGGCTATTATGCTTCTCCAGAGTACCCGATCCTTCATGCAGGCCATCAGCTCAGTTGGTGATCTCCTCTCACACCATCCCGTCAGACTGTCCAGTATCATTTCTCTTGGTCTTCCTCTTGATCTTCTTCCTTCTATTTTTCCTGTTGTTATAATATTTTCAATGCCCCCTCTTCTCATTGCATGTCCTATGAAAGTACATTGTCTCTCTCTTATCTTTTTGACAAGGTTTTTTGTCTCTCCAGCTCTTCTCATACATTCTTCATTAGTTATTTTTGCTGTCTAGGGGATTCGCAACATTCTTCTAATAAACCACATTTCTGCTGCTTCCAATGATTTTTGTGCAGACTTGCCTATTGTCCATGATTCACTTCCATATAACAAGATAGGCTCAATATAGCATTTTAGGGCTCGTTTTCTCGAGAATTACATTACATAATAAAGTCCCTGCAGTGATGACCTGTAACCTCGTCCAGGGTGAAGAACGTGCCGATCCTTCACTTTACAGGCCATGTTGACCTTAATGAAATCTCCCTTTAAGAAAATGAGATAGGAATCTTGTGACAATGATTGATCGGCCACGGTGGCACAACAAAGACCTTAGCTTGGATTTAATTTGTGATTGTTAACTCCAACAAAAGTACAAGAAAATGAAGTAAAGTTTCGAGCTTGATACATGGGGGCTTTTGATTACTGTACGCCATGATACAAACTTGAACTGCCAACATTCCTCGCTATCTAAGACACTAGTAGAGAACGAGGCCAAGGGAGAGAGCTTTTTCTAGAACTCCGAGCTGCTTGGTAATCAGCGCTGATAAAGCAGTCACGTGGCGTTTGTCACTTCCGAGACATCTCTATTGGAAAAAGAGGGGGGGGGGGAGGTGTCATTTGCGTGTCCATTGCGGAACTTTGCCTCCCTAACAGCACTTCTGTAGGTCTTTCGGTTGTGAGCAAGATGGCTTGCTGCTGATGCATCCATTTGCAGATCATCAACGATGTCTTACAGCCATCTTCGCCTTGGTCTTCCTCTCTTTCTTTTTACCCATTATGTACCCTTCCAAGGCGGTCTTCTCTAGATTATCACGACGTTTAATGTGTTCAAAATTTTGTACTTTAATCCTCTTTACTAGCCAGCCTTCTTCAATATTAAGCTCCTGTAGTATGGATATATTTGTTGTTTTTGTGTCCAGGATATTTGAAGAACTCTTCTGTAGCATTTACATTCAAAAGCTTTTATGTGTTTCTCAGTTGTTTTGTTAAGTGTCCAGGTCTCACAGGCATATATTGCGATGGGAAAGATTCATGCCCTTAAAAATCGTATTTTTGTAGTTCTCTCTGTTCCTCTCCACAGATTCTTTAGCTGTTTTGCTTTCTGAATTGTGGTAGATGTCCTCCTTTTAATTTCCCTCATTGTATCTCCATTATTAGTTAGCAGTGATCCAAGATATTCAGAACTCTCCACTTCTTCCAATTTTTCCTCATTGATACATATTTCAGCTGCCTTGTTCGTTTTGTCAGGTGTCATTAATTTAGTTTTCTTCGCATTAAGATAGAGGTTCTGCTCTTCACTACTCTTACGGACTGACATAATTAGTTTTTCCATTCCTTTTTTGTGTTGTGGACAGTAATACTATATCATCAGCATGTCTAATCTCTGGTATTTCATAACCTCCAATTGTTATGTCATCGTAATATTCTTTGTCTACATCTTCTCTAGCATTCCTCATTATATTTTCAGTATACAAGTAAGGCGACCGCTTGTTTTATGTCAAAGCAATATAACCTACAGCAAACAGAATTCTCTTCAAGACCCTGTCTCACCTCTCCGTGGGTACCCCCATTAACAGGCCTAGCCTGGCTAACGGAACAGGGATCGCCATAGTCCCCATGGTGGTGGAGTCTCCTAAAGAAGCATTGCACACCCCCTGCTTTTTAGCTGTACCTCGGGACTGAAAAGACAGCCACCATAACCCCGCTCCCATGCCGATACGATGCTGTTCCCCAACATCTTCACAGCATCGGCTGCTAAGAACACCAGCTCGCAGTTACAAGGAGATAGAAGACAAGACAAGGCAATCCAGAAATACAGGGTCCATACTTCTGAAGAGGTTCCGAGATTGTTTGTACGTCATCTGTAGCAACGTGGTCATCGTAAATGATACAGTTACCCATTTAGCTTTCTAACAACAGCCGCGCAAACACAACAGCCACGCAAACACAAGAGCCGCGCAAACATTTGCGACTACGAGAGATTATGAAAAACAAACGAGTACAGAACAAGGGCCAGTCTCTTTATGCAAAAGCTAGTATACGCAGGAAATTCTCTACTGTAGAGAGCGGAACACCAACATCGATGCCTCAAATCATCAGAGGAAGTACCATAACCCCCATCCCCTCCTCAGATAAGTGTTTAGGCCATATTAAACTCCTGGCACCCTAAGTGGGTGGGTCCCTCTGGGTCATGACTTCCAGAGGTCTTATAAGTTGTCACCCTTTTTTTTCTCCCGTGCCGGAATAGAACCCGTGATCTTCCAGTTGACACTGCACTTTGAAGTGCATCTTAGCGATTTAGCTAAGCAGGACCGGTATTGGCCGTGGCAATACGAAATTATTTAAGTTCTCAATGCTTGTTTCGCATACTCCACAGACAGCACGAGGCCTTTTCTGCTGTTTCTGAAAGGCTTTTCAGTCCCCTTTTCTCTTGCTTGTCCCTTTATGCCTAAGTTGCTTACATAGATCGTATGCTGACGTTGCTACGAATCCTCTCGCTCACACTTCTACAGCTGTCATTTTACCTTGACTCCTGCCCGCTGCCTTAGTTGCTTGACCAGATGATTGTACTAGTGGGGAAAACCGTACACAAACCAAGCGGAAGTACCGTCATTCTCTTGTTAACTCATGCTCCACAAATCTTTCAGCACAAGACGGAGAGGCATGCCAGCGCTATCCGCCACGCCACGGCACATAATGATAATAACAATAATAATAATAATAATAATAATAATAATAATTGGATTCTTTGCAGTACCTGTCGAGGACATCGTAATTGAGCCTTTGATCTTGAATAGATTGAGAATATGGATACAATGGGGAGAGATATTTCCTAGAATTGGAATAGCGAGAGAAATTAACAGGAGTAAAACTAATACATTCTTTTCTTACTCCCTCATTTTTTGTTATTCTTAGATACAGATCTTTAGAATATAATGGATAGAACGAAAATCAGATAAAGAGATATTTATGGGATTGGGTGTGGAAGAAAACTGGCTCGTTAACACCATAAAAATGAAAAAGCAGAGATACTTCGGCCACATCAAGAGACAACAACAGCTTGGAGAGGTTGGTAGTAGAAGGTATAGTGCCAGGCAAAAGAGAAAAGGGACGACCTCGCCGCAGGTGGACTCAGGACATCAGGGGAAAGTCTGAATGTGCGACTGCAAGACGCCGGTCAATTGCCCAAGACCGTACTGCATTCAGGGAAGCTGTGAGAAGGACAGCGTTCTGAAAAAGACATGTCACATGAATGAATGAATGAATGAATGAGACGCAGATCTATACTAAGCAGAGTGAACCTTTTTTTTTCTTCTTTTTCCAGTAATTTTCTGAAGTGTTAGGTCTAGAACTGTACCATGTGGTAACATGCTAACATTTTGTTATTGTACTTTTAACAGTGTATCGAGGGATGTATGCTGTACCCTGCAGCCCTCCATACCAGCTGCAACAAAGTCTGTGTATCTTCGTACCAAAAGGTAAGTGATTATCCCCCCCTGCCCTTTTGTTTTTATTATTATATCACAAAAGGCGCCACAAGGCTGACGTGGCTATTATTTAAGCTAGAAATGCTGACACTACAATCATGATATACTTTCACGAGTCCAGAAATCAATATCAGTGTTTTTCATTACGGACACGGCACTTCCGTTCATTTCACCTTCTCTGTTTTCTGTTCCCCCCCCCCCCCCAATCTCAGTTTTCTGTCTCCCCCCCCCCCCCCCCATCTCAGTTTTCTGTTCCCCTTTCTTAGTTTTCTGCTTCCTCTCCTCAGTTTTCTGTTCCCCCACCCCATCTCAGTTTTCTGTTCCCCCTCCTTAGTTTTTTTGCTCCCTCTCCTCAGTTTTCTGTTCCCTCCCTCAGTTTTCTAGAACCCCCTCTTCAGTTTTCTGTTCCCCTTTCTCAGTTTTCTGTTCTCCCTCATGAGTTTTCTGTTTCACCCCTCCTTAGTTTTCTGTTCCCCCTCCTTAGTTTTCTGTTTCCTCCACATTCTTCAGTTTTCTGTTCACCCTTCTCAGTTTTATGTTCCCCCTTCTCAGTTTTCTGTTCCCCCTCCTCAGTTTTCTGTTCCACCCCTCCTTAGTGTTCTATTTCCCTCCCTCCTCCTCAGTTTTTTGTTTCCCTCCTTCCTACTCAGTTTCTGTTTCCCCTTCCTCAGTTTTTGTTCCCCCTCCTCAGTTTTCTGTTCCACCCCTCCTTAGTTTTCTATTTCCTGTACCCTCCTCAGTTTTCTGTTTCTCCCCCTCCCCCTTCTCAGTTTTCTGTTTCCTTTCCTCTTCCTCAGTTTTTTTTTGTTTCCCTCCGACCTCCTCAGTTTCTGTTTCCCTCTCTCCTCCTCGGTTTCTGTTCCCCAAATCTGTCTCAGTTTCTGTTCCCCCTTCTCAGTTTTCTGCTCCCCATTCTCAGTCTCTTCCCCCCCCCCTCCTCCTCTCAGTTTTCTGCCCCCCCCCTTCTCAGTTTTGTTTCTACCCTTCTAAGTTTTCTGTTTCCTCACCTTCTCAGTTTTCTGTTCCCCCTTCTCAGTTTTCTGTCACCCCTCCCCCTTTTCTCATTTTTCTGTCCCCCCCCCCCCTTTTCTCAGCTTTCTGTACCCCCTTCTCAGTTTTCTGTACCCCCTTCTCAGTTTTCTGTTCCATTTCTCAGTTTTCTGTTCCCCCTTCTCAATTCCCCCTTCTCAGTTTTCTGTTCCCCCTTCTCAGTTTTCTGTTCCCCCTTCTCAGTTTTTGTTCCCCCTTCTCAGTTTTCTGTAAAAAAAAAATCATCATCAAGTGTCGTGCCGGCTAGCGTTTCTGCTGCTTCCAATGATTTTTGTGCAGACCTGCCTATTGTTTATGATTCACTTCCATATAACAAGATAGGTTTAATTTAGCATTTTAGGACTCGTTTTCTAACATTCACTGACACAGATGTGTTGCATAATACGTGTATGTTTCTCATTCTCTGAAATACAGTCTTTGCTTGGCCTATTCTGTTCTTAATTTCTGCTTTGCATTTCCCATCTGAAGTTATTACTGCTCCAAAGTATTTGAATTTCTGCACTTGATTTAGAATAGTTCCATTTAATTTTATACTGAATTTTCGTGGAATCTGTTTCCTAGATAGAACCATAGTCTCTGTCTTTTGATGTTCAAATTAAAGCCTTTCTGTTCATTTTCTTTGACGACTTTATCCAAGAGATGTTGCAGGTCTTGTTGGTTCTCAGCTATCAGTACTGTGTTGTCAGCATATCTAAGGTTGTTACTATTGTTTGCTCCAATTTTTATGCCTGGTTCTGTGATGATCGTTCCTAGAATATTCTCGCTGTACAGAGAAAGGTCTGGAGATAGTACACATCCTTGTCGCACCCATTGTTTTATAGGTTGATATTTTCCAGTTTTATTTTCAACTCGAATTGCTGCTCCCTGCTGCGAATATAGTTGTTTTACAATCCTCAGGTCTATGCTATTTTGATCTCTTCAAGCATTTTAATAATCTCACATGTCATGCCACCTCCGCTCTAGAGGTCGGTCACGCCTGTATACACCCATACTGGTGAATTTGGCCTAAACCGGCTCACACCAGGGGTGAATCTTGAAGGCTATGCATGTCACAGTACCTCTGCTCTAGAGGTCGGTCACGTCACAAACACGCCCATACTGGGATAATATGCCTAAACCGGCTCAACCCAGGGGTGGAAGTCACTAGTGGCGAGGATTCGTCCTCCTGGACAAAAGCTCCATCCTGGCCACAACTAGGAAGGGTAGCGGCCACGACCGCAAAATGCTGAAGTCGGAGACACTGGACCAGGGAAGTCTAGATAGGCAACCACCTCTCACCCGGCGGGGATGTTTGCGTATCCTAATCACGCTGAGGTTTTCCGGTGAGAAAGTCCAACTCTGGCCTGGGTGGGCTACCGCCTCTCACCCAGCGGGGATGCACTGATATCCTAAACACGTCGAGGTCTTCCGGTGAGAAAGTCCAACCCTAAACTAAACTGGTGCAATGAAAACCACGGTGTCACGCAATCCCGCTTCTGAGACCCACCAAGAATACAGGCTAAAGCCTTGTGATACTCTGAACCCCTTGTGGTCCTCACGTGGATCTCGTGTGGTCCTTTCGGGGACCACACAGGAGACCACGGGACCTAACGAGGACCACAGAGTAAATTCAGTAGGATCACAGTGCGGTTTTGGTGGTAGAAGCGAACGAAGAAGAAGAATAATAATCTCATCATGATTCACCCTGTTGAATCATCATCATCATCATGTGCCGTGCCGACTGGCGTTGGCTATTATGCTTCTCCAGAGTACGCGATCCTTCATGCATGCCATCAGCTCAGTTGGTGATCTCCTCTCACACCATCCCGTCAGACTGTCCAGTATCATTTCTCTTGGTCTTCCTCTTGATCTTCTTCCTTCTATTTTTCCTGTTGTTATAATATTTTCAATGCCCCTCTTCTCATTGCATGTCCTATGAAAGTACATTGTCTCTCTCTTATCTTTTTGACAAGGTTTTTTGTCTCTCCAGCTCTTCTCCTACATTCTTCATTAGTTATTTTTGCTGTCCAGGGGATTCGCAACATTCTTCTAATAAACCACATTTCTGCTGCTTCCAATGATTTTTGTGCAGACTTGCCTATTGTCCATGATTCACTTCCATATAACAAGATAGGTTCAATATAGCATTTTAGGACTCGTTTTCTAACATTCATTGATAAGGATGTGTTGGTCAATATGTTTCTCATTCTCTGAAATGCAGTCTTTGCTTGGCCTATTCTGTTCCTAATTTCTGTTCTGCATTTCCCATCTGAAGTTATTACTGCTCCAAGGTATTTGAATTTCTGCACCTGCTTTAGAACAGTTCCGTTTAATTTAATACTGCATGCTGGTGGATTCTGTTTCTTATATATAACCATAGTCTCTGTCTTTTTGATGTTCAAAGTAAGGCCTTTCTGTTCACTTTCTTTGGCGACTTTATCCAAGAGATTTTGCAGGTCTTGTTGGTTCTCTGCTACCAGTACTGTGTCGTCAGCATACCGAAGGTTGTTAATATTGTATCCTCCAATTTTTATGCCTGGTTCTGTGATGATTGTTCTTAGAATATTCTCGCTATACAGAGAAAAAAGGTCTGGAGATAGTACACATCCTTGTCGCACCCCTTGTTTTATAGGTTGATATTTTCCAATTCTATTTTCAACTCGAACTGCTGCTTCTTGCTGCCAGTATAGATGTTTTACAATCCTCATGTCTTTGCCATCTATATTGATGTCTTCAAGCATTTTAATAATTTCATTATGTTTCACCTTGTCAAATGCCTTGGTGTAATCAATGAAGCATAAGTAGAGATCTTTCTGTACTTCTAAAGCTCTTTCTGTTAGTGTTCGTAAAGCATAAATGGCATTGTGTGTTCCCTTTCCTTCAACAAATCCAAACTGTTCATCTGCTATTTCCATTATTATCTTTTTTTCTTGTTCTTCTCATAATAATTCTCAGAAGTAGCTTTGTTATGTGACATAAGAGGCTGATAGTGTTCTGGTCATCACATTCCTTTGTACCTGGTTTCTTTGGTAGTGCTATAAACGTGAATTTAAGCAGGTCACTGAGCATGTAACCACTGTTGTAAATGTCATTCAGTAACTTGGTTTTTATTTTTATTCCTGACTCCTCTAGCACCTCTATTTCTTCTATTGTTATATTATCAGGCCCAGTCGCTTTTCCTTTCTTCATGTGTTTGATGGCATCTATAATTTCATCTTCAAGTACTGGTGGTCCATCACAGTTTTCAGTATCTGGTGTTAATTCTGGTCTCTCTCCTCCATATATCTTACCGATGTACTCTGTCCACCTGTCCACGATGTCTTCTTTTCCCATTAACATTTTACCTTCTTTCGATTTCAGGCATCCTGTGGTATATTTCGTCTTCCTCCCTGTGAGTTCACTAATTCGTTTGTGCATGTTTTTTTGCTGTCTTTATTATGATAGTCCTCTATTTGTCTGCACTGTTCACTTAACCACAGTTCCTTTGCTTCTCTGCATGTGCGCCTTATTTCTTTATTTATCTTGCTATATTTTTCTTGATTACTTGTACTCCTCCTTCTCTTATCCATCCGTCCCAGGATTCCATCTGTCATCCATTTATTCTTGGGGCTTATTTTTTCGGTGTTATTATCTCCTTAACAGTTTGGTTGATAGAATCTCTTAATATTGCCCATTGTTCATCTATACTGTTTATCTTTGCTATTGCATTGTATTGTTCTCGCTGTTCTTGGTCATTTTAAGGAGTTCTGCATTCAGTTTGATGCTTCTCACTTTTCTGCATGTTTTCTTTAGCTTTATTCTAATTTTTCCACAGAGTGGGTCGTGGTCACTATTGCAGTCAGCTCCTGTCATGGTTTTTGTTGTCAGTAATGCCTTCGGGAATCGTTTGTAGATTAATACATAGCCTGTCTGGTTAAAAATCTTTTTTGTCTAGGCTGCACCACGTTGCCAGTCTTCGAAGACATTTTCTCCGAGAGATACAAATTGCCACATATTACTTTCTCGATGTGGATACAAACTGAAAATTTTATTTTCTCATTACGGATGCATGCTGCCAATTCTTAGTTCATCAAATTGTCAGTTTTTATTTTCTCAGCACAGATACAAACTGAGAGTTACGAGGGGTGATTGATAAGTTCTCGGCATAATGCACAACGGACAACTTTTTTTGGGTTATTTCTCAAAATAGTCCCCTTGCAAGCTTATGCACCTAGTCCAGCGATCTTGGAGCATACGGATCCCTTATTTGTAAAAGTCAGCATCTTGTGCCAGTAGAAAGTGGTCTACAGCATGAATGACGTCATCATATGACGCAAATTTGCGACCACTGAGCTCCTTTTTGAGTTTGGTAAACAGGTAATAGTCCGAAGGGGCCAAATCTGGGGAATAAGGAGGATGTTCGAGAAGCTGGAAGCCGCATTCATGGACGGCAGCCATTGCCATCGCCGACTTGTGAACTGGAGCATTGTCTTGATAAAAGATGACTCCTCTCGTCAATTTCCTTCAATGGTTTTCCTTCAGTTTGACCCTCAGTTACTTCACAAGATAAGCGTAATACACCCCGGTGACCGTTCTGCCATTTTGAAGATAGTCTACCAATAGCACACCTTCTGAATCTCAAAAGTTGGAAGCCATCACTTTGCCTGCAGACACAACCACCCTTGCTTTCTTTGAAGGTGAGGATGCATGATGTTTCCACTGCTTTGACTGTTCTTTGGTTTCTGGTTGAAAATGATGAACCCAAGTCTCATCCATAGTCACAAATTGCGACAAAACTTTTTCAGGTCTCTGGTGAAAAATGGCCAAGATCGCCTTTTGATATGTTGAGACGCTGTCGTTTGTGATCAGCTCCAAGAAGTTTCAGGACCCATCGAGCAGAGACCTTTGTCATTTGAAGATCATTGTGAACTATGTCATGAACACGTTCCTGGGAGATGCCCAACTCAGTAGCAATGTACTGCTCAGTTAGTCGTCGATCCTCCATTATCATGTCATAGATTCTGCCGGGGTTTTCATCGGTGGTTACCGTTCTTAGTCTTCCAGGACGGGGATCATCTTCCAGACTCTCCCTTCCGTGTGTGAACTGAGCTGCCCATTTCTTCACTGTGCTGTAAGAAGGGACACTCTCCCCTAGAGCCTCTACCATATCCTCATGGATCTCCTTCGATGATAAGCCCTTGATGCGGAGGTAGCGAATGACTGCTCGATGAGAAATATTATCCATTTTCTCAATTTCTGCCACCCCTTACCACTTCAGTAGCCCGTAAAATAAATTGGTTGCAGTTAATTTCTTGAAACTCGGTGTTTAATCTTACATTAACCTGATCTACAAATGCACCTAATATCAAGTGTGTGTTTCAAGTATTTGTACCTTATGCCGAGAACTCATCAATCACCCCTTGTATTACACTGTCATCAGAAGGACAAAGTGCCAGCTACTTTTTTCCCTCACAACGGATACAGATTTCCCAATTATCTTTTCCTAATACAAATACAAATTGTTAGTTTTTTTGTTCTTTTCCTAGTGGTACAGATACAAATTGTTTGTTTTTTTTTTGTTCTTTTCCTAGTGGTACAGATACAAATTATCAATATTTCTGTTAAGAACTTCTACAAACTGCCAGCAAATCTGCCTTCGGTACAAGTATAAGAAGTCCTCCGTCTGATCTATGTTTTGTTCGTTTGTTTTTTTTTAAATCTTACTATACATATTTTTCAGTCGTGTGATCTAGAATGGTTGGACTGATATCGACATAACTTCTCAGACTGATGGTCATAAGTTCAATCCCCGATATTGTCGCTGTTTTATGTGTCAGTTTTTCTGGCCCACGCTACGGAGTTAGTGTATTTCGCTGAGATCCTTCTTCAGTGTAGTAGATGGGAGCACTTGGACTCGTCCTGTGTGTATAGTTTAAAAAAAAAAATCCACACTAACCCGCTCCAAATCCGACACGATATTGTGCCTCAACATCTTCATCTTATCGGCTGCCATGTACAATAGCTCGTAATTCCAGAGAGGAAGAAGAAGTTTTTTAATGAACATCTAAACTATGTCTGAATAAAGAACTGGCCGTCGCATGTGCGAGCGACGAACCTTGAAATGTTCTTGGCACAGGAAATCGAATGAAAGTTAGCAGAAACTGGCCACTGAGACGCCGCTTGTTCGTTCCCATAATGAAGTAAAGTGCACTTGTGCTAAGGGCTGCATTCATTACATTGCGAACCAGACTCATAATTTGTCTCCATGTAGGGACATCGGGGAAAATGAGGTTCACATTTAAATTTCTGGAACTTCAAAACCGTGTTTGATTGTCTGCGGGGGTTTGATCGAGAGAAATAGTGGCCTAGAGAAAACATCAGCACGGCGTTGTCTGTCTGTCTGCCTGTCTGTGAAGACGCCCGATAAGGTAATCAGCGACCCATAGCTGATATGCCAGCGTCAGGGTTAGTGAACCATAGCTGACCAAGACCCTGTCCCACCTCTCCGTGGTACCCCCATTAACAAGCATAGCCTGGCTAACGGGGCAGGGATCGCCGTAGTCCCCATGGTGGTGGAGTCTGTTAAATAAGCATTGCACACGACACCCCCCCCCCTCCACCTTGCTTTTTAGCTGTACTCCAGGACTGAAAAAGTAGCCACCATAACCCGCTCCCACGCCGATACGGTGCCTCAACATCTCTACAGCATCGGCTGCAAAGAACAACAGCTCGCAGTTACAGGGAGTTCGTACAAGTACATCTATCTATCTATCTATCTATCTATCTATCTATCTATCTATCTCTATCTATCTATCTATCTGGCCTTCAGATTGTCTGTTTATCTGCCGATACGTCACTCTGAGAGCTTCTCGTTCTTTCATCCTGTCTTTCTGTTTGTCTATCTGTCTGTCTATCTCTTTGCCTCTCTATCTCTTTGTCTGTTTGTTCGTTTTTGTCCGTCTGTCTTTCTCTTTGTCTCTCTGTCCATCCTTCTGTCTCTCTGTCTGTTCATCTCTTTGCCTGCCTTTCTGTCCGTGTATCTGACAGATTCTATAATGACTAACCTTTACCCGTTTTTTTTTTCGGCGAGCACTTTGTGGGCTTGTTATTCATTTCATATTTCTTTCTCCCCTCCCCCCCCCCTCTCTCTCGCTTGCTCTCAGTGTTGTTTTATTGTCCGCCTTTGCTTGTTATAATGCACATTTTAAAAAAACAAAATCATCCTGGACTTCAGGTCACAGAACCGTTTTAAAACAAAACAAAAAACAAAAGAGGCCATGGGGAAACTGACACATCACAGAGCTGACAGAGTAGAAGAACGAACTCAAATAACGACGATGGCAATGAGTTTAAACACTTCCAACCCATACCCCACACCCCATACCCAATACTCCCACCCCAACCGCCCCTCCCGAAACTGGTGGAGTTCAAACTGATTGTGGACTAGGAGACATTCCCCACGGGGCTCATTTCTACTCTGGATTAGAAGCTATAGGACCCCCGTGTCCAAACACTCACGCACGGCCCGTATTTGCCCAGAGTGTCATGGCTAGAAGGAGTCGATCAGTGACGGAATCATGCCTGTTTGCTCACCGTGGAAGTCTTTGCTAGCGGGGTTTGTGAGAGACGTTCTTGTGGTTTGATGCCTGCGTGGCCGGAGTACACAAATCCAGACCTTTTTGTTTGTTGTTTTTTTATTATTTTTTTTTTTTTTGCCGGGGGGAGGAGAGGTGCGGAGACAGAGACGAGACACACACACACACACACACAGAGCAAGACAGACACAGAGCGAGAGAGAAAAAGAGACAGAGAGGAAGATAAAGACAGAGAGAAAGAGACCACACGCAGAAAAAGAAAGGACACGCACACACAGAGAAAAAGACAGAGAGAGACACACACACAGAAAGAGACAGAGAGAGAGACAGACAGACAGACAGAGACAGAGACACACTATAGAGAGAGCGAAAGAGATAGAGACATACAGAGGCAGAGAGAGAGAGAAAGAGACACACAGAGAAAAAGAGACACACAGAGAGAGAAAAAGATACACAGAGGAGACAAGGAAAAAGATAAAAATGGAAACAGTAGATGAACAGTTTGGATTTGTTGAAGGAAAAGGAACATACAATGCCATGTATGCTTTACGAACAGTAACAGAAAGAGCTTTAGAAGTACGGAAAAATCTCTACTTATGCTTTAGAAGTACAGAAGATCTCTACTTATGCTTCATTGATTACACAAAGGCATTTGACAAGGTGAAACATAACGAAATTATTAAAATGCTTGAAGACATCAATATAGACGGCAAAGACCTGAGGATTGTAAAACATCTATACTGGCAGCAAGAAGCAGCAATTCTAGTTGAAAATAGAACTGGAAAATATCAACCTATAAAACAAGGGATGCGACAAGGATGTGTACTATCTCCAGACCTTCTTTCTCCGTACAGCGAGAATATTCTAAGAACGATCATCACAGAACCAGCCATAAAAATTGGAGTATACAATATTAACAACCTTCGGTATGCTGATGACACAGTATTGATAGCTGAGAACCTACAAGACCTGCAATATCTCTTGGATAAAGTCGCCAACGAAAGTGAACAGAAAGGCTTTATTTTGAACATCAAAAAGACAGAGACTATGATTATATCTAAGAAACAGAATCCACCAGCATGCAGTATTAAATTAAATGGAACTATTCTTGAGCAGGTGCAGAAATACATTGGAGAAGTAATAACTTCAGATGGAAATGCAGAACAGAAATTAGGAACAGAATAGGCCAAGCAAAGACTGCATTTCAGAGAATGAGAAACATATTAACCAACACATCCTTATCAATGAATGTTAGAAAACGAGTCCTAAAATGCTATACTGAACCTATCTTGTTATATGGAAGTGGATCATGAACAATAGGCAGGTCTGCACAAAAATCATTGGAAGCAGCAGAAATGTGGTTTATTAGAAGAATGTTGCGAATCCCCTGGACAGCAAAAATAACTAATGAAGAATGTATGAGAAGAGCTGGAGAGACAAAAAACCTTGTAAAAAAGATAAGAGAGAGACAATGTACTTTCATAGGACATGCAGTGAGAAGAGGGAGCATTGAAAATATTATAACAGGAAAAATAGAAGGAAGAAGATCAAGAGGAAGACCAAGAGAAATGATACTGGACAGTCTGACGACATGGTGTCAGAAGAGATCACCAACTGAGCTGATGGCCTGCATAAAGGATCGTGTACACTGGAGAAGCATAAGACCCAACGCCACTCGGCACGGCACCTGATGATGATGATGATGATCCATTGGGTCGGTAGATAAATAAACTAGATAATTTGCAAGCTGATTATCACGAAAGTGTTGTCATTACTGACACATCTTGTGCAACAGATCCATATCAGTGGAAACAAAATTCCGAGTACTTAAATGTTACATCGAGCTAATGCTGTTTTATGGGTGTGAAGCACGATCTATGAATAAGAGAGTACAGCGAGAAATGGAGGTCATGGAAATGTGGTTCATAAGAAGAATGTTAAAGGTACGATGGACAGCCAAGAAAACCAATGAAGAAGTTTTAAGAGAGGCTGGAATTAAAAGGGCAAATTACGGCAAAGATCTGAGGCAGACAAGCGAGATTTATAGGACATTTCCTGAGAAGAGGAAAATTGAACACATTGTGGCAACTGGAAAAACTGAGGGAAGAAGAGATAGAGGAAGACAGAGAGAGAGAAGTTACTGGATGAGCCGTCAGTGTGGCTAGGAAGAAAGTCACCGACAGATCTCATAATCAACGCAAAAGACAGGGAATTGCGGAGAGAAATGATCGCCTACGCCACGCGGCTCGGCATTTAGTCTAGTTCAGCGGTTATCAGACCCTTTTGCTGCACAGCCCGCATTTGAAAGTCATTTTTGTGGCCCACTAATAAAGTGTTTTGTATTTAAAAGGTAAAAATCTAATTTTATAAAGTATTATGCAATATTTTCTCTACATGTTTAACTGCATATTCACTGCTACACAAAAGCTCTTTTCATCTACCTTAAAGATGGCACTGTTTCCGGTTGGATAGCATGTCTATTCTGGCTGGAATTAGAACAATTGTTGAGAATTATATTTCACGTCTGCTCTCTCGCATAATCAACGCCGACTGTTCTCTAAAATTACATTGTCAAACTTGCACGTTTCAGTAACTCGGTCAGAAAGACGCCGGTGTCGCAATTCAAGAGCGATGTTGTCATTTTATGTACGTCACATTTCTGTTTTGATGCTGGAAGAAACGCTGTCTGGACCATCCTTTCTCCAACAGCCGCACTGCGGACGTACTAATAAAGCGACCTACAATTCTGCGGCTTGCAACCCCCTATGCATTATGTGAAAAATGCGAAATAATTTTTTTATTGTATCTACTTTTTTTTTTGCTTTGAGACTTCAGCAAGGCCCATAATACTCTGTCACGGCCCGCGTTTGGACCGCAGCTCATGGGTTGAGAACTACTGGTCTAGTCTAGTTGTCATTAGTTAAACATAGTGGGACTGGGCAAGTTGCCAGCGGAGTATAAATAAACGTGTGTGGGTGGGTGTGCGGGTAGGTGGATGTGTGTGTGGGTAGGTAGATGTGTGCGTGTGTGTGAGTGTGTGTGTGTGAGTGAAGTCAGTGTGCAATTTTAAATATTTATAACTTTTGATCTAAAAGTGACAGAACCAATCTGATGAGTCTAGTTTTCTTTTGTCTTATTCCGAAAAATGTTTTATCATTATTCTTATTCTTATTCTTCTTATTATTATTATTCTATATACAGTATTACTGTCCACAACACAAAAAGGAATGGAAAAACTAATTATGTCAGTCCGTAAGAACAGGGAAGAGCGAAACCTCTATTTTAATGCAAAGAAAACTAAACTGATGACAACTGACAAAACAAACAAGGCAGCTGAAATATGTATCAATGAGGAAAAACTTGAAGAAGTGGAGAGTTTTGAATATCTTGGATCACTACTAACTAGTAATGGAGATACAATGAGGGAAATTAAAAGGAGGATATCTATCGCTCTTCAGAAAGTAAAACAACTAAAGAATCTGTGGAGAGGAGCAGACAGGACCACAAAAATAAGACTCTTAAGGACATGCATCTTTCCCATCGCAACATATGCCTGTGAGACCTGGACACTTAACAAAACAGCTGAGAAACACATAAATGCCTTTGAATGTAAATGCTACAGAAGAGTTCTCCAAATATCGTGGACACAAAAAAGAACAAATATATCTATGCTATAAGAACTTAATATCGAAGAAGGCTGACTAGTAAAGAGGATTAAAGAGAGAAAACTTAAATATTTTTAACACATTAAACGTCATGATAATCTAGAGAAGACTGTCTTGGAAGGGTACATAACGGGAAAAAGAAAGAGAGGAAGACCAAAGCGAAGATGGCTGCAAGACATCGTTGACGATCTGGAAATGGATGCATCAGCAGCAGGCCATCCTGCTCACAATCGAGAGACCTACAGGAGTGCTGTTTGGGAGGCAAAGTTCCGCATGGGACATGCAAATGAATGAATGAATTATTCTATATATTTAAAGAACTTATAAGTATTTTAAAACACTCACACGCATAAATTTCTTTAACTGAGTTGACTGAGGCGCCAGTGGCTGGGTTAGAGCATCCGACCTCGGCCATGAGAAACGGGTTCATTAGCCTCTTGGCGGTACTTGTGCGCCCAAAAATTGCTGTATGTCCGTATCTCATTTTCAAGGGACATACTCGTATTTTACGTGAAATACTACTTTTCCTTGCTGCACTGACACCGTGTGTACGGTGTGGTCCAGTATTCCTTGTCGCGGAGGAGGGGGCAGGGATGTTTGTTTTCGACGATCATCTTTTCCCACAATTAATGCTCACTTGGATCAACTAGAAGGCGCAGGATCGAATCTTATCAAGCATCTGATAAGAATATAGCTCAGTCTATATTACCCACACCCCAACGTTGGCATGTAATCCTACAATCCCAGAATCCTACTTCAGTTTTGACTATCGTGTGTTGTAAACCTGCATATTGTAATGGCGGATTAATTTTTTTTAAAAAAGACCAAATTGATTTCCTCTGCGTGGCTCCACGAGTATCACTACGCGACGCATGCGCTCTTTAAAAAAATGTCTCTCGCGGTTTCGAATGCGCCCTTTTTTCTAAGAGCAGAGAGAGATGAAGGCAATTCTCATATGGAATGGACAAAGGTGAATCGCGTACACTTGAATGTATAACGCTTTAGATCGATCTCTGAGCCTAGGGATACTGACCAAATATATGTGGAGAAAAAAAAAAGAATGCTAAAGAGACATAGACGTGCGAAACAGAATGGCGAAGCAGCGTTGACCGATATATTTCATGGACGAGTTCACTCAATACCGTGATACTATTATACACGAGATGTTGACGTATCAGCCGTCACGTGGGAAATTAGCTGCCGTCATTCTGATGACCCGGTCCTGTTACTGGTAATGAGTTCGACCCTGGAATCTCCAGAGTTTGTTGTTGTTTTTTTTTTTTGTCTTGCTGTTGTTTTATTATTTTGTTATGTCTTTGGATGTGGGATATTATTATCTAGGGATACTTCTGTCTCTGTTTGTCTTTGAAGTTATTTACTTCCAGTTGCTGGCGTTATTTGTTTTATTTGATATTCGCCTTCGATAAAGTTCGTTGAGTTCAGAACAATAGGAAATGGGTGGCCTGTTTCGGGGCAATGTTCGTGCTCATATCTCCCTTGATCTAAGTGCATGCATGCTAGTGGGGAAAATGAGGTCAGTGTCTTCTTGTCCGGCCTCTTTTCCAGTTCCTCGATATAGAATGGACCAGGTACTTATTTTTACTCATAATTTATATGGGTCGCTGTGTGGTGGGAAATCACAAAGCTCTAACATGCGAGTGCACTAACAGCTTCCCTCTTCAGTAGGGGCAGAGACCCCCCCCCCTTCTTTTCCAAGAAAAAAAGACAAATTCTTCATATGACCCTGTCTTGTGCCTTGTTTTCTATTTCCTGTATTGCGTTGTCACTTGGAGTTCTTTCTAAAATATTCGTTTCCATGTGCACGTGACTGTCCTCTGATAGCCTCTTTACTAGCCGAAATTTGAGTTGTCTAACTATGAAGTGGAAGTTTCTCCCAGCAAATTTACCTTCGGGGGGAGGGGGGATAGTCTCCATAGCTTTTACTGCCATGACTCCGTGTGTGTTTCACATGCAAATTTGTGGGGTCATCTCAGCACTTTTATTTCATGTTGTTTAACTATCCGTGATCTTCTTTCATTGCTTCCGTTGCCTCACTTCCAATTTATCTTTCTTGTTACTCTCTTTCTGTGTTAGTGCTCGAGTCCATCTCTTCTCATGGCAAGTGCTGTGAATATTGACTATCTTTCTCTCGAAGTTTGAATTAAAAGTTTCTTTTTTGTCTTGAACTGGCTTCTGTCATTTGTTTACATTGCTGTCAAGCTTAAAAGCCGCTATTGTCATCAGTGTTGTCAGGCTTAAAAGCCGCTATTGTCATCAGTGCTGTCAGGATTAAAAGCCGCTATTGTCATCAGTGCTGTCAGGATTAAAAGCCGCTATTGTCATCAGTGTTGTCAGGCTTAAAAGCCACTTTTGTCATCAGTGCTGTCAGGATTAAAAGCCGCTATTGTCATCAGTGCTGTCAGGATTAAAAGCCGCTTTTGTCACTTTTGTTGTCAAGCTTAGATAGAGATTTTGTCATCATTGCTGTCAGGATTAAAAGCCGCTTTTGTCACTTTTGTTGTCAAGCTTAGATAGAGATTTTGTCATCATTGCTGTCAGGATTAGAAACCACTTTGTCATCATTACTGTCAGGATTATAAACCACTTTTGTCATCATTGCTGTCAAGATTAAAAACCACTTTTGTCATCATTACTGTCAGGATTATAAACCACTTTGTCATCATTGCTGTCAAGATTAGGAACCACTTATGTCATCATTGCTGTCAAGATTATAAACCACTTTTGTCATCATTGCTGTCAGGATTAGAAACCACTTTTGTCATCAATCATTGCTGTCAAGATATAAACCACTTTGTCATCATTGCTGTCAAGATTATAAACCACTTTTGTCATCATTGCTGTCAGGATTAAAAACCACTTTTGTCATCATTACTGTCAGTATTATAAACCACTTTGTCATCATTGCTGTCAAGATTAGGAACCACTTATGTCATCATTGCTGTCAGGATTATAAACCATTTTTGTCATCATTGCTGTCAGGATTAGAAACCACTTTTGTCATCATTGCTGTCAGGATTAGAAATCACCTTTGTCACATTGCTGTCAGGATTAGAAACCACTTTTGTCATCATTGCTGTCAAGATATAAACCACTTTTGCCATCATTGCTGTCAGGATTAGAAACCAATTGTGTCATCATTGCTGTCAAGCTTGGAATCAACTTATGTCATCATTGCAGTCAGGATTAGAAACCACATATCTTTAGCTTCAAGTGGCTTTTTCTTTCATTCGACTGAATGTCCATATCTGCCTTCCTTGGACCAAGATTAGCTCATTTAGCACTTAAGTATAAACTTTATGGTATTAAAAGGCAAGCACATAATAAATGTAGTGTAGGGCCTCTAAAGATATATATATATATATATATATAAAGTTCCGTAATGGACATGCAAATGAATGAATACACACACTCACATATATATATATATATATATATATATATATATATATATATATATATATATCCCAAAAGCTTATAATGAAAAGTAACATGTACAAATACATGCAGTCAGTCAGTCAGTCAGTCATTTGCATGTCCCTTGCGGAACTCTGCCTCCCTGACAGCTCTCCTGTAGGCCTCTCAGTTGTAAGCAAGACGCCCTGCTCCTAGTACGTCCATTCGCAGATCATCAACTGTGTCTTGCAGACATCTTTGCCAAATTAGTGGAAAGCTATTAAGCAGATCAAAGTTATGTACAAACAGTGCAAAATTAGAGGTGATAAAAATCGGTTCCGTTTGTCTTCATCTTTAGATTTATCTTCGCCTCTCTTGTTCTTACTCATTTTCACAGTTTGCTTGTGAGGGCACGTGGCACTTCCTTCCATCTTCTCCGCTCTGTCCATCCAGTAACTCCATGAGAAATTCCAGGTCATGACTTCAGCTCTTATTCCTGTCATTCATCTTTGACATTGCTGTGAGCTTTCTGCCAAAAAAAAAAAAAAATCATCCGCATTACTTTTGCCTAAAATTCGGCATGTGAATTTCATAACCAGCTCACAACAATTCATACATTCTTATAAAATAAAAGGGTAAGAGAAGGGGGGAAAAAAACCCGAAATTGCCTCATGAAAAAAAGAGTGCATCAAATCGCCCGGAATATAATGAAATTTCTTCTTCATTTTGATGTCGTTTTGTGACAGCCAATTGGGCAATAACTATTTGGTTTCGGGCATGTTTCATCAGAAGATGAAAGAAACAAAGCGATAGGAGATGACCTCCTGGCACAAGAGGAAGCAAGTAGGGACAGTGATCTCAAGTTGATAAGTTGTAGTTCTGAATACCAGGGATTTCATGAACCACAATCATGTCGTGACAGGGATTCGTGTTTGAAATAGCGAAATAAAATATTTTTTTTAAAAACTGCAGATATTCTTTCAAATATAATCTAAATTTATATCCCGAAGTAAATCCACATTTAAAAAATATATAAATTTCCGACATGAAACAAATCCAGTGATTGAAACAGCAAAACTCCAAGTAAACGTCTTCTCTAATCTTGAATTATGAGTTTATTGTAACGATAAAGATAGCACTTTTATGCCACGGCGAAACCCCGGAGATATGGTGTCACTGTCCATATCTCCAATGACCTATCGACACACAAGAGGGCGATGTGGTCAGTATCACGCCTTGTCGACTTTCCTTCCCTAGTTCTACCAGAAGATAGGTGCCCATTTCTACAACTAGGTGAGTTAAGCGCCGGATTCGAACTACCGACCTTCCCTATGAGATACTAGTGAATACACCAGTCACTTCACCACTCAGGTGCTCGGAATTGTTTGGTTTTTATTATTTTTTTTTGTTGTCTGAGACAAGACCCAGACTTTCATGAGATGATTCTGCGAGGTATTTTCTTTTGAGTATTCTTTTCCGTTATGGGACTTCACAGGTATATTTGTTTTCAAACAGTAATCCGTCTTGGGAATGTTTGAACGAGAACATAATACCTTGTTTTGCCTCGTCTCCTTCCTCATATACCTCAGTGTTGGGGAAACACATAGACATCTTGAACAAAGCCAGTGTTTCACATATACCATGACATATTTAACTGTGTTAGTTTCACTTAAAAGAGAAGTTAAATTTTGAAGTTTCAGCAATTCTTAATGGAGCGAAGAGAAAAACAGCTTTGTTTTGTTTTGTTGTATTTTTTGTTGCTTACTTAGTTACTTTACTGCCACTATGGAAGGGCATTGTGCCACATTTTATACTCTTCTTGTTCGGCTATAACATCCTGCCATTACATTTTATCTTACTTTTCCCTCTTCTGTGTCCAGAACTTACTTTATCCTCTTTTGTGTCGAGAATTTACTTTACCCTCTTCTGTGTCCAGAACTTACTCTATCCTCTTCTCTGTCTAGAACTTACTTTATCCTCTTCTGTGTCCAGAACTTACTTTATCCTCTTCTGTGTCGGGAACTTACTTTATCTTCTTCTGTGTCGAGAACTTACTTTATCTTCTTCTGTGTCCAGAACTTACTTTATTTTCTTCTGTGTCCAGAACTTACTTTATTCTCTTCTGTGTCCAGAACTTACTTTATCCTCTTCTGTGTCCAGAACTTACTTTATCCTCTTCTGTGTCCACAACTTACTTTACCCTCTCTACATTCAGAACTGTTCTGTATAAGGCGATAAAGTGAAAACCCCGTAAATATCTGCTCTTTATATAATGAAGCTGTCTGTATCTTGAAGTAAACCGCAACTCTTAATTAACTACCCCGAGTCGATCAAAGAGTTAAAAAGAAGAGGAAGAAATAAAATAATTATAGGCATACAGTTTTGCTCCTTTTAAAACAATTTAAAAAAAACACAAATCATTTCCCGATAAAAACATTGTGGTGGCGATTTTTTTATTATTACAAAAAATGTTCGTGTGTCGTGTACACTAGTACGTTGTTTGGTCGATAAAGAGTTAATTTTCATTTACTGTAAATGGAGGGTTAGATTCTGTTATACTTTCAACTTTACATTCTTTCTCGTGTAGACTCTTTATTTCAGTATTTTAGATCATACCTGACACCCATTATAATTAAATTCATTCTCAGTGTTTCTCATTTCTTAATGAAAACGTCACCATATTTGAATACTACTGTAATCGTGTCAACGGCATGTTTAACCCTTTCTGACCGCATCACGCGGGATATTATTTCCTATTTCTTGCGCCCTGTTACATGTAACTTCTGAACAGTTTCTGTATGTGGGCATCAAATGTGGCCTTATACTAATGAGTTCTTTTGAGAAAATGTGGAGCATTCTTGTGGAAATCTTCAAGTGAAGATGAAAAGTTATGATGAACAATTCCAGAATGAGAAGTAAAGGTGAAAGTTCAAATCACCGTTTCCACGTCATTAACGCATATTGAGGATATGGTGTCAGGCCCGTATTTCCAAAACCTCCGGCACATCAGAGTATGATGTGAGCAGTATCACGGCCACATTTACCTTCCCAGATTTCTCTGGTACCAATTTTTAGAGACTGGGTGGACCGGGGGCCTTTTTTTATTTTTGGTGTGGTGGTGGTAGCAGTAAAAAAATCCCCGCTGCTTGGACTTGAACTCTGTACCACTGAATTAGTAGACCGAGCTCCTAACCATTCAGCCAATCAAACCGCCAGAACGAGGTGTAGTTTTCGTAATTAAAACACTCAAAGCGTCCATTCACTCATTCATGACACTTTATGCCAGAAAACGTTGGGCGATCGTGCTTTCCTATTTTATTTACGCCGTCCTCGAGATTTCTAAAGAGTTAACAATTCTTTCATTACGCGATCCATCTGATAAAAACGTTCCGATATTATTCGCTGTATGTCTCACCTACTTTTTTCCATGAGAGTTCCCCAGTGATTATCAACTTTTCTAGCTTTAAGACCCCCCCCCCCCTCCTCTGTTTAATAACGTTTCCATAGAAACCTTTTATTTTCTTTTTATATATCGTTTATATAAGTTTAATTGCTCTGTAATTTCTCTGTGACCTTCTTTTTCTTCTTTGGGGAATGGGGTGGGGGGTCCTACGCTGTAATATATTCAGTTCTTGGCTTTCTGGCTTGACCCACCATTTGCTTCAGAATAATAATAATAATAATAATAATAAACCAAAGCCATCACTGGCTTTTAGAAGTAATGATGGTTTAATTGGTATCTTTGTGAAAAATGTTACAACAAAAGTGAAATGAGAACAATTTTACCAGCGATGAAATGAGCGAAGGACAGGAATTGAATGTAAGATAACGCGAAAGAGAAGGACGGTGTAGTCGGAGATATGAGACATAACTTGCATTAAGTCGTGATTTACGGCACGAGATCCTTCCACGTTCACACTGAACTATGAGTATGTCAGGCCAGCATGAGAAGCCTTTGACAACATAAAGAACTTTCTACGGTATGAGGAGCTGTAGATAATATGAGGAGCTGTGGGCAACATGAGAAGCCTTTGACAATTTGAAGAACTTTCTACGGTATGAGGAGCTGTAGATAATATGAGGAGCTGTGGGCAACATGAGAAGCCTTTGACAACATGAAGAACTTTCTACAGTATGATGAGCTGTAGATAATACGAGGAGCTGTGGGCAACATGAGAAGCCTTTGACAACATGAAGAACTTTCTACAGTATGATAAGCTGTAGACAATATGAGGAGCTGTGGGCAACATGAGAAGCCTTTGACAACATGAAGAACTTTCTACAGTATGATGAGCTGTAGATAATATGAGGAGCCCTGGACAACATGAGGAGCCTTTGACAGCATGAAGAACTTTCTACAGTATGATGAGCTGTAGATAATATGAGGAGCTGTGGGCAACATGATATGCTCTGGAGAACATGAGGAGCCTTTGACAAGAAGAGAAATTTTCGATAGTATGAGGAGCCCTGGACACCATGAGGAGCCTTTGACAGCATGAAGAACTTTCTACAGTATGATAAGCTGTAGACAGTATGAGGAGCTGTGGGCAACATGAGAAGCCTTTGACAACATGAAGAACTTTCTACAGTATGATGAGCTGTAGATAATATGAGGAGCTGTGGGCAACATGAGAAGCCTTTGACAACATGAAGAACTTTCTACAGTATGATAAGCTGTAGACAATATGAGGAGCTGTGGGCAACATGAGAAGCCTTTGACAACATGAAGAACTTTCTACAGTATGATGAGCTGTAGATAATATGAGGAGTCCTGGACAACATGAAGAGCCTTTGACAGCATGAAGAACTTTCTACAGTATGATGAGCTGTAGATAATATGAGGAGCTGTGGGCAACATGATATGCTCTGGGGAACATGAGGAGCCTTTGACAACAAGAGAAATTTTCGATAGTATGAGGAGCCCTGGACAACATGAGGAGCTTCTGACAACATAAGGAGCCTTTGAAAACATGAGAAATCTTTGACAACATGAGAAGCCTTTGATAACAAAATGAGTCTTTGACAACATGAGGAAGCCTTTGACAACATGAGAAGTCTTTGACAACATGAGGAGCCTTTGACAACAAGAGAAGCCTTTGACAACATGAGAAGCCTTTGACAACAAGAGAAGCCTTTGACAACATGAGGAGCCTTTGACAACAAGAGAAGCCTTTGACAACATGAGAAGTTTTTGACAACATGAGGATACTTTGACAACATGAGGAGCCTTTGACAACAAGAGAAGTCTTTGACAACATGAGGATACTTTGACACCATGAGAAGCCTTTGACAACATGAAGAGCCTTTGACAACAAGAGAAGCCTTTGACAACATGAGGAGCCTTTGACAACAAGAGAAGCCTTTGACAACATGAGAAGTTTTTGACAACATGAGGATACTTTGACAACATGAGGAGCCTTTGACAACAAGAGAAGTCTTTGACAACATGAGGATACTTTGACACCATGAGAAGCCTTTGACAACATGAAGAGCCTTTGACAACAAGAGAAGTCTTTGACAACATGAGAAGCCTTTGACAACAAGAGAAGTCTTTGACAACATGAGGATACTTTGACACCATGAGAAGCCTTTGACAACATGAGGAGCCTTTGACAACAAGAGAAGTCTTTGACAACATGAGGATACTTTGACAACATGAGAAGCCTTTGACAACATGAGATACTTTGACAACAAGAGAAGCCTTTGACACATGAGAAGCCTTTGACAACATGAGGATACTTTGACAACAAGAGAAGTCTTTGACAACATGAGATACTTTGACAACATGAGGAGCCTTTGACAACATGAGGTTATTTTTGACAACAAGAGAAGTCTTTGACAACAAGAGGAGCCTTTGACAATATGAGGAGCCTTTGACAACACGAGAAGCCTTTGACAACAATAGGAGCCTTTGACAACAAGAGAAGTCTTTGACAACGAAAGGAGCCTTTGAAAACATGAGAAATCTTTGACAACACGAGAAGCCTTTGAAAACATGAGAAATCTTTGACAACATGAGAAGCCTTTGATAACAAAATGAGTCTTTGACAACATGAGGAAGCCTTTGACAACATGAGAAGTCTTTGACAACATGAGGAGCCTTTGACAACAAGAGAAGCCTTTGACAACATGAGAAGCCTTTGACAGCATGAGAAGCCTTTGACAACAAGAGGTGTCTTTGACAACATGAGGAAGCCTTTGACAACATGAGAAGTCTTTGACAACATGAGAAGCCTTTGACACCATGAGAAGCCTTTGACAACAGGAGGAGCCTTTGACAACAAGAGAAGTCTTTGACAACATGAGGATACTTTGACAACATGAGAAGCCTTTGACAACATGAGGATACTTTGACAACAAGAGAAGTCTTTGACAACATGAGGATACTTTGACAACATGAGGATACTTTGACAACAAGAGAAGCCTTTGACAACATGAGGATACTTTGACAACAAGAGAAGTCTTTGACAACATGAGGATACTTTGACAACATGAGAAGCCTTTGACAACATGAGGATACTTTGACAACAAGAGAAGCCTTTGACAACATGAGAGCCTTTGACAACAAGAAGTCTTTGACAACATGAGAAGTTTTTGACAACATGAGGATACTTTGACAACATGAGAGCCTTTGACAACAAGAAGTCTTTGACACATGAGGATACTTTGACACCATGAGAAGCCTTTGACAACATGAAGAGCCTTTGACAACAAGAGAAGTCTTTGACAACATGAGAAGCCTTTGACAACAAGAGAAGTCTTTGACAACATGAGGATACTTTGACACCATGAGAAGCCTTTGACAACATGAGGAGCCTTTGACAACAAGAGAAGTCTTTGACAACATGAGGATACTTTGACAACATGAGAAGCCTTTGACAACATGAGGATACTTTGACAACAAGAGAAGCCTTTGACAACAAGAGAAGCCTTTGACAACATGAGGATACTTTGACAACAAGAGAAGTCTTTGACAACATGAGGATACTTTGACAACATGAGGAGCCTTTGACAACATGAGGTTATTTTTGACAACAAGAGAAGTCTTTGACAACAAGAGGAGCCTTTGACAATATGAGGAGCCTTTGACAACACGAGAAGCCTTTGACAACAATAGGAGCCTTTGACAACAAGAGAAGTCTTTGACAACGAAAGGAGCCTTTGACATCATGAGTAGCCTTTGACAACATGAGAAGCCTTTGACAACAAGAGGAGCCTTGACAATATGAGGAACTCTAGACAACATGAGGAACTCTAAGCAACATGAATAACTCTAGACAAGATGAGGAACTCTAGGCAGTGTGAGGAACTCTAGGCAACATGAGGAACTAGGCAACGTGAGAAACTCTATACAACAACAAGAACTCTGGACAACATGAAGATCTCTAGACAACATGAGGAACTCTAGACAACATGAGAAACTCTAGGCAACATGAGAAACTCTAGACAAAAATGAAGTTCTGTAGATAGCAGACGGAACCCTGGACAGTATGAGGAACCCTTATAATATGAGAAACTCTCGACAATATGAAGAAACCTAGACAGTATGTAAGTAAAGTAAAGGTAACCCTGTCATGCCTTAGAGGCACATAGGGATATGGTGTTAGTGCCCATATTTTCCTTGACCTGTCAGCACACTAGAGGGTGATATGGTCAATATCACGCCTGGCTGCCTTTTCCTTCCCCAATTCCAGAAGAAATCGGTGACAGTATGTGGAGTCCTAATAATATGATCACAATCCTCGATAATGTTAGGAACCTTCAACAATATGATGAGCTCTCGACAACATTGACAACGGTAAACAGCAACAGGAATCCTCAGCAACATTAGGAGCCTTCGACAATTTAAGGAGCCCTAATCAACATGAGGAGCCCTCGACAAAATGAACAGTCCTCGACAGCAAGAGGAATCCTGGACAATATGAGAAGTCTTCGACAGCTTGAGGGCCCCGCGACAAAATGAAGAGTCTTCGACAGCTTGAAGGACCCTCGACAACATGAAAACCCTTCGTCTGCGATATGAAACCGCGACAGCATTAGAAACTCGCCAGAGCATTAGCAACTCACAACAGCATTAGCAACTCGCGACAGCATTAGCAACTCACGACAGCGTGCTACCTAACTAAAAGTACAAATATTAAATGGCTGAAGTTTACTTATAACGTATAAAACGAACGATTCATATTCTCATTGGCCTTGATCATTGTTTCCCACCCGTGTCTAAAGTTGCGATGAATGGACTGTCTAGTGATTTACACAAGGAGCTCTGTTATATTTTATGTTAAACATGGATACGCTGGGAATTTCCATTTCCGCCCTGACAACACAATACATATGACAGTGATGAGAGCGATCCCAAACCAGCAATGACACGTGACCACACGACTCTTGACCAGCCATGGCAGGTGACCCACAAGCCATGAAGAAGATGTTTTTAAAAAAGTTACTAAAATTCAAACAGAAAACAAAAACGAAAGAACGAAAGAAGAATTAACCAATAATACATTGCGCATTTAATATATTGTAATATGTTATATATTGTAATATGTTGTATATTGTAATATATTGTAAATGTGCCACTCAGTCAATCAGCCATTTGCATGTCCCTTGCGGAACTTCTGCCTCCAAACAGCCCTCATGTATGCCTCTCGGTTGTGAGCAAGATGCCCTGCTGCTGATGCATCCATTTGCAGAGTATCAACGGTGTCTTGCAGCCATCTTCGCCTTGGTCTTCCTCTCTTTCTTCTTCCTATTATGCATTCTTCCAACACGGCCTTCTCTAAATTCTCATGACGTTTAATGTGTCCAAAATATTTCAGTTAAATGTTCCACTAATCGTACGAAATTCTGTGCAAAAGTCACATAATACCTTCTCGCGACCGTACCTCAGATCCCCGTACGACACTGCCTTTGGTCGCGATCTGAGATAGCGAAACGATTGCGCTAGGGACGTAACTATCAAGGCTGCCTGCATTTCCTTATACAAATTCCAGAAATACCCGTTCACTCACTCAAAAAGCAGGTTTGACTATGACCTTTCTTGTTGGGATCAAACCCCCCCCCCAAACCCCAACCCCAACCACTACTGTGAGAGATGTGTACACTAACCTCTTCGATAGCTGGGATCCCCATCTCCCCCCCCCCCCCCCCAAGATTTAGCATTACATTTAATTTTAAAAATATATTAAATTTAATCAAATTAACTTGATTCCAGTTATTTTTAATCAAGTTTTCAAACCATTTCACATACTTCGCCGCCATGATTGCTTTGAAAAGAACGTGAATACCTTTGACTGGGTCGCAGACGTTCTGAGTTTTTGAACAAATGTTCATCTAATCCAAAAAATCAACATCTTGCCATGCATATCAGGTTACAGTGTCCGTTTCTGGACAAATTAATCTCGTCTTGCAAGAAGAGGAAGAAAAAAGAAACAAGAACAGATCATATTTTCTGAAGCTTTGCTCTTCTGCCTGTCTCCGATGACATTCTGTATGATTAGTTGTGACACAGACAGCCCAGCTCGAATAGCTTAAGAGTAGTGCAATCAGTGGTTTGCCAAGCTGGTTTTCTGACATCAGTGAGCGAAGAAATTCCCGGATCCCATTATTAACATCGCGATATTTTTTGTTGTTTGTTTTGTTTTTAGCCGTGGACATTTGAAATTACTGTTCATCTACTAGGTAATTGCATTTTAGAAATGTCTAAAATTGTTTTTTTTTTTTTGCCAGATTAAACATAGGAAGCTTGTTCTAATCAGTATTGTGTCATTAAACAAGTCTAGATTAATTTTGTTTTTAATGTGGTTTCTGGCGTAAGTATTCTGTGGTCGATTAGCCCTGCTACTTAGTTTTGTTTTTGTTTTTGCTTTTTTTTTTTAGAATTTTGGAGACATTTTAACATAGAATTTTAAAGGCATTTTAACATTGCTAGAATAGTGCGGCTTCATCATCATCATCTTCTTCTTCTTCTTCTTTCACGGCATGCCCCACCTTATCTATGGAACCTGTTTAAATTTAGCCCAAAGTGCAGCCAACGCTTGAACAACATATGTCTTCCAAAACCTAGACTTGATCTTTACAAGAAAAGCTTTAGTTATTCTGCTGCTCATCTTTGGAATACCCTCCCATCCTATATAAAAAATATAAATTATACTCCTTCCTACAACTACAAGCTTTCCCAATATCTATTTGATGTCGACTACATGCCTCCATGAATTATAAAACTTAAAAGTTATCTTAAACTGCTCTTACAGACACTGAATACAATTAATTGTTTTCTGAATAGTCCCGAAATTTTGTTTAGTGGATAGTCATTTATAATGTATGTAGTTACTTCTGTACTGAGTGAATGTTTAAGAGCGAAACGTAAATGTTATATTTTATTTTATGTCTCTCAGCTTCAATGTTAGTTATGTTTGTTACATGAACAGCATATTTGTAGAATGTCTGGAATAGAGTGAAAGATGTATGATAAAGGGCAGAATGTCAGATGGGCCTGCGTGCCCAATTCTTAACCCTTTTGAAATAAAGATCAGTCAATCAATCAATCAATCTTCTTCTTCTTCTTCTTCTTCCTCTCACACCACAACCTCTTCGTTGTAAGTCCTGAGTTTACTGCTGTAGTGCTCGAGACAAGTCTCATTTAGGATGGAAGTTCGGAGCATCATGTCACTTTCCTTTCACTCAAAGAAGCGATGCTCGAGACGGAATGCTCAATATTTACAAGTTATAAGGCTGGAGAACCAACACAGACCAAAACCCTATCTCACCTTTTTTTGTCTTTAAGGAGCTTTTATTTGTGTCCCGTAATACCGGAGTAGGGTTACCTACGACTCCATCACAGTGGTGGATCCTCGTTTCTTGGTTGCATTTCAGGTTTAGAAAGAGGCTACATATCACACACTGCCCGCGCTTCGTCATCCTCCAAGCACCGACGGCAAAGATCAGCAATTCACGGTTCTAAGGAGATCAGAACAGCGAACAAGCACGAAATTCATGAACTTAATTTTAAACTGATATGTAAATTATGGAGCACTGTACTCTATGGTTAGACTTGGAAAACATTGTGACAAAGCACTTTGAAATGTGAGAGAAAGAAAAATGACAAGAGAACTATCTGGGTGGGTTAGCAAACTTAGTCAGTTCTCTGTATTCTCATTGCTAGATTGTTTGCTCTTGCTACCGGAAACCCGTGGTTCAAATCCCAATGAACAATAAAAGAAAAACACTGTACAACGTTTTCACTTCAATGAGTACAGACAAAAAGCGTATAAACCAGAAAACGTATTCACTTCAATGAATACAGACAAAACGTGTATACGAGAAAAAATATTGACTCCATTGAATACAAAAAAAGTGTACACAACAAAAAGTATTTATTCACTGAATACAAAAAAGTGTATAAGAGAAAAAATATTCACTTAAATGGATACAGACAAAAAGTCTATGCGAGAAAATAAATTCACTTCAGTGAATACAAAAAAGTGTATAGGAGAAAAAATATTCAATTCAATGAATGCAAAAAAATCTATCTATCTATCTATCTATCTATCTATCTATCTATCTATCTATCTATCTATCTATCTATCTATCTATCTATCTATCTATCTATCTATCTATCTATCTATCTATCTATCTATCTATCTATCTATCTATCTATGCCTCTGACCCCTCGTGGAGCATAGGCCGCCAACAAGAGCTCGCCAGGCAGTTCGGTCCTGGGCCACTCTTTCCAACTGTCTCCATGTCTGGTTCATTATTTTGATGTCCGTGTCCAGACTTCGGCGCCAGGAGTTCCTTGGTCTCCCTCTCCTCCTTTTACCCTGTGGGTTCCATGTTAGGGCTTGCCTTGTGGTGCTGGATGTGGATTTCCGTAGGGTGTGTCCGATCCATTCCCATCTTCTTCGTAGGATGTCGTCTTCCATTGGTTGCTGGCCTGTTCGCTGCTGCAGTTCTTGGTTACTTATGGTATCTAGCTATCGTATTTGTAGAATCCTTCTAAGGCATGTGTTAATAAATGTCTGGATTCGTTTCATGATCGTAACAGTAGTTCTCCAAGTTTCTGAACCGTATAGCAGAATGGGCTTTATCGTGATGTTAAATACTCTGATCTTCAATTTAATTGACAAGGCTGAAGTTCCCCATATTTTCTTCATCTGATAGAATTTTACTCTTGCCTTGCCAATTCTTGATTTTACATCAGCTTCTGTTCCTCCCTGCTTATCTATCACACTTCCCAGATAAGTAAACTTTTCAACCTCTTCCAGTTCCTCTCCTTCCAATATAATGGGCATTTCGTTGACCTCATTTACTCTAAGAACTTTACTCTTTCCCTTGTGGATGGTAAGGCCTAGTCTTGAAGAATTTTCTGCCACTAATATGGTTTTCTCTTGCATCTGTTGCTTAGTCTGGGAGAGAAATGCCAGGTCGTCAGCAAAGTCTTAGTCGTCAAGCTGAGTCCAGAGCGTCCACTGAATACCATTTCTCCTATTTTCTGTTGATTTTCTCATAATCCAGTCTATGGCCAGGATAAATAGAAATGGTGACAGCAGGCATCCCTGTCTCACTCCGGTGTTAACTTGAAAGGCATCTGTTAGTTGTTGTCCATGGATTACCCTACATGTCATCCCTTCATAGGAGTTTTTAATGATGGTGGTAATCTTCTCCGGTACTCCGTAGTGTCTCAACAGCTTCCATAGGGTCTGTCTGTCGACGCTGTCGAAAGCCTTCTCATAGTCAATAAAATTGACATAGAGAGGTGAGTTCCACTCCAGTGATTGTTCTACGATGATACGTAATGTTGCTATTTGGTCTGTACAGGATCTGTTCTTCCGGAATCCTGCTTGTTGGTCTCTGAGTTGTGGATCTACCGCGTCCTTTATCCTATTTAGAAGAACTCGGTTGAGTACCTTTCCTGGTATTGATAAAAATATATATATACGAGAAAAATATTCAGTTCAATAAATACAAAAAAGTGAATACGAGAAGACATATTCACTTCAATGAATACAGACAAAACGTCTATACGAGAAAACATATTCACTTCAATGAATACAGACAAAAAAGTGTATACTAGAAAACATATTCACTTCAATGAATACAGACAAAAAAAAGTGTATAAGAAAAAACATATTCACGTCAATGAATACAGACAAAAAAAGTGTATACAACCAGAAAACATATTCACTTCAATGAATACAGACAAAAAGTGCGTACAACCAGAAAACATATTCACTTCAATGAATACTGACAAAAAGTATATACAACCAGAAAACATATTCACTTCAATGAATACAGACAAAAAGTATATACAACCAGAAAACATATCCATGTCCTTGAATCCACCCAGAAGGACCGGTATCATATGAATGGCGGCTGCAGGCTCTTCCCATCTCTTCACGAACATTGATGATACCCCAGACTTAGCCAGGAAATGGAAAGGCTAATTTTATCTTTGTTCCGTTTCTTAGTATATATCTAGTTCATAATTTACATCATCTCCTGCTGGACCAGCAGACCTTGCGCTGATAATGCCCTTGAAAAATAATAACAGTATAAACGACTGATATTCTACGATATCTCATCATCTCAGATTCTTATTCATTGTCAGATTTTGACAATCTCATAATTATCCTTGCGCAATTCACTCTGCCAAAATTGGAAATTATTTTTTATTTAACCAGAGCGCTGCCAAACTGAAACAGCGGACAGTTTCCTTTTGATTTAATAGGCCGGGTTTTCGTGAAATTCCAGCCTGAAATAAATTGATTTTGGCGCGAGATTAATAAGAGGAGTACACGGGAAGGTCATAAAAAAAAATTGCCGAAGGCCGTTTCTGCTTCTTCTTTGAATGCTTCTTGTTCACTGGATAGAATGTGGAAATTTTTTTTTTTTTAGAAATAATTCTACTTCAGTAATTTGTTCTCTTTTCCGCTGCGTTTATTATTTGTACATGAGGTTTTATAGAATTGTATTTTCTTTAACATACTACGTGGCAACTTGGAATATGTGGCTACAACAACAACAACAACAACAACAAAAAGACTAATTTCAAGACCGCTCGTTCCTCTGGATTTCTGACCAATCGTTGATGTCCTTGAACAGCAGACAGCGAATTGGGCTTAGCTTAGTGATTCCTAAGCTTGTCTGCGGCCTTGTTCTCAGACAACGTCCCTACAGTCCCTCATACGCGAACAAGAACATTTATCTAAGCTGGTTTTGCTGTTGCCTGAGAGTTCCTTCCCCCCCCCCCCTCACTGTCCGCCCCCTGGAAACTTTCCAAACGCCTCCCCCCCCCCCCCCGGGGGGATGGGCGGTACTTTCCAACTACTAGTTTACAGCCTTTTAGGCAGATATTTATCATCATTATGTGCCACGTTGGCAGACTCTAGCGGTCAGTTTGTTACCCATAGATATCTTTTATTGATGTCTTCACTCGCCTCGTTCTGGAGACATTCTGCCAACGTGGTAGCTGTAGACAGAATTTGATCTTCTCTCTCCGCCTTCCTCTGCTTCTCTTTTCATTTATCTTTCCTGCTGTGACATTTTTTCAATTCACCCCTCGTTATTACATAATTAGTGAACGAATGTGTTTTGTTTTACAGTTCTGGTTATATTACTTTTCAAAGATTGTGTTTTGTTTTACAGTTCTGGTTAGATTAGTTTTCAAAGACTGTATTTTGTTTTACTCTTCTGGTTAATTTACTTTTCAAAGGCTGTATTTTTTTTTTACAGTTCTGGTTAGATTAGTTTTCAACGACTGTATTTGTTTTACAGTTCTGGTTAGATTCTGCTTGAAAGACTGTATTTGTTTTACTGTTCTGGTTATATTAGTTTTCAAAGATTGTACTTGTTTTACAGTTCTGGTTAGATTCCTTATCAGTGATTATATGTGTTTCACAATTCTGATCAGTCTTTTTTAACGATTTTATTTATCTTACTATTCTGGTTATGTAGATAATATTTTTACTGGATTGATGTTAATTATTATTCAATCTTTTATTTTGTCTTGCCGCCGTCGTACTGAGTGGTGGAAGGGTGACTACACCATACGTTCACACCTTACATATAAATAACAGGAACACGAAACAACAATCCTTTTTTATAAAATCACGATCCTTGTATTTACAAAATTCTGATCCATAAGGCAACACAAATGAACGAATCCCATGCACGTGATATCCATATAATTCCAACATGCATTACCAAATCATAAAAAAGAAACATTTTCTTGAATAAATATGAGTTAAATCCTGATTACAAAAGCACACAACTAAAATACACACGCCAGCCTCCATCTATCGAAATGATCCTCTTAGTCCACGACTGGTCGCTGGACTTCCACGTGCTCAACGTATCCCCCTTTTCTTCTCTTCTCGTCTTATATACCTGGTCAGCGCCGGACTCGAAGGCCTGGGGATTTCCATTCAAAACGTGGCCGTCTCTGGGCAGTGGGATTTCCAATCAAAACCGGGTCACTGCTTGCTTATTTTTCCACTCCTTACAGTTAGATACGTTTTTTTTTTCCTTTTTTTTGTTCATTTGCTTTTGTTAAGCATCCCTTATTTGTCACGTTAGCTGTTCGTGGCACTGTTAACATTCATCGAAGAAAAAAAAATACATACGCTGCAAAAATACCAATAGTATGTACTGGCATGGAGGCCATGGAAATGTGGTTCATAAGAAGGATGTTGAAAAAAAAAAGCTAAGAAAAGCAACGAAGAAGTTTTAAGAGAGTCTGGAGTTAAAAGGCAAATTACAGCAAAGATCAGAGGCGGGCAAGCGAGATTTGTAGGACATTTTCTGAGAAGAGGAAAACTGGAACACATTGTGGCAACTGGGAAATTGAAGGAAGAAGATACATAGGAAGACAGAGAGAGAAGTTACTGGATAGGATGTCAATGTGGCTAGGAAGAAAGTCACTGGCGGATCTCCTAATCAAGTCTAAAGATAGGGAAATTATGGAGAGAAATGATCGCCTACGCCACGCTGCACGGCACTTGATTGATTGACTGATGTACTGCAAAAATACCAATAGTATGTATACAGTAAATCCTCAATTTAAAGGAACCCGATATAACGGACTTCGGATTTAACGGACTCGACAAATAATTTGTAAAATATTCAACAATCTTAAACTCGGCGCGGAGTGGATTTCATACTGTATTTGTTTTGAACACCGTGGAAAGACTTTGCCTTGGCCTCAGTCTGCCTCAAGCTGGCATGCGGTCGGGTTGAATACAATGTATTTCCGTGACTTCTGAACTGTGACCTCATTTCTAAAATAGTTTTGTAATCCTTGATATTCAAAATCCCCTTTCCCCCGAGTTACACTCGATTTAATGGACTTTTTTCGGCGTTGGTAGACATCCCTTCGCCTCTGTTAGCCCGTTAAATCGAGGGTTTGCTGTATTTCCGTCCCCATCACCGGATTTGGGTTTATATTTGTATATGTCGATTACGTTAATCAAAAATGAACGTTGTTTCTTAAAACAAAATTAGAAAAAGAAACTTGTAAGAAGGGGTGGGAGGCTGCGGGGGGGGGGGGGGGGAGGTCAAAGATGACCGACCCTAGAAGAGTGGGAGAGTGGATGACTGACTGCTGTGCTAGCCCTCAAGATTACTATCGGAAATGTCGCTTGGCGGTGTTTGTGTATGAGCGCCTATGAGTCTCTGCCATGACTAGACCACTCCGCTCCCTTCGGCCTCCTCAGGCGAAAAAATACTCCCGGGTCGACTTATAGCCGCATTTTCTGATGTAAGTCGATTTGATCGTTAGTCGACCTGACGGTAAGTCGGTCGCTTTAGTAAGAGGTCACACACCAAATACAGCCAAATTTCTATTACATGTTAGAAGATGTTACTTTAAAGTATTAAAAGAATGCATGTTCGTACATGAATCATGTGGAAATTAATCAGAAAATATGGGTATGAATCATGTGGAAATTAATCAGAAAATATGGGTATGAATCATGCGGAAATTAATCAGAAAATATGGGTATGAATCATGTGGAAATTAATCAGAAAATATGAGTATGAATCACAGCAAATTAAATAAGGAATATCACTGTAATAACTCTTCAACGACACATGAAGGTGAACGTACACATACTGTACACACACCCACGTGTATGCATTCTGTACTGACCAAATGATGGTGCTGTGTGTTTGTTCTTCTCTTGTCTTGTGCTGATTTTTTTTTCTTAGTATAGGTAGAGCAGCAAATTGTGTAAATCAATCCCAGAAAGGATCACAGCACGTTAAACACTTCTATGGTGCCCTCGACCGTGAATACGAGAGGCCGTAAACTCTGTTGGTCGTTAAGTCGGCACTCGACTGTAATTTAATGTTACATTAGGATGCCAGATTCCGTCAGGGATATCCTCCTTTGGGGGAACCTCCCGCCCTTGGCTGTCCAGTTAGCAGAAGCTCTCCTTCGCCCCACAGACGGGACCACTAACTGACAGAGCCACTAAAACGACTGCCAGATGTTTTAGATTCATCTCTCGTCAATAAGAAACAGGGAATTAAGCAGTTCGAACGTTCGTAGCAGTCTCTTCTTCTTCTTCGTTCATTGGTTACTGTCTCATGCATTCTTTCATGGTTACAGGCCCTCAAGGCAAAGTCTGTAAGCCGGTACAAAACTGTACTCTCTCCATTTATTTTCTTTTCAACCACCCCCCCCCCCCTTCCCCCAAGAGCAGTGCACTGGCTGAACTCCCTCAGTGGCTCTCTTCCCTACCACTTAATTTGCGCATTTTGAAATTCACATAATTTATTCATCTATTTCAGAACCCTAGAGTGACAGACCAAGGGAGGCCGAGTCTGGATGAGGTGAGAAAATGTTTTCTTCCTGTAACATATGCAGTGCGGTCGGAAAATAGCTGTACACTAAGCCAGTATCGAAACCGGTATCGTAATGATATATTAATGAATGCGGCAGGTTGATGTGGCTAGATACCGCAGGCATTAAGATATCACTATGATACCGGAATCGATAATGAGTTAGTGCACAGTTACTTATGGAACACCCTGTACCTCCTGTCTGCTCATTTCTCTTGTTGTTGTCTTGTGAGTTTAAAATGTAAAAGCATGACTCATACATATTGTGTAATCGTCTGCTTACAGTCTTGAAAGTGTATTTCTGAATGAAAGCAAAATGACTTTACGATCGAAATAAGGAGCTAAATCATTTGTTGATTTAACTCTTTCACGCCAAAACAACACTGGCGGTGTTGGTATATCTAGCAATATCTAGCAACATCTAGCAACGTGTAGAAACATCTAGAAATATCTTGCAACATCTAGCAATATCTAGCAACATCTAGAAACATCTATCATTATCAAGCACATCTACCAGTATCTAGCCACATCTAGCAACATCTAGCCACATCTAGCAATATCTAGCCACATCTAGCAATATCTATCAACATCTAACCACATCTAGCAACATATAACAATATCTATTAACATCTACCCACATCTAGCAACATCTAGCAACATCTAGCACATCTAACAACATCTAGTTCATCTATATGAATCAGTTCTCAGAACAATATTTAGGCAACGCCAAAGGAAAATGAAAGGTAGCAGATTTCCAACCTTATATATACTAGCTTCCTTTTAGTTTCTTTCTTCCAAAATTTTTCATCAAAATGTATCCTGGAAGAGAAAGGAAATTAAACCACGAGTGAAAGAGTTAATAATAAAAAGTTCAGTAATGCCGTAGAGACCCGCTTATATAGAACATGGTATTAGTGCCCATGTGGCCATATTTTCCTTGATCTGTCGGCTCTGTACAAGGTGATGTGGTCAGCGTAACGTTGGACTGCCCCTCCTTCCACAGCTTCAGAAAAAGCCAGGTACCTATTTCTACAGCTGGGTGACAGAGACCCCTTCAGCCGCGCTTGAACCACTTACCTCGCAAAGATAGACGAGCGCACTTCTCCCTATGCCACGCAGGCTTATTTACATTTCTTTTCTTATAATATCTTCTCTGTCTTCACGATACGCTGTCAAGTATTGGTGTATAAATAAATAAAACTGTTTAGTGAAGCTATTTCTGTGATAAATTTTGGTTACGGTATTTAGTAATTTAGTACACATTTGTATTTCCTTACTTTTATTCTCTCTTTCCTTCTCTTTCTTCGCTTATTGGAGATGTTTAAGACTTTCTGAAACTGCAGTTTCACATTGTCTTGCTATTTTAAGCAAAGCTTTCATTTGCCTTTTTTTTCCTCTGCTATCTCATCGTTTGTGTTCATTCCCTCTGTCTGTCTGTGTGTCTGTCTCTGTCTGTCTCTGTCTCTCTCTCTGTCTCTGTCTCTCTCTCGTTCTTTCAGTGCCCAGGTCACACGGGGTTGCTACTACCAAGTGATTTCCACTTTTGTTGGTCCTTTGCCATCTTCTTGGCTGTCTCCCTCGTCAATCTTTTGTTTGGCAGCACTGTCTTGTCTGTACGTCACCAAATCTCTTTGGGTCGTCCTATTATGTGTTACTTACACGTACGTATACATGTATATATCAACAAACGCATACGTGTATGTGACTATGTGCGAGTATGTTATCAGGACCTTCTATTATTATTCTCTGGTAAAGGCGTGGGTCGAAATACCACAGTGTTGTCCTGCAGCTGAGGTAAGACTTTCCCCGAGCCATCTTAATCACAGTTTGAAAACCACTGTTCCGCGCAGGAACAGAATCATCAGCATATTTCCCGGACCCCTACCACAGACAACGGCAACACCACTCGCTGAGAACAAACCTTCCGAGTATGTGCATTCCCCCATCTGCAGCATTCTGTGGGTTGTTAGTCCGCACTAAACACGCCACTGTGTGTGTGTATGTATATGTGGGGGCGGGGGGTTGTATTATCCACGCTTTGTCGTGCACTTCACATCTTGTAGCATTTGTGCTGGTTTTATTGTCTGGAATACGAGTGTCAAACATGGCTGTTCTTTACCTCAAGAGAAGTTCGCATCCCTTGTTTTTTCTTTTGCTACTACGAGCACATTGAAGGACAACGAAATGTACAGTGAGCTTATTAATATTGTCGTTGTTGCTAAAACTCATAGATTGAGCCTTTCCTTTTAGCCATAATATCGATAAATGATAGCTGGCTCTCGTTCCTGTCCTTGTGTCTGATAGCTGGCTCTCGTTCTTGTCCTTGTGTCTGATAGCTGACTCTCATTCTTGTCCTTGTGTCTGATAGCTGACTCTCATTCTTGTCCTTGTGTCTGATAGCTGGCTCTCATTCTTGTCCTTGTGTCTGATAGCTGGCCCTCATTCTTGTCCTTATGTCTGATAGCTGGCCTTCATTCTTGTCCTTGTGTCTGATAGCTGGCCCTCATTCTTGTCCTTGTGTCTGATAACTGGCCCTCATTCTTGTCCTTGTGTCTGATAGCTGGCCTTCATTCTTGTCATTGTGTCTGATAGCTGGCTCTCATTCTTGTCCTTGTGTCTGATAGCTGGCCCTCATTCTTGTCCTTGTGTCCGATAGCTGGCCCTCATTCTTGTCCTTGTGTCTGATAGCTGGCTCTCATTCTTGTCCTTGTGTCTGATAGCTGGCTCTCATTCTTGTCCTTGTGTCTGATAGCTGGCTCTCATTCTTGTCCTTGTGTCTGATAGCTGGCTCTCATTCTTGTCCTTGTGTCTGATAGCTGGCTCTCATTCTTGTCCTTGTGTCTGATAACTGGCCCTCATTCTTGTCCTTGTGTCTGATAGCTGGCCCTCATTCTTGTCCTTGTGTCTGATAGCTGGTTCTCATTCATGTCCTTGTGTCTGATAACTGGCCCTCATTCCTGTCCTTTTATCTTGAGCCGCTCACAATTTGATATGCGATGGAGCTATCAAAAACTAAAAATAATACAGGACAGCAGCTTCGGGTGGCGATGTTCTGATTAACATCTTATGGGATGTTAATGCTGTGGTTCTTCTGGAGTTTATCCTGAAAGCTGTTGTCAAACATTGACCAACGATTAGAAGAATTTGACTTGGTGTATGGCAGCCCTTACTTTAGCTCGACAATGCTCGGCCAACACGCCAACGCGGGGGACAGCTTCTGGTATTATGTGGGAGCATCCTCCATTTGATCTGGATGAGACTTGCATTCATTTCCGAATCTCAAGTAGTACCTTAGAAGAAGGCATCACTTTGACTTGGATGATGCCTGAATATTGATCTGGAACTGAGGTGTCGCTATTTCAGCCTGACTGACTCCGTTGTAATGGTGTCATGAAACTAGTAGAACTTCAACAAGAAGGTATTGGTAGCATTAATATAGTATTAAGTAATGTGCAAAGGCGAAGAATGTAACTCCTGAAACTTGTTTGACTAGAGTACTCATTTATGAATCTCGCCTTTTCTTGTGCTATCTCCCTGCAACTGCGAGCTGTTGTTCTTAGTACCCGATGCTGTGGAGGTGTTGGCCTACAGCATCGTATCGGCGTGGGAGCGGGTTATGGCAGCTATTTTTTTCAGTCTCGGAGTAGAGCTAAAAAGCAAGGGAGGTGAGCATTGCTTCTTTAGCATCCACCACCACCATGGGGACTACGGTGATCCCTGCTCCGTTAGCCAGGCTAGGCCTGTTACTAGGTGTACCAACGGAGATGTGGGATAGGGTCTTGGTCAGCTATGGTCCGCTAGCCCTGACGCTAGCATGACAGCTATGGTTCGCTAGCCCTGACCCTAGCATGACAGTTATGGTCCGCTAGCCCTGACGCTAGCATGACACCTATGGTTCGCTAGCCCTGACGCTAGCATGACAGCTATGGTCCGCTAACCCTGACGCTAGCATGACAGCTATGGTCCGCTAGCCCTGACGCTAGCATGACAGCTATGGGTAGCTGACTACCTAATCGAATAGCGTCTTCACCTCCACTCATTTACGACTAAAAGAATATAACAGAGAGAACTTTTCAGCGTTACATACGCGCTTGAGGCTGTGTTACATTTATCCTGAGATCTGCTGATCAAAGGTTCACAGCATTTGCTATATTTCTCATTTTCTCATTTCACTGACCAACTGGGAGAAGAGTGGGGAAGCGGACTTTTTTTTCCCTGAACGAAGTGGTTTAGCGCGCATTATCCACAACCAGTGTGAGACTGGCTCCATTAGCAGACCCATGTTTCGGTGAGTTGTTGGAATGGGAGGAGGAATACATATGGGAATGCCCGGAATGCTGTGATGCCAGTCTCTGGTTACAGATCATTTCACTGACCAACTTTTGCACTCTCATTCTGTTTACTGTGGTTCTCATTTGTCATTTAACTATCCAGTTTTTCATATTACTCTTTTTTTAAACGTCTCATTTCTACAGATCGATGTTGAGATGTTAAAGATTTCGTAAGAAAATGAGATACTGGCTCGTTGAAATAAGAGTATTTCTACTTGTCTCTCAAACGCATATCAATCCCTTCCTTGTTGGTCAGTTTTTACTACGGAAAGTCAGTTTTTACGTACTTTTTCTATATTTTTTAAAATGAAGCATAATTAAATTAAGCATAAACAGCCAAACACATGAGAAGAAGGAGGAGGTAAGAGCACTGTTTCATGTGAAGACAGCATTAATAATCTACGTCTCGACAGCATCAATCTCCCAGGCTCGTGCTATCATAGCAACTTCTGGCCTGACTGCCCTCTGCCTCGTCAATTCTGCAAGATTCTTTTCCTGTATCTTCTTTCTTTTTGTCATTTTCTGGGTGTGTCATCGATGTTTCAGAGTTACATATGATGGATTTCCGAATTCCGAATTTATACAACAGCTCATGTCGTCCACACTTTCAGAACGCCGTTAGCGTAAAAGTCATAGATTGCGCGAGTCAGACACACTGAGATCTCTACTTCACATATAAAGATAAATATTCCCCTGGAACATTAATAATTTTGAATTTCGTGCAAGATTTCTCCTTAGTCATAAAACCAAATCCATGTTCTTACAATTCAACAACTAAAATCTTTCAAGTCCCTACGATTTTGCATGTTTATTTCAGGTTAAAGCAGTGTTTCCCAACCTGCGGCTTATGCCCCACAGGGAGGCAAGTTTAATATTGGGGGAGGGGGAGGGGGAATTAGAAGTTTTCAGAACTTGGTCAACTATTATTCTGCGGACAGGGGTGGAGGTTTAGGGGTTGGGGGGGGGGGATACTACACGGGACGGGAGGACATAAAAATCTTTGAGGCGTTGAGGTGGGACATGATCCCTCCCAAAAAAAGGTTGGGAACCACTGGCCTAAAGCAAGGGCAACGTTATTTAGATAATCATGAATATTTTAAAGGTCGTTATTCAGATGACTATGGAATATTTTAAGCTTCTCTTCCTTTCATATGGAATTGGTTGGAGAAATAGCTCACTGTTGCTTGGAGAGTTTTAAGTAAATATATTACTTTTTTGGTTCTGTTCTCCTTTTCTCATGATGTAGTTTAAAAAGTTACAGCTGCTTTCATGTAACTTTCCGATCCTGGATACTTACAGCTTTGTTTACCTATTATTTTTAACTGGATGTAAAATTGTTCGCTTTACTGACGTCAAAGTTAAATTTATGAAGAGAATTTACTCATGAACATATAACTAGAATAAATCATACGTTTTTTAAAAATTTAATCAGTAACATAACTTTGTACATGATGTCGGACGCTTGTCTAATAAATATTTGACAAAGGACAGGAAAGGGTTAAACCTCAACCATCTTCTGAACAAGGCAGCGGTCATCAAACCTTCTTCGGCGATCAAAATGCGTGTACCCAGCTGTTCTCATGCAGCTGTCTCTCATTACATGTGATGCTTGTCTCTCATTATATGTGATATTTGTCTCTCATTACATGTGATACTTGTCTCTCATTACATGTGATACTTGTCTCTAATTACATGTGATGCTTGTCTCTCATTACATGTGATGCTTGTCTCTCATTACATGTGATACTTGTCTCTCATTACATGCGATACTTGTCTCTCATTACATGTGATACTTGTCTCTCATTACATGTGATACTTCTCTCTCATTACATGTGATACTTGTCTACCTGTTTGTCTACCCGTACTAAATGTGGTGCATGGTCTAGTAATACTGAAATAACCATCAACCCCCCTCCCCCCCTTGTCCTACACATAATACACACAGTTAGAAGGCTTTTAGGGCTTAATAAAATCCTGCAGCCAAATTAGAAGTTCCTGTTTAGTGTTTGGTTGTGTCTGGTTTGAGCGCTTCACGTGTGTTTTGTATTAAAAAAAAATATCAGAGAACTAGTAGTCTTTATTCTGTATGTCTTCCCTGCAGCCTTCTTTCCCCCACCCCCATCCTCCAAATTTTAAAACCATATTACTTACATCTTACGTCCATAAACTCATCAGAAAGGATTCGGATTCGCAACGGGGTAATTCAGGTACAAGTATTGAATAGCATTGTTTCCCTTCGTCTGCCGGGATAACAATGTCTGAATGTTGTAGATAACAAAATGTTTATCCCTGGACAATCCAATGGACGTAGCGCCCCCTCACTGAGCTAGACAGCGCTGATAATGAAGATGACCTGGGTCTTGGATGTAGTCAGTGCAGAAGTGTCGGTGCTGTAACTCCAGTGTTTCATTTTTTTTTTCCGTTACCCTCGTACGTAAACGTGGATGTGATTTGGTGTAGATGAGATCTCAGAGACTAAAATTTCATCATTGGCTAACGCAGTCAAATCGGGTTAAAGGCTTACCCTACTCCTTCACTGTTGTCCTAAGCGTTAGGCTTATTTTGACACAGAAATCTATGAACGGATTAAAAGATCTACGTGTTTGCCCAGGTTATTTTGACACAGGAATCGACCAACGGGTTAAAAGATCTGTGTGTTTCCATGTTATTTTGACACAGAAATCGACCAACAGTTTAAAAGAGCTGTGTGTTTCCCATGTTGTTTTGACACACGAATCTACCAACTGGTTAAAAGATCTACGTGTTTTCCCAGGTTATTTTGACGCAGGAATCGACCAACGGGTTAAAAGATCTGTTTGTGTGTCTCATGTTATTTTGATACAGGAATCAACCAACGGGTTAGAGAATCTGTTTCCCATGTTATTTTGATACAGGGATCGACCAACGGGTTAAAGGATCTGTTTGTGTGTCTCATGCTATTTTGATACAGGAATCGACCAACAGGTTAAAAGATCTGTTTGTGTGTCTCATGTTATTTTGATACAGGCATCGACCAACGGGTTAAAGGATATACGTGTTTCCCAAGACGGTGATGCCTTATTAAGACTAAACGAGTATGTGAAGAATTATAAATACAGCAGAATTGTGGATCTACAGGAAAGTAGATCATATTGGATCTAGTACTAGTATCAGAACAACTGCAAGTGCGAGGCGAACTTCTCAGTGATCAAGAAAATAAAATAAAATACTTTAGCCATATCAAAAGACATAATGATGCACTAAAGACCATGCTGCAAGAAAATGTGAAAGGAAAAAAGAGCCAGGGGTAGACAAAGATGTACATGGGATGATAACCCACGACGGTAGCCAGAGATGTAGATGGGATGATAACCTACGAAGGTAGCCAGAGATGTAGATGGGATGATAACCTACGAAGGTAGCCAGAGATGTAGATGGAATGATAACCTACGATGGTAGACAGAGATGTAGATGAGATGATAACCTACGATGGTAGACAGAGATGTAGATGAGATGATAACCTACGATGGTAGACAGAGATGTAGATGGAATGATAACCTACGATGGTAGACAGAGATGTAGATGGGATGATAACCTACGACGGTAGACAGAGATGTAGATGGGATGATAACCTACGAAGGTAGCCAGAGATGTAGATGGGATGATAATCTACGAAGGTAGGCAGAGATGTAGATGGGATGATAACCTACAAAAGCGGACAGAATACAGCTTGGATGAGTGCACCATCAAGACGAGGGAGCGAGAAAACTGGACATTTATTGCCGTCAATCTGTGCACCGAAGACGGCACACGATGATGATGATACATAGTTATGGTTTAACAGAAAGAAAGTTTCGCATTACCAATGTTCTATTTATTGCAATAGACAGGCTACTGTTCATTGATTTCAACTCTGCCAACCTCTGTTTATACATTAATAATTAGATTACTTTCAGCGCGTCCGTTTGCTATAGGGAATACAAACCTAATCAACGCTGATTGCTCTTCTGAAAAATGTGTCATTATGTGGTGGATTTTTTTGTTTGTCAGTGCAAATTCTGTACGCCCTTTGTGAACATAGGAGACCATGTGTGCTCTGTATTTAAACTACACGAGATATATACGTGCTCTGTAAATATACACTTTACCGATTGTAATTGCTTCTTCAAGACAGTACGTGTACGGGCTTAGCTTGTAAAGTGTTTTATAAAGTGTTTTAATCCTTTCTCTTTTAATAAGAAGGAAAAACTTGCTACATGATTACTTTATTTACGGTTTCATTTGCCTGCGTTATGTTATATTTTATTTAGATCAGTGGTTCTTAAAGTGTGAAGCTCCGTCTCGAGGAGTGGGGGGTAAGTGGCTGTTGGAAAATCAGTTGGTGAGCCAGCTCTGGACAAAAGGAAGGCGTTGGAGATCTGCCCTGGGATGCAAGAGCCCCCCCTCCCCCCCCCCCCGCCAGATTAAAAGTTTTAGAACCACTGGCTTACATGTTACTTTGTTTTCAATCTTCCTCGACATCTAATTTACAATAAATAAATGAACTGAAACTTAATCTGAATAAATCATTTCCCTGTTTATTATTGATGTCAATATTTGGTTTGTTGTGACGCACTTTCACACGGTAGTTTATAAAAAAAAATTATAATAGGTTTGTCTAAGTAATCTTTATCGTGAACAGGAAAAGGGTAGAGCAGGGCAGTACAGTTACTATCAGTTACTACATTACTTTCAGCACTGCTGCGATTACTGATAGCAATACCACGGCTCTTAGTAGTCCTGCTGTAAAACAGCCTCTTGTAATTAAAGTACTATAATTTTTGTGTAGAATTTATATTAAGGAAAGCGATTTAAAGTAGAATTAATCCCAACCCCGTCCCACAATATCAAAATTTAGAACAAGCTGGTAATCCTTGACCAAATGGGACCCCACAGTAATAAATGCTAATTATATGCACGCCAGGACGAGAAGGCGTCGGAGTTGGCGATCTGAGGTGGCTATATGATCCATCTATCTCCTGAAGCATTTTCTGACAAACAGAATAGTAGGTAATGTTCCCCCCCCCCACGGTCTTTATTGGTGAACCTACAAAGTTTAACAAACAATACGAGATTACGCTCGCCAATGTGGGCTTTGATCGGTATGTCCAAAGGATATAATGTGGCATCCACCTGGTAGTTATGACTACTAGAGTATCCGCTGTCGAGCGCTTGAGCGGATCAGAATAGTAAATGGCTAACGACAGCACCTTTTGCCTCACATTCGAACCACGAACTCCGGTAGGACGAGCAGCCGTCTAGCCAGGAGAGAACAGCCTACTAATGGACTGAGCTAACTCGCACTTCCAAAAAAAGGTCTTTGGATATATAGTTATTAGTAACTGTTCAGTAGACACGAAGGACCGTGACACCCGGAAAGAAACGAGGTCATGACACAGAAATTCCATAGCTTAGTTTTCAGTCTTTTTTTAGACAAATATACACACCGTACCTACCATGTCTGATGCATACTTGAACAACAACAATCGAACGAACCTTTCCGGGTGTCACGATCCCTCGTGTCTACTGAACAGTTACTAATGACTGTGCTTACGAACACCTTTTTTTGGAGGTGCGAGTTAGCTCAGTCCGTTAGTACGCTGTTCTCTCGTCGCTAGACGGCTGTTCGTCCTACCGGAGTCCGTGGTTCGAATCCCGGGTAATTCTCTTGTGATTTTTCTTTCTCTCACGTCTCATTAAAGTGCTTTGTCTACGATTTTTTCGAGGTCTTATCCTACAAAACTGTGCTCTCTTACTTTTGCCTCACAAAACGGCAAGTTACTGGACTCGCTGGCTAATCACCTTTAACAGATAACATGACATGTGACCGTAGTTCAACTCCCACACGTCAGAAACATTCCGGGAAAATGGGCGGATTTGGTGACCGAGCTGGCATATTTTACCTGTTTTATTCGGTGACATGAATGGACACTCGATAAGCAACTGACAAATAACTAACTTCGTGAGTTTTCTCTCAGATGACAGCCTACGCAACTGACAAAAACATTTACACGAAACTACAAGCGGAGAGAAAAAAAGGAGGAAATGAAATAGAAAGATTGAAGAGGGAAAGAGACAGGGTAATTCGACTCCGCCCTCGAGCTAGACAGACGTGGGTAGAGATTCATCAGTAGAATTAGAGTTGTTAGGAATAGAACGTAAACCATTAATATTCTGAAGTAGAAACTCAACTGAGAGTTAGTGCTGAAAGAGCCGTTCTGTAACGGATAGTTTTAATTTTGAATGGAATTACTCGAGCGCTAAAGGTATTTCTTACATCTTACATCCTTCCCGTGCCGTTAAACGTCACATAGGGCGTATGGTAGTTCGCCACGTTTTCCTGTTTTCGGCAAGCCTTTCAACCTCATCAGGGAGTTTTATGCCTACTAATTTGGCCTCTCTTAACAATGTCCTTTTTAGAGTTTCACGCTGTCGACCTATTTTTCTTTTTCTTTGGCCTGTTGTGTTCCACTTGATAGCTTGTTTTGCGATTCTCTGTTTCTTCTCATCACGTGACCAACATATGTCCATTTTCTTTTTCTGATTACCCGTGAGACTGGTTGTTGCTCACTCATCTGCCTTGTCTCTGTGTTGTCCTTCAATTCGATCCGAGTATTACCTTTATGCATTTGTTTTCAAAAGAGTCTAATTTATTGTCGTTTTCTTTAGCTGTTTTCGATAGGTGATCGGTGATACTAAAATGTATTACTAAAATGTATATTTCCACATTTATGATTACTAATTACTTGTCTACATTTATTATTATTGATGACACGTGGATTTGAGAAGAACTGCTGAACTGATTTCACCACGTGTAACGAAACATTCACAGCGCCTCGAGAGGAAGATACGAAGGGTGATTGATAAGTTCTCGGCATAAGGTACAAAGGATTATTTATGGACAACTTTTTGGGGTTATTACTCAACATAGTCCCCTTGCAAGTTTATGCACTTAGTCCAGCGATCCTGGAGCATACGGATCCCTTCTTCGTAAAAGTCAGCATCTTGTGCAAGTAGAAAGTGGTCTTCAGCTTGAATGACATCATCATCTGAAACAAATTTGAGACCACTGAGCTCCTTTTTTAGTTTGGTAAACAGGTAATAATCCGAAGGGGTCAAATCTGGGGAATAAGGAGGATGTTCAAGAATCTGGAAGCCGCATTCATGAATGGCAGCCATTGCCACCGCCGACTTGTGAACTGGAGCATTGTCTTACTGAAAGATGACGCCTCTCGTCAATTTCCCACGACGCCTTTCCTTCGGTTTGACCCGCAGTTGTTTCATAAGATTAGCGTAATAAGCCCCGGTGACCGTTCTCCCTTTTGAAGATAGTCTACCAATAGCACACCTTCTGAATCTCAAAAGCCATCACTTTCCCTGCAGACACAACCACCCTTACTCTCTTTGGAGTTGGAGATCCATGATGTTTCCACTGCTTTGGCTGTTCTTTGGTTTCTGGTTGAGAATGGTAAACCCAGGTCTCATCCATAGTCACAAATTGCTGAAGAAACTTTTCAGGATCTGCAGAAAAAATGGCCAAGGTTGTCTCCTGACATGTTGAGATGCTATCATTTATAATCAGCTCCAATAAGTTTCGGGATCCATCGAGCAGAGACCTTTGTCATTTGAAGATCATTGTGAATAATGTCATGAACACGTTCCTGTGAGATGCTCAACTCAGTAACAGTGTACCACTCAGTTAATTGTCGTTTCTCCATTATTATGTCATGGATTCTGCCGGTGGTTTCATCGGTGGTAACCGTTCTTGGTCTTCCTGGACGGGGATCATCTTCCAGACTCTCCCTTCCATGTTTGAATTGAGCTGCCCATTTCTTCACTGTGCTGTAAGAAGGGGCACTCTCCCATAGAGTCTCTACCATATCTTCATGGATCTCCTTCGATGATAAGTCCTTGATGCAGAGGTAGAGAATGACTGCTCGATGAGAAATTTTATTCATTTTCTCAATTTCTGCCACCCTTTACCACTTCAGTAGCCCGTAAAAAAAATTGGTTGCAGTTAATTTCTTGAAGCTTGGTGTTTAACTTACATTAACCTGATCTACAAATGCACCTAATATCAACTGTGTGTTTCAAGTATTTGTACCTTATGCCGAGAACTTATCAATCACCCCTCATAAAGTGGATGTTGTTCATTCACTCACAAGTTGTCCTGTCAACTCTGCTCATTATACTCGTGATCTACGGAAAGATAAGGAGACAGAGAACGGCCACGAGTGAAACATTGTTAGAAAAAAGTGTTGAGAGTTTTATAGATATACATCACAACAACAACGACAACAATTACAACGTCTATTATTATATCAAACTTAAAATGTGCTATAAATAGTACAAAAGTAGACAGAGATGCATGATTCAGTTTTACAAAAAGACAAAAACAATAAGGAAAGTGGCAGAAACAAGAATAGCAAAAAGCAACAGGACCACATACAAATGAAAAACGTCAACAATGCAATATTTCGGGAAAATCATTTTTTCATGGATTGCATACAACGCACAGATAAAAGCACGAAAAATTAATGAAAAATATAGGGACTTTGTTGCTGGCTTCCACTTTGTGTTCTATTATATTCTGTAGTATCTGGCGCACTTTGTGCCTGTCTTTTTTTTCTGGGAGAAAATTTAAAAAAAAAAAGCTAAGTTTATATTTTTCGTCTATTTTTCGTGTTTTTATCTCTTGTGTTGTTTTTATATCTAAGATAAAGATAAAATCCCCGTTTCCTTGCCATTAAAGCATATTGAGGATTCGGTGTTAGGCCCGTACTTTCAAGTCCTTCGGCACATGAAAGTGTGATGTGTTTTTATATTTGGTCCTTGAAAAAAAAGACTTTTGCCGAAATATTGGACTGCTGTATGTTCTTCATTTGCATGCGCTAGCCTTGCTTTCTGTCATCCTTGTTTCCTTTCCTCATTCCTTCTATCTTTTTTGTAAAACTGAACCATACAGCATCAACTTTCATTACTAGAACCATTTTTACCGCAGTCGTCATTTCTCTCATCTATAATTAGTACAGTATTGTATAGTCACGAAAACCCAAAATAATATATAATATATATTATTTCGTTAAAATGATATAAACATATTTTTTCTTAAACAAGTTATACTACTACTAGTGGTACTATTACTGCTGGTAGGGTAACTGTTATTACTAGTAGTATTAGTACTACTACAGATACAAACATAAATGCGACTTTTAGGAGGGTGCAAGATAGTTTATTAGTTCGTTGTACTCTCGTAGCTACACAGATAGTTTATTAGTTCGTTGTACTCTCGTAGCTACACAGATAGTTTATTCTTGTTTTGTACTCTCGTAGCTACACAGGTGCTCGCCGTACCTGAGCCCGTGTTACATATCGCAGGTAGTTCTCTTGTAATTTTTTCTTTCTCTCATGTCTAAAAGTGCTTTGTCTATGATTTTTTCGAGATCTAACCATACAGACCTATACTCTGTTACTTTACTATGACCATCATCACTGCTACATCTACTACTAATCCATGACTAACTAATCTAACTACTTTTACTTCAACATCTACTCCCACTCTTGCCCATTCTGTTATTACTTCTGTTTACAAATGCTGCTCCTTCACTTCCACTCTATAACCTCTACCACACCACCACCACCACCACCACCACCACATCTACTACAGGTAAGTACATCGCAGATGGAAAGAGTAAAGATACAGTTCTGAGCAACAGTTAAAGAATGACTGCCCAACATCACTAAACCAGACTACCAAAGTTTCCTGGTTCTCTCTGAGGACACGAAATTGTTCATTATTTTCTCCAGTTACTGGCCCTTATCTGGCAATGCCAGGTCCAATCTGTCACATCGAGCTTAATGTAATCTATAGCAGACTTTGGGGCCACGGGATGACTGGCATGCAGCCAAAAGATAAGACGCTAATTATTTGTCAAGCACTAGAAGACGGAGAACTATCCTTGTTTTCGCTTCTTAACTCGCAGGCTTAAAATCTCATGGTGCCGCTGTTGTATAGTGTGTTAGTACACTTGGCTGTCGATCAGAAGGTCCTTAGTTCAATTCTCATTGAGGCGGGTATTTTTTTCTTTTTTTTCGGATCCACCGGCACCGGGTAAGCCAAGCCTCAAGAGACAGATACCTGAAGTTTCCCTGTGAAAACAAAGACAGGGAGGACAGCAGCCTCGAGAAATGGATGCATGAAGTTTTCCCTGGGAAAACAAAGGCAGGGAAGAAAATAGACTCAAGAAATGGGTACATGAGGTTTCCCATGAAGTTACTGCAGAAGAGCTCAAAGAACTATAAATTCTACCCCTCAAATACAAAATTATTTTTAACAAACTCAAATTTGTTCATTGAATTTTGTCCCACAATGCTCCGCCTTACTTGTGGCCATTGTTTACGTCCAGCATTAAACATAGTCAACGTTTAAGAAACTGTCCTCTTCCTAAACCCAGGCTAGATTTGTACAAGAAAAGCCGTGCATATTCCGCAGTACAGCTCTGGAACTCCCCTCCCCTACCAATTAAAATCCATTAGTTATATTTCATCCTTTAACTCAAACCTTTTTCAGTATTTACTGGCTTGTAGCTATATGCCTCCACAGAATATCTAATAGCCTCTTATACCACTACTCGCCAGCCAGCGAGTTGTGTTCTAAAAGAACATAGTTCTAAACACAATTTGTTACATCTTGTATCTTGTTAGAAATTATCTTAGTAAACATGAGAGAGTGGAATGTCAGAAGAACTCCATTGAAAATGTATTGCGTGTGTGCGTGTGTGTATGTACATGTGCGCGCGCGCTATCTTGTTAGATTACTTACCCCTCATGTAGTTCATTATCCTATATTTGTGAATGTAATATTTTCATCTTGCATTCTTAGATGTTTTTTCTCATGTAATCTGTATGCTTATATTTCATATAGTTTCATCTTGCATATATATGTATGTATGTATGTATGTATGTATGTATGTATGTATGTATGTGCGCGCACACACATATAAAAACAGAGTTTCACCGAGAAAACAAAGGCAGGGAATAAGGGCACTGACCTCTTTGTCACACAACATTGTAGTGGTCTGGGAGTGTGAAATTACAAACACGTCACATCACTACATTATGAAAATGCCACAGACCATAATTTGTTTCATAATAACTTGTGTATGGCACTGTGTGGCACAACACTCAGTAGGATATGTAAGCGAACACCATTGCCGATAACTTGTACTAATACTCCTCAACATGTGAATCCAACAGAAATGATTGCCCATGAAAGAGTGTGATTCCAACTTCGCGTTAAGCAGGGAGTGTTTAAAAAAAGGACCATGTACCACAGGAAACTGAGCGTTGTGTGTCCACATATAGCCAAGAAACTGAGAGTTGTGTGTCCACATGTAGCTACACAGATAGTTTATTAGTTCGTTGTACTCTCGTAGCTACACAGATAGTTTATTCTTGATTTGGACTCTCGTAGCTACACAGATAGTTTATTCTTGTTTTGTACTCTCGTAGCTACACAGATAGTTTATTAGTTCGTTGTACTCTCGTAGCTACACAGATAGTTTATTCTTGTTTTGTACTCTCGTAGCTACACATGTGCTCGCCGTACCTGAGCCCGTGTTACATAACGCAGGTAGTTCTCTTGTAATTTTTTCTTTCTCTCATGTCTAAAAGTGCTTTGTCTATGATTTTTTGGAGATCTAACCATACAAACATATATTCTGTTACTTTACTATGACCATCATCACTGCTACATCTACTACTAATCCATGACTAACTAATCTAACTACTTTTACTTCAACATCTACTCCCACTCTTGCCCATTCTGTTATTACTTCTGTTTACAAATGCTGCTCCTTCTAACTCTTCCACTCTATAATCTCTACCACACCATCACCACCACCACCACCACCACATCTACTACAGGTAAGTACATCGCAGATGGAAAGAGTAAAGATACAGTTCTGAGCAACAGTTAAAGAATGACTGCCCAACATCACTAAACCAGACTACCAAAGTTTCCTGGTTCTCTCTGAGGACACGAAATTGTTCATTATTTTCTCCAGTTACTGGCCCTTATCTGGCAATGCCAGGTCCAATCTGTCACATCGAGCTTAATGTAATCTATAGCAGACTTTGGGGCCACGGGATGACTGGCATGCAGCCAAAAGATAAGACGCTAATTATTTGTCAAGCACTAGAAGACGGAGAACTATCCTTGTTTTCGCTTCTTAACTCGCAGGCTTAAAATCTCATGGTGCCGCTGTTGTATAGTGTGTTAGTACACTTGGCTGTCGATCAGAAGGTGCTTAGTTCAATTCTCATTGAGGCGGGATTTGTTTCTTTTTTTCGGATCCACCGGCACCGGGTAAGCCAAGCCTCAAGAGACAGATACCTGAAGTTTCCCTGTGAAAACAAAGACAGGGAGGACAGCAGCCTCGAGAAATGGATGCATGAAGTTTTCCCTGGGAAAACAAAGGCAGGGAAGAAAATAGACTCAAGAAATGGGTACATGAGGTTTCCCATGAAGTTACTGCAGAAGAGCTCAAAGAACTATAAATTCTACCCCTCAAATAGAAAATTATTTTTAACAAACTCAAATTTGTTCATTGAATTTTGTCCCACAATGCTCCGCCTTACTTGTGGCCATTGTTTACGTCCAGCATTAAACATAGTCAACGTTTAAGAAACTGTCCTCTTCCTAAACCCAGGCTAGATTTGTACAAGAAAAGCCGTGCATATTCCGCAGTACAGCTCTGGAACTCCCCTCCCCTACCAATTAAAATCCATTAGTTATATTTCATCCTTTAACTCAAACCTTTTTCAGTATTTACTGGCTTGTAGCTATATGCCTCCACAGAATATCTAATAGCCTCTTATACCACTACTCGCCAGCCAGCGAGTTGTGTTCTAAAAGAACATAGTTCTAAACACAATTTGTTACATCTTGTATCTTGTTAGAAATTATCTTAGTAAACATGAGAGAGTGGAATGTCAGAAGAACTCCATTGAAAATGTATTGCGTGTGTGCTTGTGTGTATGTACATGTGTGCGCGCGCGCTATCTTGTTAGATTACTTACCCCTCACATAGTTCATTATCCTATATTTGTGAATGTAATATTTTCATCTTGCATTCTTAGATGTTTATTTCTCATGTAATCTGTATGCTTATATTTCATATAGTTTCATCTTGCATATATATGTATGTATGTATGTATGTATGTATGTATGTATGTATGTATGTGCGCGCACACACATATAAAAACAGAGTTTCACCGAGAAAACAAAGGCAGGGAATAAGGGCACTGACCTCTTTGTCACACAACATTGTAGTGGTCTGGGAGTGTGAAATTACAAACACGTCACATCACTACATTATGAAAATGCCACAGACCATAATTTGTTTCATAATAACTTGTGTATGGCACTGTGTGGCACAACACTCAGTAGGATATGTAAGCGAACACCATTGCCGATAACTTGTACTAATACTCCTCAACATGTGAATCCAACAGAAATGATTGCCCATGAAAGAGTGTGATTCCAACTTCGCGTTAAGCAGGGAGTGTTTAAAAAAAAGACCATGTACCACAGGAAACTGAGCGTTGTGTGTCCACATATAGCCAAGAAACTGAGAGTTGTGTGTCCACATGTAGCCAAGAAACTGAGCGTTGTGTGTCCACATGTAGCCAAGAAACTGAGAGTTGTGTGTCCACATGTAGACAAGAAACTGAGGGTTATGTGTCCACATGTAGCCAAGAAACTGAGAGTTGCGTGTCCACATGTAGACAAGAAACTGAGAGTTGTGTGTCCACATGTAGCCAAGAAACTGAGAGTTGTGTGTCCACATGTAGACAAGAAACTGAGCGTTATGTGGCCACATGTAGCACTGGAAACTGAGAGTTGTGTGTCCACATGTAGCCAAGAAACTGAGAGTTGTGTGTCCACATGTAGCCAAGAAACTGAGAGTTGTGTCCACATGTAGCCAAGAAACTGAGAGTTGTGTGTCCACATGTAGCACTGGAAACTGAGAGTTGTGTGTCCACATGTAGCCAAGAAACTGAGAGTTGTGTGTCCACATGTAGACAAGAAACTGAGCGTTATGTGGCCACATGTAGCACTGGAAACTGAGAGTTGTGTGTCCACATGTAGCCAAGAAACTGAGAGTTGTGTGTCCACATCTAGCCAAGAAACTGAGAGTTGTGTCCACATGTAGCCAAGAAACTGAGAGTTGTGTGTCCACATGTAGCCAAGAAACTGAGAGTTGTGTGTCCACATGTAGCCAAGAAACTGAGAGTTGTGTGTCCACATGTAGCACTGGAAACTGAGCGTTGTGTGTCCATATGTAGCCAAGAAACTGAGCGTTGTGTGTCCACATGTAGCCAGGAAACTGAGCGTTGTGTGTCCACATGTAGCCAGGAAACTGAGCGTTGTGTGTCCACATGTAGCCAGGAAACTGAGCGTTGTGTGTCCACATGTAGCCAGGAAACTGAGCGTTGTGTGTCCACATGTAGCCAGGAAACTGAGCCTTGAGTAGGACCTGTGGGGGTTGCTGCACACGCAAAAAAAGTGGAGAAATCTGCGGACTTGATCGTGCTGACATGATCAGCAAAGCCTCCGTCATGAACGCTGTAGATAACTAGTTAACCATTACAGAATATGGTGACGTAAATATCCTTCTATATGCATGGGTTGAAACAAGCAACGATCTTGTCTTGTCTTGGCTTTTTTTCCTCTCGTACTTTTCTGTGCTGAGAAGGAAAATAAAGTTCTAGATAATGCTCTGCGGTATGCTTTGCGTTAGTTGATGCTTGAGATGTATGTTATCTCTTCCATCCACATCCTTGCATGAGTGCTCATTACTGTTCTTAGTATAATTGTTTTCTGTAGTACATCCGTCTGATACTGGATATGACCTAGCGTCTGAGGGAGATGATTCATTTACACTCGGGACATGACCATAAGTCCTCCGCATTCGCCATCAGATTGTCCTTCAGTGTTCTGGCTGATACCAGTACTGTGTTGGTTGTAAATGGCTCGTGTTCTAGCGCATACCAGTACTGTGCTGGTTGTAAATGGCTCGTGTTCTGGCTCACAGCTGGGGCTTGCTTCCACTTCCTCTGGGGAACATGTAAATTCACTGGGGCAGGGGCGGAGTTGGCAGTTTGAAAGTAGTCGTGTAATGTGGCTATTCCGTTTTATGTGCTTTGTTTCTAGATGTAGCGTAACACTGGTGTTTGTTCAACCTTTACCTCGACGATAGTGTTTGTCTCTTCTTGTTACATTTAGTATTCTCCTCAAACATCTCATTTCTGTCGTGATGATTCTCCTTCTTCTATTTTTAGCTGTTAGTGTCCATGTTAGACATTGATAGCACAGAGTTGGGAGGAAGATTGTCTCATACATTGCTCCCTTTTATTGAAAATGATATACAGATTATAGCCATTAACGTTTACACGTGTGCCCTATGTGGGGCCACCTCCAGTTGTTAATTTCACTACGCAGATCAGATCCTATCTAGTTTTAATTAAGTCTCATGCGACCTTTAAAGGGAAAGAAGATGTTGGCACTTACACGGCGCGCTCTTGGCCATTTCTTTCTTGACAAGTTTATTTAGACTGCAACAAATTAATGATAAGAAATGAATCTCTTCCAACAAAATATATACGAGTGGGCCCATGAGAAGAGGAAGGGGGCCCAGCTGCTGTAAAGGAAAGGGGGGAGGGGTTGGGAGGTTTCAATTGGTTTAATGGGGAGGGTCCATAGAGAGTGAAAGCAGAAGAGCAGATAAGTAAGGTGAGCGGGGGTAGGGGGTAGGGGAATTGGCTTACATCACTTACAACATCTGGGGGTGGAGAGGGGTGGGGGTCATTGGCTTGCACCTCCGTACAGAATTAAAGGGGGAGGGAGAGAAATTGGCACCACCTTACACACTTCCCTTTGGTGGCCATGCACATGAGAGTCCATGGGCGTTCCGAAGTTCACCTGCGAAGAAAGATCTCAGCACACTGCCCGCACTCCGAGGTACCGGTGAGACCACTGACGAATTATTTGCGACGAACGGGATTTTAAATCCGAAACTGACGTCAGAAAGTTGAAGCGTAAACCTGTGCTTGAAGATCATGAGATATTCAGTTACATGGATCATGAGATATTCAGTTACAGAGATCGTGAGATATTCAGTTACAGAGATCATGAGATATTCAGTTACATAGATTGTGAGATATTCAGTTACAGAGATTGTGAGATATTCAGTTACAGAGATCGTGAGATATTCATTTACAGAGATCGTGAGATATTCATTTACAGAGATTGTGAGATATTCATTTACAGAGATCATGAGATATTCAGTTTTAGAGATCATGAGATATTCAGTTTTAGAGATCCTGAGATATTCAGTTACAGAGATCATGAGATATTCAGTTACAGAGATTGTGAGATATTCAGTTACAGAGATTGTGAGATATTCAGTTACAGAGATCGTGAGATATTCATTTACAGAGATCGTGAGATATTCAGTTTTAGAGATCCTGAGATATTCAGTTACAGAGATCATGAGATATTCAGTTACAGAGATTGTGAGATATTCAGTTACAGAGATTGTGAGATATTCATTTACAGAGATCGTGAGATATTCAGTTTTAGAGATCCTGAGATATTCAGTTACAGAGATCCTGAGATATTCAGTTACAGAGATCATGAGATATTCAGTTAGAGAGATTGTGAGATATTCAGTTACAGAGATCGTGAGATATTCATTTACAGAGATTGTGAGATATTCAGTTACAGAGATCGTGAGATATTCATTTACAGAGATTGTGAGATATTCAGTTACAGAGATTGTGAGATATTCATTTACAGAGATCATGAGATATTCAGTTTTAGAGATCATGAGCCAGCAGTCTTATCCCGATAACTAGGAGGAAGGAATTCGACAATCGATACTAGGAGGGATATGATTATTTCGCTTCACGATTACATCACTAATCATCTAACTTCGCAAAGGTTCAGGCTTTGATTGTCTATAACTTTTCTGAGTGTGATGTGGACATCTACACAGATAGGTCCGTTGTCCGGCACAGGTGAAGCGCTTGGACTTTTACGGCACGGGTCGGAGGGAGAACGGTGATGGGAGACAACGGTGTTTTCCCTCTGACCACAAGTAGTCTGACTATGGAGGTTATGGCAGTAACCAAAGCAATGGCATGGCTGGAGACACGGAGCTTCACCCGGGCGTGTATTCTCAGCAACTCAGTGAATACACTTAGCAAGACTGAGTCAGGCTGGGTAAGAAAGCCATGGTTGGAGTCACTGAGAAGATCACGGTTGATAAAAATCTATTTTATTTTTGGGTCAGGTCACGCGGGGGTGAGAGGTAATGAATGAGAGGACAGACTTGCTGGCATGGCTACAGTGGAGGGCGGACAGACTTGTTGGCATAGATACAGTGGAGGGTAGACAGACTTGCTGGCATGGCTACAGTGGAGGGTAGACAGACTTGCTGGCATAGCTACAGTGGTGGGTGGACAGACTTGCTGGCACAGCTACAGTGGAGGGTGGATAGACTTCTGGCATAGCTACAGTGGAGGGTGGACAGACTTGCTGGCACAGCTACAGTGGAGGGTGGACAGACTTGCTGGCATGGTTACAGTGGAGGGTGGACAGGCTTGCTGGCACAGCTACAGTAGGGGGTGGACAGACTTCTGGCATGGCTACAGTGGACGGTGGACAGAATTGCTGGCATAGCTACAGTTGAGGGTGGACAGACTTGCTGGCATGGCTACAGTGGAGGGTGGACAGACTTGCTGGCATGGTTACAGTGGAGGGTGGACAGACTTCTGGCATAGCTACAGTGGAGGGTGGACAAACTTGCTGGCATAGCTACAGTGGAGGGTGGACAGACTTGCTGGCATGGCTACAGTGAAGGGTGGGCAGACTTGCTGGCATAGCTACATTTGAGGGTGGACAGACTTGCTGGCACAGCTACAGTGGAGGGTGGACAGACTTGCTGGCATGGCTACAGTGGAGGGTGGACAGAATTGCTGGCATGGCTACAGTGGAGGGCGGACAAGCACTCAGAGAAGCTGGTCGAATGACCGATTCATGCGACAGTTCTGAATCTGCAAGCTTGAACAGATTACTGGAACACAGCATCAAACATGGAGTGGTCAGACAAGAGAGCTACATCGAGAAGCAAAGAAGACTGGTTAATCAACGCAGGACTGTTAAAAATCATGCGACCAAACACTGTTGGAAATACTGAAGATGGGATCGGAGCGATTATTCGCTAATTGTCAGATGTGCAATTAGGATGATCCATCGACTAACTAACTAATCATCTCACCTTTTTTATGTCAGTGAGCAAGGTAGAAAATGTCGATGGTCTTTTGAACTATTATCTTTACTATTTTCTAAAGAGAAGTGTTATCCTAGTTTAACAAATCAAAAATGATGATTCTGGAAAAGACTTTCTCGATCATTGAGCCACACGAACGAAACAAGATTCCACGTGGTCTTAACTGTAGTACACGAATAGTTTTGGGGTATTAGTATATATAAGACAAAATATATAAGTATACACAACGGCACTGCAGTACAGATGGACATCAATATGTTAAAACTAAATACGAACAGCTTTATTATTTAACGATCATACAGTTGTAACGTTTTGTTTTACATCTTAATTATACAAAAACATACAGTAGGAAAAGAGGATAAAATATAGATTCACACGAATGATGTACAACAAATAAGAATGGAAATAATATGCTGGGGAAAGAAGAGGGGGGGGGTGCTTAGCTGTGACCTGCACGAAGTTGCGTCCGTGAGTGCGTGAGGTGGAGTATTCAAAATGTTTAAATAAAGACTTGTGAGGTGTGAAAGACTGATAAGATCACTCAATCAGTCAAGTGCCGTGCCGCGTGGCGTAGGCGATCATTTCTCTCCACAATTAGTCTGACTATGGAGGTTATGGCAGTAACCAAAGCAATGGCATGGCTGGAGACACGGAGCTTCACCCGGGCGTGTATTCTCAGCAACTCAGTGAATACACTTAGCAAGACTGAGTCAGGCTGGGTAAGAAAGCCATGGTTGGAGTCACTGAGAAGATCACGGTTGATAAAAATCTATTTTATTTTTGGGTCAGGTCACGCGGGGGTGAGAGGTAATGAATGAGAGGACAGACTTGCTGGCATGGCTACAGTGGAGGGCGGACAGACTTGTTGGCATAGATACAGTGGAGGGTAGACAGACTTGCTGGCATGGCTACAGTGGAGGGTAGACAGACTTGCTGGCATAGCTACAGTGGTGGGTGGACAGACTTGCTGGCACAGCTACAGTGGAGGGTGGATAGACTTCTGGCATAGCTACAGTGGAGGGTGGACAGACTTGCTGGCACAGCTACAGTGGAGGGTGGACAGACTTGCTGGCATGGTTACAGTGGAGGTGGACAGGCTTGCTGGCACAGCTACAGTAGGGGGTGGACAGACTTCTGGCATGGCTACAGTGGACGGTGGACAGAATTGCTGGCATAGCTACAGTTGAGGGTGGACAGACTTGCTGGCATGGCTACAGTGGAGGGTGGACAGACTTGCTGGCATGGTTACAGTGGAGGGTGGACAGACTTCTGGCATAGCTACAGTGGAGGGTGGACAAACTTGCTGGCATAGCTACAGTGGAGGGTGGACAGACTTGCTGGCATGGCTACAGTGAAGGGTGGGCAGACTTGCTGGCATAGCTACATTTGAGGGTGGACAGACTTGCTGGCACAGCTACAGTGGAGGGTGGACAGACTTGCTGGCATGGCTACAGTGGAGGGTGGACAGAATTGCTGGCATGGCTACAGTGGAGGGCGGACAAGCACTCAGAGAAGCTGGTCGAATGACCGATTCATGCGACAGTTCTGAATCTGCAAGCTTGAACAGATTACTGGAACACAGCATCAAACATGGAGTGGTCAGACAAGAGAGCTACATCGAGAAGCAAAGAAGACTGGTTAATCAACGCAGGACTGTTAAAAATCATGCGACCAAACACTGTTGGAAATACTGAAGATGGGATCGGAGCGATTATTCGCTAATTGTCAGATGTGCAATTAGGATGATCCATCGACTAACTAACTAATCATCTCACCTTTTTTATGTCAGTGAGCAAGGTAGAAAATGTCGATGGTCTTTTGAACTATTATCTTTACTATTTTCTAAAGAGAAGTGTTATCCTAGTTTAACAAATCAAAAATGATGATTCTGGAAAAGACTTTCTCGATCATTGAGCCACACGAACGAAACAAGATTCCACGTGGTCTTAACTGTAGTACACGAATAGTTTTGGGGTATTAGTATATATAAGACAAAATATATAAGTATACACAACGGCACTGCAGTACAGATGGACATCAATATGTTAAAACTAAATACGAACAGCTTTATTATTTAACGATCATACAGTTGTAACGTTTTGTTTTACATCTTAATTATACAAAAACATACAGTAGGAAAAGAGGATAAAATATAGATTCACACGAATGATGTACAACAAATAAGAATGGAAATAATATGCTGGGGAAAGAAGAGGGGGGGGGTGCTTAGCTGTGACCTGCACGAAGTTGCGTCCGTGAGTGCGTGAGGTGGAGTATTCAAAATGTTTAAATAAAGACTTGTGAGGTGTGAAAGACTGATAAGATCACTCAATCAGTCAAGTGCCGTGCCGCGTGGCGTAGGCGATCATTTCTCTCCACAATTCCCTGTCCTTAGACTTGATTATGAGATCCGCCGGTGACTTCCAAGCCAACTGACAGCCCATCCAGTAACTTCTCTCTGTGTCTTCTTCTGTCTCTTCTTCCCTCAATTTTTCCAGTTGCCACAGTGTGTTCCAATTTTCCTCTTCTCAGAAAATGTCCTACAAATCTCGCTTGTCTGCCTTTGATCTTTGCCGTAATTTGCATTTTAACTCCAGCTTCTCCCAAGTTTCTCTTCGCTGGTTTTCTTTGCTGTCCATGGTACCTTCAACATCCTTCTTATGAACCACATTTCCATGGCCTCCATTCCCGCTGTACTCTCTTATTCATGGACCATGCTTCACATCCATAAAACAAAATTGGCTCGATGTAACATTTAAGTACTCGGAATCTTGTTCCCATTGATATAGATCCGTTGCACAATATTTTTCTAATTTTCTGGAATGCCTACTTGGCATGATCACGTCTGCTTTTTTATTTCGTTGTGACATTTCCCATCAGCCGTTATAATTGTTCCTAAGTACTTGAATCTATCAAACTGATTCAGTTCTGTGCCATCGATGGTAATGCTACATTTTGGTGGTATTCTTTTCTTTGAGATGACCATCACTTCAGTCCCTTTTTTAATTGAGGCTGAGACCTTTACTTTTAGTCTCACGAACCACGATGTCCAGAAGACCCTGTAGCTCCCCTTCACTTTTAGCAATCAGACCTGTGTCGTCTGCATATCTTAAGTTGTTACGGTTGTACCCGCCAGTTGATATTCCTGGTAACCTCTCTATATTTCTCATTATATTTATCGAAGGAAAAGAGGTCAGGAGATAGAATATATCCTTGTCTCACTCCCAACTTTATGTCTTGGAATGCTCCTATTTGATTCTCAACCTTCATTGCTGCTGATTGCTACCAGCATGTTTTTGACGAGTTTCAGATCTTTCCCATCTATGTTGATGTCTTCCAGCATTGTTATAATTTCTGTGTGTCTCACTTTATCGAATGCTTTACAGTAGTATATGAAGCATAAGTATAGGTCCGTCTTTACTTCTATTGATCTGTCCATCAATGTTCTCAATATATATATATGGCATTACTTGTGCCTTTTCCTTCGATGAAGCCACACTGTTCTTCAGTGATTTCTGGTTTTATTTTACCCCTGACTCTTCTCATGACAATACGAAGCAAGATTTTGGTAATATGGCTCATAAGACTAATGGTTCGATGGTCTTCACATTCAACTGCACCTTGTTTCTTTGGTAGGGCAATGAAAACTGATTGCAAAAGGTCTGATGGTACACAGTTACTGTTATAGATGTCATTCAGCAATATAGTAATTATTTCTATGCCAAGTTGTCCTAATGCTTCCAATTCTTCCTTGGTGATTTTATCTGGTCCTGGTGCTTTGTTGTTCTTCATGTGTTTGATGGCTTCTTCCACTTATGCTTTTAATATGTGAGACCCTTCATTATTATTTCGTATATCTATTTCGCTTCTATTTTCCTCATAGAGTTCTCTAATGTATTCGCACCATCGTGCCATTATTTCATCTCTGTCCATTATTCTTTGACTTCAAGCAGCCAGTCTTGTGGTATGCCCTTTTGTTTGTTAATTCCTTTACATATCTCTTGTTTTTCCATGATGGTGTGTCTCTATTTCATTACATTTCTTATTTAGCCACTCTTCTTTAGCTTTATTGCATTTATGCCTTATTTCTTTATTTATTTTGTCATATTCATCTTTCTCTTGCTTAAGACTTCTTCTCCGATCAATTAGTTGCAAAATTTCTTCTGTCATCTACCCCTTGTTTAGCGTGTCGTTTATTTGGAGATAGGATTTCGATAGATGTTTTCGATAGATCTTTAAGCATATTCCATTGTTCATCAATCATTTCAATCTTCTCTATAGCATTATACCTATTATGTACTATGGTCCTATATTGTTCTTGTATAACTGTATCTTTCTATAACAGCTCTCTATCTAGTTCTTTGTTTTTAGCTGCTACTTTTAACCTCTTTAGTCTGATTCTCACTTTTCCTACAACTGGGATGTGGTCACTGTTACAGTCTGCGCTTGGTCTTGTTTTCACGGATATTAGTGAGTTCCTGAATCTTCTGTTGATCATAATGTAATCTATCTGGTTACATATGTTATTATGAAGGCTTTTCCATGTCCATATAGCCTTGGGTGTTGTTGAAACCAAGTATTTCCTATTATCATTTTATTCTTTTCTGCCCACTCAATCAACATCTCTCCTCTTGTATTTCTGATACCTAGTCCATACTTGCTGGTAGCTTCATTGTCTTGTTTAATACCTACTTTCGCGTTTAAATCACCCAGCACAAAGTTTACTTCCCATGGTTTGCACTGTTTCATTGCCATGTCCAGATTGTTGTAAAATTCTTTTATCTCATCATCAGAGCTTTCTGAAGTTGGTGCGTATACTTGGATGAGATTTGTATCTATTGGGTGGCCCTGTAATTTAACCATTAACACTCTGTCTGATATGCACCAGAAACCTTTCACGGTTCTTGCCGTTTTCTTATCTAGTATTATGCCAACTCCATTTCTACATTGGTTTCCCCTGGAGTATATTATTTTGAAGTCTTTATGATCTCTGCTTCCTGCTCCAGTCCATCTCATTTCACATAAACCAAGGATGTTAATTTCCATTCTTTTCATTTCTTGTTCGATGTTTTCCAGTTTTCAAAGCTCTGTTAGTGTTCTGATGTTCCATGTTGCAGTTACTGCTATGTTACTTGTGTTTTCTTTGCGTACAGTAGTTGGATGACGATCTGTTATCACCTGTCGCACGTGATAGTCCCTACCGGACGAAGTGGTTCCACTGGAACCCCCATTAATGTCGTTATGATTCAAAGAACTGTGGATTGTTATGATTGTTCTTGGGAATGTACAGTGTTGGTTTCCCCGTGCCTTCCACCGGTTTGTTTATGGTTTACTCCACTAGCCTTTGACTCTGGCCAGAGTTTACCCTACAAGGCAGCAGGGGGTTTGAAATCAGATTTTTCCTTCTCCTAGATGAGCTACCAACCAAGACTAACGAGTCTCATCTACCCGAAGCGTCTGGTTTTCAGGCGCCAGATACTCGCCGTTCGCCCCTTCTCCTGTCAGTTTAAACAGTTCCGCCACGAGAAGGCCAGGAGCTGGACTTGGACTGCCAGAGGCTATTTGAGACGCACGCCTTGGAAGAATTTCATTGGAGTGGAGAACTTATCCTCCACCCCACATCTGGCTATTAAAGTCCTTAGATGGTATAACAGTATACTGGAAAATGTACTGTTACAGTGCTTGGATTGTCATAAAATAGTTACATTCCGGGGTATTTTAATATTTTGACCATTTGATTTAAAGCCCTTGGTATTTTTTGTTGTATAAGAGTGCAAAAAAAAAAAGGTCAGGGTTGAGACGTTAAACACCACGGGATTTTTATGAACTTAGCCCTGACATGTTAGTAACAGAAAAGTTATCTTCGGGATGAAGGTGGTAAACAGGTAGAATCACGGGATGAGTGATTCTCGGGATAGAAACTTCGGCAAGATTTAGGATTAGGAATTGTGGTTGATATTTAAGGACCAAACTCTTACGTAGAGAAAGGTTTAGGATTAGGATTAGGTTTAGATAGATTGTTAGCTTGAGATTGATTATGATAGAGAATTCATTATGACTGAGAAGGATGTTTCAGATAGGATGCTAGGATGTGAACTGTTAGTTTCTTTTCTTCCTCATGGATCCAATGTGTAAGTTTTTGATGCGGCTACGAGTTATTAGAAATGGTTTGTAACTGAAGAAATGTGAAATGAGATTTTTGAGGACTTTAAGTCCGATATTTTTGGTGATGAAGGTGTATATAAGGATCCATGTAATTTTCAGTGAGATAGTAGGTTGGCTCTTATTCCATCATGTTGAATGCCTGTTTTTCCTAGCTGAGAGTGATTGTTGCCCACTCCCTCCCTACATGACGAATTAGTTCTCGTCGGGAGAGGAGTTGGATTATTCATCTGTTTACTCAATTTATTGCTACATCCTCATTTATTCACCACTCATTTTCCCCATAATAAATGTGTGAAATTGCTATTATCAATTTGAGTGTTAGTGGTTCTCAAACTGTTGAGATGTCTTCGTTCTCAGTTACATATTAAAATTCCTCAAATGCAATCAGAAGATAGAGTAAGGAAAAATAGTACAGTTTACCATTCAGGTGTCGGCTTTACACAATTGCGAAGTACTTAAATTATTGCCGTGTCTGTAACTAGCAGACAGATACACGGTACATCTAAATGTTTGGTGCAGTGCGGCTAGAATAGTAAAGAAGAGGCGGTAACATCTGAAAGGAGAAGAGATGGGAACAATGGTTGTCAAGACAACAAAAAAGAAAGGATGGGTGGAATAGATGAATGTGCTTGGGGTAGAGGGTTTGTAAGCTAATACAGAGAGGGTATGGAATGTAACTTACAGGTTAGGAAGGTTTTTTGGCTAAATCGATAGGCACGCGATCTCCTGGTCTTGTGTTTCAAACATCTTCACCGTAGCGGCTGCCAGAAACATCCCCTTTGCTGAAGGTTCCAGAGAGATACAACATCATACAGTAATAGCTCACTAGTCTACAGGCACAGCTTGTGAAGTGAACAGAAGTTAAAGGTCATCACTGACTTAACAGAGCTAAATCTGTAAGTAATACATGACAGGGCTGACCAGGTGCCCGGGGTAATAAGATGTAACGATGTCAGCAGCAATAACAATAACAGCTATGGGGACATGGCGCTGACGACGGTGAGTGATGATAATCAGGTGATAATAACAACAATAACAACAACAACAACAACAAAAATTTGCTGCAGTTACACACAAAAACTCCACTAATGAGAACGTACAAAGTACAAGGTTAAAAGAAAGAAAAAAACCTCTACGATGAGTTTGAGAATTGCTTTCCTGTGAATATAACTCTCCTTGTGTAACAGCTGAAAAACTGTGCACTCATTTTGTTCATGCTTGTGGCTACCATAACTCATCATCTTTCTTCCTCTCTTCTTTCTTCCTTGACGTTGATGCTAAAGGCTTAAAAATTGAAAACATACACTGTCCTACATTGATGATGACTGCAGACAGGGCTCCTGTTGATAGCTAATTGTCAACAGATTTTCTTTTTAAAAAAAAAATCGCTTGCCCCAGGCTGCGCCGCATTAGCATGCGCCAGTAATATCAGTCGCGCAATGTTGTGCCAGCGAGCGTTGCTCAAGGACTTTTGTTAGACTAAGTTACAGTGTAATCTTCTCGTGGCATGTTTGGCGTGTTTCAAGAGAAAGTCTTCCTGTATATAACCTACCTCCAGACCTGGGCGGGAGCATGCGCAGTGACAGTGAAAGGCCACGTGGTTTTCAAGTGAAACGTAGAAAACTGGAATCTTGACATTCTTCCCCTCAACATGTTGTGTCATCTCCAGGGGAACTGTTTGCTGCAGTTGAGTCTTCAGGATCTATTGCTCTTAGCTTTCATGGTGCACCCGGCCATGATGATTCTTGTTCATTAAAAAAAAATGTTCTCTTGTTTAAGACTTTTGTATAACATTCACCTGAATCTTTTCCAAATTTGAATTTTAAAAAAATTTAGAATGAAAAAAAGGTTTTAAAAAAAAACAACTTCATGACCTCCCAGAATTTTAGAGTCATGACACATTGAGAACATACTTTTAGGGTCATGACACATTGAGGACAGACTTTTAGATTCATGACACATTGAGGACAGACGTTTAGAGTCATGACACATTGAGGACAGACTTTTAGATTCATGACACATTGAGGACAGACTTTTAGATTCATGACACATTGAGGACAGAAGTTTAGAGTCATGGCACATTGAGCACAGACTTTTACATTCATGACACATTGAGGACAGACTTTTAGATTCATGACACATTGAGGACGGACTTTTAGATTCATGACACATTGAGGACAGACGTTTAGAGTCATGGCACATTGAGCACAGACTTTTACATTCATGACACATTGAGGACAGACTTTTAGATTCATGACACACTGAGGACAGACTTTTAGATTCATGACACACTGAGGACAGACTTTTAGATTCATGACACACTGAGGAAATGGTTGAATTTCTTTTTACAGAAAAATAAAAAAAAAAAGATAAGGTGAAGTAAAGAGATAAAGATTAAGACAAAAAAATGTATATATACTGAAACCTTTAAGATGCATGGAACAATGGGAATCCGATTTACCGAACACCGATCAGCACGAACGCATTTCTTTCTCTCTTTCTCTCTCTCCCTTTCTCTTTCTCTCTTTCTCTCTTCTCTCTCTCCCTTTCTCTTTCTCTCTTTCTCTCTTCTCTCTCTCCCTTTCTCTTTCTCTCTTTCTCTCTCTCCCTTTCTCTTTCTCTCTCTCCCCTTCTCTTTCTCTCTTCTCTCTCTCTCCTCTCTCTCTCTCTTTCTCTCTTCTCTCTCTCCCTTTCTCTTTCTCTCTTTCTCTCTTCTCTCTCTCCCTTTCTCTTTCTCTTTTTCTCTCTTCTCTCTCTCCCTTTCTCTTTCTCTCTTCTCTCTCTCTCCCTTTCTCTCTCCTTTTCTCTAGAACTATTCTTAAACTTCATTTTGCCCGATTCTCAAACTTCTTATAGAACTGCTCTTAAATTTTCTATAGAACTATTCTCATACTTGCTATTAAAGCATTCTACTTCCCACAAGCACTGATTCGAAACTCTGAAAAACTGTCCTTAAACTTGCTATAGAATCATTCTTAAAGTTCCTATAGAACTATTGTTCAATTTTCTACAGAATTATTCTTAAACTTCCTATTGCACGATTCTTGAACTTTCCATAGAACTTGTTTTTAAACGTTGTAAAGAACTATTCTAAACTTACTACAGAACTATTTCTAAACTTCTTACAGAACTATCCTTAAACTTCCTATGGAACCATTCTTAAAATTCCTATAGAACTATACCTTTTGAAGGATCAAAAAAAAAAAAAAGAGGAAAACATAATACAATAGCAAATAAACATTTGAAGACATTCCTTTTTTCAGAAAAAATTTATGTACATAATCCTGAAAAGATAGAAATGCCTGGATGAATAATAAAACGAAACCTTAAATTAGATATTGAATAAAATGATATATAGAGGGATTAATAATTTGTGAGACGTTATAGAAGATTAAGAAGAATTACGACATAATGATCATCTTAATTCTTTTTTATCTTTTCTAACGTCTAGCGCATTACTAATCCATCTATATATCATTGTGTGTGTGAAACAGACAGACAGACAGACAGACAGATCTTTATTTCCAAAGGATTAAGAATTGGGCACTCAGGCCCGTCTAATATTCTGCCCTTTATCACACAACTTTCACTCTATTCCAGACATTCCATACATATTCTGCTCATATAACTAACATAACTAACATTGGGAAGCTGAGAGACATAAAATAAAATTAAAGTATAACAGTATCTTATTAGCAGAAATGCAGATGAAACCACTGACAACAATTATTGAGGAAAGACGCTGGCGATGGTTGGGACATGTGCTCTGAATGATTGACAACTCACTACCAAAAATAGCACTAAGATGGACACCACAGGGGAACAGAAGTAAGGGTAGACCAAAAGAGACATGGAGAAGAACAACAGAAAGGATGTTGAGCAATAGAGGGCTCACCTGGGCAAGAGCAGACAAAAAGGCGAAGGACAGGCATTTGTGGAAAACCCTTGCGGAAGCCCCATGTGCCCTGGGCACTTAAGGTTCAGAGACAGAGATAACATTCACATTTCACTCTTATCCATGCACTCAATACAGAAAGTAACTACGTGCATATGTAAATGACTACAGAAAGTAACTACATACGTATATAAATGTCTACAGAAAGTAACTACATACATATATAAATGACTACAGAAAGTAACTACATACATATATAAATGACTACAGAAAGTAACTATATACATATATAAACGGCTACAGAAAGTAACTGCATGCATATATAAATGACTACAGAAAGTAACTGCATACATATATAAATGACTACAGAAAGTAACTACATAAATATATAAATGGCTACAGAAAGTAACTACATACATATATAAATGTCTGTCTACCAAACAGAAAATTGATATTTTTTAAAATAAACAATTGACCGAGTTCGGTATCTGTAAGAGCAGTCTAAAATACCTTTTGTGAATCACGGAGGTATGTAATTGACATCAAATAGATACTGGGAGAGTTTGTAGTTGTAGGAAGGAGTATAGTTTATATTTTTTATGTAGGATGGGAGGATATTCCAAAGATGAGAATAAGTGAAGTTTTCTTGTAAAGATCAAGTCTAGGTTTTGGGAGACATACTCGTTTGTTGTTTAAGCTTTGGCTACACTTTGGGTTAAATCTAAACATGTTCCTTAGACAAGGCGGAGCATGCTGTGAAAGAATTTGATGTACTAACTTGATTTTGTTAAAGAGGAACCTGTTCTTAAGATGCAGTATTTTGATACGTTTGTGCTTATTAGTTGCTTGTGCTTGACCTTTGTCACTAATAAATTTTACTGCTCGCTTTTGAAGTGAGTATAGCCTCTTTGTATTTGACACTGAGCAACCATCCCAAACTGTTGAGCAATAGTCTAAATGTTTTTGTATATGTGCAATGTAGTATGTCTTCCTTGTGTCTTGATCGATGAAGTGTTTAATTTTGGCTAATTGGTATACTTTTTGCGCGATGAGTTTTGTTAGGCCTTGCACATGAGAGTTCCAGGTCAGATGTTGGTCAATAGTAAGACCTAGTGTTTTGTGCTCACTAATGTTTTCTATCTGTGATTTTTCGCACAGAACCTAAGCGTTGTTTTTTTCGCGTTTTGTAGTTTCTGTCTTGTTGTTATGAGCACTGATTTTGTTTTATCAGTATTATAATCATGCCATTGTTCTTGTTCCATTTAATTAGATTGTTTAACTCGACCTGAAGAATTGATTCTAAGTTAATACAGTCGTAGTCACTGGTGTAGACTATGCAATCATCGGCAAAAAGGTCACAAGAAGAGTGTTTAAGATGAAGTGGAAGATCATTGATATAGATAACAAAGACCAACTGGCCTAGAACAGAACCTTGCGGAACACCAGTGTCAACTATATTTGATAGAGAATTGTTGAAGAATACTAACTGTTGTTCGTCTGAAAGAAATGATGCAATTAATTTTATTAGGTCAGGATGCAGTCTATAAGTCGTTATTTTTTTAGTAAGAATATCATGGTAAATAATGTCAAATGCATTTTTAAAGTCGATAAAGATGGCACGACATAGTCTGTCGTCATTTATGTCTGCTAACTAGTTTTCTGTCATTTTGGTGAGGGCTGTGTGGCACGAATGATTAGGTCTAAAGCCTGACTGACAGTCTATGAGTAAACTGTTCTCTTGCATGTGTCGTATAGTTATTTTGTGTATGTGTTTTTCGAGTGGCTTTGATAATAATGATAGTATGGATATTGGTCTATAAGATTGCTGAATGAGCCAGATTTAAAGAAAGGATAGACTTTAGCGGTTTTAAAAGACAGATAGATAGATAGATAGATAGATAGATAGATAGATAGATAGATAGATAGATAGATAGATAGATAGATAGATAGATAGATAGATAGATAGATAGATAGATAGATAGATAGATAGATAGATAGATAGATAGATAGATAGATAGATTTTTTCCCTTTCACAAACAACACTGCCAAAAATGTCAGTAAAAACCAATTTAATCGACACATTTCATTTACATACATATAAACTCACGTATATAAATATATAAACTCAAGTACATAAGTATATAAACTCACATACATAAATATATAAACTCACATACATAAATATATACACTCAGGTACATGATGACGACCTGCTTCTTCATCTAGTGTGATACCTGGTGTTTCCGGTCACTGCTAATGCTTTTCTGTCTTCCATGCCACTTGGTCAGTCCGCCGAGTTATACGACTATAGCTTCTTTGACTGTTCTTGTACATCCCATATTTTATACTGTAAGAAATTTGTATGACTAAATCTTACATGGCATTTCCAGTTTATTCACTAACGCGCAACTTTCTGTGTATTACAGATCAGAAACTGCGTCCAAGGCTGTAACTTTGCTCTGGATGTCCACGCTTTCAGTATTAAAGGTAAGACTGCTTTAGTTTTGATTTCAATTCATTGAATTTTTTTTATGTCCTCTTGAAATCATCTCGTGTCATCTCCACGGGAGATTGTTTTTTGCAATGATTCTCCTGTGGCTGGCTTTCATGCTGCAGTTTATCATCCATGAACTCATAGACTTTTTGGGAGTTGTGACCCATTGGGGGAAGGGTTGCATATCATCTTACAGTAAAATGATGAAGGTGAAGTGTGCCCTGCCGTCCCAGAAAGACGCATGGGAGATATGGTATTAGTGCCTATCTGACACGATAGAAAATGGTATGATCAACAATGAAATGTTCCAGGTGAACTCTGTTGCAGCCATGGGGCATTTACATGGATAGTTATTTCTCCATTACAATAGAGAAATAAATGAACGTAACAGCTGTGATTATTATACTTTTTTGTGTGTTCATTCATTCATTTGCATGTCCCTTGCGGAACTTTGCCTCCCTAACAGCACTCCTGTAGGCCTCTCGGTTGTGAGCAAGATGGCCTGCTGCTGATGCATCGATTTGCAGATCATCAACGACGTCTTGCAGCCATCTTCGCCTTGGTCTTATTTTTCCCTTTATGTCCCTTCCAAGACGGTTTTCTCTAGATTATCATCACGTTTAATGTGTCCAAAATATTTGTGTGTAGTCTTTACAAATTTTTGTTCCGTAGAAGAGAGGTTAATTTAGTTGTGTGGGAAGGCGAAGGCATTGAAAGGTAAGGATATGTTCTATCTCATGATCTACTGAACAAAGTGAGCAGGCGAACTGGACGCTGCCAGTAGTCTAATATAATTCATGTTTAAGTATCTAACCATAATATTTGAGGTCTGTCAGGATGCCCGGCTGTAGTCTACGCTACATCACACAGGGAGACCAGGGAAGAGGGTGTTTCATTACAAGAGGGGAGGCTACAAAGAAGTATAGCAATCAGAGTTTTAAAAATGAGACATGGGATTTTCAGTAGTAATATTCACTGGGAGGTGAGTTTTTTAGGGCTGTGGAGAGGGAAGAATAAAGAGGAGGGGTGAGGTTATTGCTTTTGTTCTCGGGAACTGAAAATGTATATAAACCGAATAAAGCCCTTTTAAAAAAAAATCTTTCTCCCGTCAATTTTTTAACTGGTTACAACTTGTTAACAAATAATCTTTTCATTCCCACACAGAAGAAGATCTGGGTGACTTGGACATTCCGATTCTGAATAAGTCCTCTCTCAGCTCTTCTGCTTTGACTTTGAAATGGAACACGCCTATTCTGGAAGATGTCACCTACAAGCTCCACAAACGCGTTGTTGCCATGGAGACTGACTGGCACCTGCACGACGAAGTCCGCTTCCGGAATATTAGCAGGATAGAGGTGTGGAATCTACACCCGTATGTTACGTACAAGGTACGTGGCTTGTTATCTACACCTTTGCTCTACGTATACTGTATGTGGCGTGTTTTTTACGCCCGCGCGTTACGTACACGGTACGTGGAGTGCTATCTACAACCGCGCGTTACGTACAAGGCACGTGGTGTATTTATGTTGGTGCTATTGTGTTACTTTTTTCTTCTGTTTCTATTTTCTGCCTGTATCTGGTGTATAAACTCAGCTGGCGATACTGTAGGATGAGTATTTTTGTGTGTGATAATCTGTTACCTTCTTTTGCTAGGATGTCAGCTGTTTCGTTACTTGGTACACCGCAATGGGATGGAATCCACTGTATTATCGTTCTTAAGAAAAGCTTACGTGACTGTTATACTACTGTTCATACTTCACTGAAAGTTTCATCTTTGTGTCTGCTTATTACAGTAATTACCGATACTGCATCAGCCACAAAAACTGCATTTTCAGACAGATGCTAACATGAAATATGAAGAAGCTAAATCTGGTATAAAAACAACATTCAAGAAGAAATGGACAAAAGAAGACCCTGGCTATTAGAAAAATGAAGCTTACTACCAACTCAGCAAAGTGGAGAAAGTAATCATTCTTCGGCTCTGCGCTGATCACAGCAGACTGAGGTGTAAAATTTGTTGGTTTCACCCAACTCCTGACACTGCTAGCACCCATACACACATATCCATAAGCAAGTTGAAGTCTTTGGTGTGAATTTCAGCAGCGGGGATTTCCTCTTTAACGAGGAACTCAATAACAGGACGTTGACAAAAAAGAAACTTCAGCACCTGCCATTTTGTTTTATGCTCCATGTGGTCAAGTGACACATGATGGCGACGTTATGTGACCTCTACATGAGGTGCAAAGGATGCAGTTAAGGTGATACATCTGTATTTTCTTTATCTATAAATTCTGATTTTTTAAAACAAATTACTCACGACTTTCGGTATGACCCTCTTATATATCCCCGAAACCAACTACCAACTCACTTGGACGATAACGCTTCAGTCAAGGTCGTACACCCCCCCCCCCCCCCGATCTAAACGTGTATCGTCCACAGAGGTACCACCTTTTAAAAAAAAATGGCCTAACCGACATATGGTACATGTGACACTAGTAAGATGATGGGAGAACATATTCTGCAGTAGTTCCCAGCAGATGAGGTGCAGAGAAGACGGATTTGGCCAACATGTATATCGGTTCAAGAGGAGCTATAAAGGTATGTACACCAACTCCAGCAGACCACCGATTACTTTAGAAGTATGCAAGTTGACGTGTGAGAATGATTGAAGAAGAAGAAGAAGAAGAAGACGAAGAAGAAGAAGAAGTATTTGTTAATTGTTGATGTTGGGATAATACTGTCATAATAACTTGCGTCCATGTTGCCTTCATTGCAGTTTAAAGTGATAGTTCAGCTGTCCTCGATGCCTGAACACATGCTAGAATCTCCAGAAACGGTTGAGATAAGAACTTATCCTCATGGAGGTAAGTACACAGAGAAAACATTTATATTCATTTTGTGTCATATACAACAAATCTTATACAAATCTTATTTTCATTGACAACTTCACTAAATATTTGTGATAGGATAAAATTGAGAGATGAATAGTAAGATATCAGAAGGGACTATGTTCCCAATTCCTGACTATTATTATTGCTATTGTTGTTGTTATTACTATTATTATTATTATAAGTTTGCGTTAAGTTTCATATGCTCAGTCATCAGAACAAAGAAAAAGGTAGCTTACATTAATCCTTTGTCAGCAGAACTTCTTTATTTGTGTACTGCAGTTTTACGTCTAAACTTGTCCCCTGAAACCAAGTCTGGGGTTCTTATATCTCCTCAGAGGGCTGCAGTTTTATATCTAAACTTGTCCCCTGAAACCAAGTCTGGGGTTCTTATATCTCCTCAGAGGGCTGCAGTTTTACGTCTAAACTTGTCCCCTGAAATCAAGTTTGGGGTTCTTATATCTCCTCAGAGGGCTGCAGTTTTATATCTAAACTTGTCCCCTGAAATCAAGTTTGGGGTTCTTATATCTCCTCAGAGGGTTGCAGTTTTACGTCTAAACTTGTCCCCTGAAATCAAGTCTGGGGTTCTTATATCTCCTCAGAGGGCTGCAGTTTTACGTCTAAACTTGTCCCCTGAAATCAAGTTTGGGTTTCTTATATCTCCTCAGAGGGCTGCAGTTTTATATCTAAACTTGTCCCCTGAAATCAAGTTTGGGTTTCTTATATCTCCTCAGAGGGTTGCAGTTTTACGTCTAAACTTGTCCCCTGAAACCAAGTCTGGGGTTCTTATGTCTCCTCAGAGGGTTGCAGTTTTACGTCTAAACTTGTCCCCTGAAACCAAGTCTGGGGTTCTTATGTCTCCTCAGAGGGTTGCAGTTTTACGTCTAAACTTGTCCCCTGAAACCAAGTCTGGGGTTCTTATGTCTCCTCAGAGGGCTGCAGTTTTACGTCTAAACTTGTCCCCTGAAATCAAGTTTGGGTTTCTTATGTCTCCTCAGAGGGTTGCAGTTTTACGTCTAAACTTGTCCCCTGAAGTCAAGTTTGGGTTTCTTATGTCTCCTCAGAGGGCTGCAGTTTTACGTCTAAACTTGTCCCCTGAAATCAAGTTTGGGTTTCTTATGTCTCCTCAGAGGGTTGCAGTTTTACGTCTAAACTTGTCCCCTGAAGTCAAGTTTGGGTTTCTTATGTCTCCTTAGAGGGTTGCAGTTTTACGTCTAAACTTGTCCCCTGAAACCAAGTCTGGGGTTCTTATGTCTCCTCAGAGGGCTGCAGTTTTACGTCTAAACTTGTCCCCTGAAGTCAAGTTTGGGGCGCTTATGTCTTCTCGGAGGGTTGCAGTTTTCCACCATGTATTCTAGAGTCTAAATACAATTTAACACGTGCCGAATAGGGTCTGGGTAATGCTAAATTTATTTTGCCCTCAGATTTTAAGTCCGGAAACGTGTAATTTAGTGTATTATGCTTAGCTTTGTCTTCTATATCTTGCTTTACAGTGGCCGCCTAGACATAATTGGACAGCGTATCAGTAACAGACATACCGGGAAAAAAAATAACAAAGAATACTCGCTGAATCCATTAACTCAGGTATCTGCCTTCTCCAGTAATGCTTCGGATGGAAAGCTCAAGATTCATTGCTTGAATTCTCTGTTCTTACACTTGTTATGTACATGCATCTGCGTTTCTGGGCATTAAGATCTTTCTAATCATTCAATACAGGCAGATTGAGAGGAGAAGAGAGATAACATTTCTGAAATGTTCTATACTCGTTACAAGAGAGCTGTTGGTCACCAAGTGGTTATGAATGGTACTTTAATTGTTCCTTCCTTCCTTCCTCTCTCGGTAGACGGACCTGCGTGCCCAATTCTTAAATCTACGAAAATAAAGTCTCTCTCTCTGTGTCTCTCTCTCTCTCTCTCTCTCTCTCTCTCTCTCTCTCTCTCTCTCTCTACCTGTTTTCGAAAATTGGACTATACATCTCCGTCTAACTCTACTTGTACCAGTTTTACTGCAGCTACTATCACAGTTATTAACCCTCTGCAGCAGTTACTATCACAATTATTAACGCTCTGCGGCAGTTACTATCACAATTATTAACGCTCTGCGGCAGTTACTATCACAGTTATTAACCCTCTGCAGCAGTTACTATCACAATTATTAACGCTCTGCGGCAGTTACTATCACAATTATTTTATTGAACCAGTTACTATGACAGCTATTAACGTTTTTCGGCAGTTGCTATTACAGCTAGTAACGTTTTTAAGCAGTTACTATCACAGTTATCAACGTTCTGCATCAGTTACTATCACAGTTATCAACGTTCTGCATCAGTTACTATCCCATTTATCAACGTTCTGCATCAGTTACTATCACAGTTATTAACGTCGTAAATAGGGTTGTGCAAGGGTTCTCGGCAAGCTAACAAAGATGTGATTTCCTGCATGCCCGAGGAAGGATCTTTTGCACAGTGAACGTTCTTTGGATCACTAAGCTCGACACTCTTACTTCAAGAATGACCAGAAGATCGCGTGTCTATCCATTTGGCTAAAATTTTCCGAGACAAAGCCGTGGGTTGTTTTGATTGCGAAGTGGGCCAGCGTGGTTATAAATTAAGGATCACAGAATTAACCAGTCTGACTCAGAATCCGAGAAAATCTAATGAGACACGAGTGTACCAAATCCTGGTATGCCCCTAGTTGGACGGAATAAGGTGCTGTAGACAAAAGTATCAAAGATGTAACTTCAGAGGAGTGTCGGAAGACGGGGCTGATAGTGGTCATTAGTGGCGGATGAAGCAGGGCCTGTGGTAATTACGAGTATAAGAGAACGGCCGAAGAAAATGTTAGATGATTTACAGCACTTGTACGCAGAGTCAGTGATATGTTTATTGGAGAAGTATAATATCTAACTGAAGTGTTTTATCTTCTCTCTCTCTCTCTCTCTCTCTCGTTTTATCTCTCTCTCTTTTTCTCTCTCTCCTTCTCTCTCTCTCTTTTGATCTCTTTCTCTCTCTCTCTCTCTCTTTCTCTCTCTCTCTCTCTTTCTTTCTTTCTTTCGTTCTTTCTCTCTTTCTATAAATTTGTTAGTTTTGAATGAATGTAAGAATGCCAGTTTATTTCATGCTGTTGCATAAATCAGAGTGTAGAGTGCATGGACATGAGATAAGTTTATTATTTATTTACGTAATCATTTAATGTGTCTTCGTGATTATTATGCTCATTAACAAATGCTGAATGACCGTGACTGAGTGAAAGCTGTATGATGAAGGGCAGAATGTCAGACGGGCCTGCGTGCCCAGTTCTTAACCCTTTGAAAATAAAGTATGTTCGTTTGTTCGTTCGTTCTCTTTCTCCTTTCAGTGACCAAGATACACGGGGCTGCTGGTAGCAAGAGATTTCCTCTTCTGTCAGTTCTTTGCTGTCTTCTTGGCTGCCTCCCCAAGACAGTCCTTTGCTTATCAGCCTTCTGTCAGCTTTGCGGGTTGCATCTGTGTTTGGATCTTCCATGTGGAGTTCACAACAAATTTTGGCCTTCTTAGCTCAAGTGTCTCAAGATATTTCCTCTAGTTTTCTGTACGTAATCCTTTCTTCTAACTCTAATCTTCCCGACAATACCCACGACGCATGAACATTTTTTGCTATCATTCATCACGCCTACCATGGTTTATCTGGAAATGTGACAATGTCTGTTTATAATGTTTACATCATTTCACCTCCTAAAATTAGGAAAAAGAACCGTATGACTGCTGTTATTTTTTTAAAAGCATTTTCAACATTTCATTGTGGTGGTTATGCAAAAAGAAGTGGAGAGTTTTGAATATCTTGAATCACTATTAACTAATAATGGTGATACAATGAGGGAAATTAAAAGGAGGACATCTATCGCTCTTCAGAAAGTAAAACAACTAAAGAATCTGTGGAGAGGAACAGACAGAACCAGAAAAAATAAGATTTTTAAGGGCATGCATCTTTCCTATCGCAATATATGCCTGTGAGACCTGGACACTTAACAAAACAGCTGAGAAACACATAAATGCCTTTGAATGTAAATGCTACAGAAGAGTTCTCCAAATATCGTGGACACAAAAAAGAACAAATATATCTATACTACAAGAGCTTAATATTGAAGAAGGCTGGCTAGTAAAGAGGATTAAAGAGAGAAAACTATACTATTTTGGACACATTAAACGTCATGATAATTTAGAGAAGACCGTATTGGAAGGATACATAATGGGAAAAAGAAAAAGAGGAAGACCAAAACGAAGATGGCTGCAAGACATCGTTGACGATCTGCAAATGGATGCATCAGCAGCAGGCCATCTTGCTCACAACCGAGAGGCCTACAGGAGTGCTGTTAGGGAGGCAAAGTTCCGCAAGGGACATGCAAATGAATGAATGAATGAATGGTCGTCCAAACCATTCATAAGGTGTCTCCCTAACACATGCTGCCTTTTATACTTCTTCATTTTGTGCAATGTCGAATCAAATCAGTTACCTTTTCTTTCCCAAACTTATTGATCAAGCCCGCTGATATATTTCACTGTCACTTGTTCTCCTCCTTTTCCCTTAAGTTTTCAAGATTGTTAGATTCACTATCTTCTCTGTACAGATACATTTTTAAGTTGTCTTTTCCATGCAGTTTTACTTGAGTTTTCTTTATTCTGCAGTTTCTTATATACCATCTTTAATAGTTTTCAGACAGAAGCCTTTCTTCTTTTTCTTCTTCTTCTTATTTCTGTCTTACTTTCTTTCTTCTATTCTTCTTCTTTCTTTCTTCTTCTTCTTCTTTTTCTTCTTCTTCTTCCTTCCTTCCTCCTTTCTTTCTTTCTTTCTTCTTCTTCTTTCTGTCTTACTTTCTTTCTCTCTCTCTGTCTTACTTTCTTTCTTCTCTTCTTCTTCTTTTTTTCTTCTTCTTTCTTTCCTTCTTCTTCTTTCCTCTTCTTCTTCTTTTTCTTCCATCTCTCTGAAACTGCTACCACGATGTTCTTTCAGCCTATGCCGTGAAGATGTTGAGGAACAGCATGTTATCGGCTTGGGAGGGGATTATGGCGGTTATTGTATCAGTCCTAGAGTGCAGCTAAAAAGCGGAGGGTGTGAAATACTTCTTTAGCGGACTCCACCACCATGGAGACAACAGTGATCCACTCCCCTTTAGCCAAGTTAGGCCTGTTACTGAGGGGGGGGGGAGGATACAATAGAAAGGCGGGGAATGTTCTTAGTCAGCTACAGTTTGCTAACCCTGACGCTGGCATGTCAGCTATGGGTTGCTGATTGCTAAGTCGGAAAGGGTCTTCTCTCCCCCTTCCTCCTCCCCCCCCCCAAGTATAGCTTTACTGAATGATGTTAAATTCCGACAAATTATAACATCCTATTCTTAACTTTCCTAGCAGCAGGATAAAGGCTACATGGCCACATTCTGACAGATCCTGAATATTCCCCTCCCCCCTTTGATTAACTTATTTAGGACTTTCATTTTCCACAGTCTGGATTCCTAGTGGTAGTAAGGAAAACACATTCCAGCTCATCTCCAGATTCATCGTCTGTCTCGTGTTTGCTGACCCCATTCCAGCTACATAATTACTAAATAATGCGAAAATTTTTCTTTCATACGGTCCCTAATGTTTAGAAAGATGGCCACAAAAAAAAAAAAAAAACCCGGCGCCTCAAATTACAACAAAATCGGGCTGATGGTCCAAGTATGTACAGTAGCCGATGCAAAAATTACCACCCTTTGGGAGAGATCTGGCCCAACAAATAATTTGTTGCATTAATCTGACGAAGAACGTGTTGGTCAGCACAACTATCTAGAGGGAACTGTGGAACGCTAAAACTATCTCCGAGCTCTCGTTCGACCGTCGCCTCATCTCCTGCTTACCAGAAACAGCACGTGAAAGTTGTCTTGGTTTGGACGTCGATCTTGCAGAGTTCTGCCTCTTTACTGGCTCCTCAAGTTGATACAAAGAGCGTCGTCAGTAAACAACACTGGAGATTATTCTCCAAATCTTTGCGGAACTGAACCCTTATTATCTTGTTCTTGCTCTGCTTCCCTGGAACTATGAGCGGGGCGCCCTTTGCAGTCGTTGCGGTGAGGACGTTGAAGCACACCTTCTGCTCCTTCTTCTTCTTCTGCATTCGAGGTCGTTGATCACATCAGATCCTGATCCCTGTCGACATGGCAAAGCTCGCAGTCATCTCCAGATCCTGATAGGAGCCTCAACGCTTTTGCCCCAAGCTTTTGTCCGCTGGCCATATCTCTCGTCTGAAGTCCGCATGGTTTGGGCACTCTTGAAGTATATTTTCTGGAGTCTGGACTCCACTGATTGAGAGTAAGTTACAGTGCTTTTTTCAGCCCCAGAGTGAAGCTAAAATGTAGGAACAGATTCAGTGCTTTTTTTCTGTTTAACAAATTCCAACGCCATTGGAACAATAGCGATCCCTGTCTCATTAGCTAAGCTGATCCTGTTTACTGAAGGCATCTACGTGTCTGGTCTGCTATAGCATCAACAGTGGGCCGAGGGCCGCTGACTACTACTTCACGCTGCATCGTCACATCTTTACGCTTTTATAAACCATTACCTCATAAAACTCGCCATCCACTTTGTTATTATAAACCATTACCGTATAAAACTCGCCATCCACTTTGTTATTATAAACCATTACCCTATAAAACGCGTCATTCACTTTGTTATTATATTGTAATGCTCCTGGCGGGATCAGAGTTCCCTGCCGAATGTCACTACAGTGACACATGCTTTGTTTCATTAAGAAATGATCATTTTGAAATTGAAACCTATATACAGTCAGTTTCTTTGTATAATCACATAATGATGTCCTCTCAGCGGTTACAATGTCAAACTTCTCAGAAGCACGACATCCAGAAACTGAGAACTACAAGTATAACACACTGATATAATAATATCCTCGGGTGTCTGTTTGGCAGATGGATAAATAAACATTATGGTATATAAGATATCTGTGACAATTTTACCAGTTATTACCATCGAGAGACTGATTAGGCGATAACGCTACGGTATATATACAATTACCTATAGCAACAATGTTATATGAAATATATAAGAACTTATAAATTATCCATTTCTAAAAATGTGCTATATAAATAATGCAGAACAGTAACAGTTAATCACCGTTGTTACTACGAGTACTTTTCATGTACTCTTGGATAATTCCTGATGACTGAGCACTGTTGCTTAGATATATCTATTGGTTCTCTACAATAGAAGTTATTTATGAGAGATTTAGCAAAAAGCTGCTTTATCGGAGATAAGGAAGGTATTCATACATTTATAATGAGCACGTTATGAACCCACCAAAATCAGCGCCATGAGCCAAGGACAGACATTCATGTCCATTAATGCCTGTTTAATGTTGTCGGTTAATGGTGTTTATAAAAAAAAATATCCATTGTGAAATTGTACAATGATTTCCAAAGACGAATTATTTTTCATTGTGAAAACTTCCATTATGGAATTGTTTTTCATATTTATATAATTTTTATTTATTGTTTATATAGTTCTAATTTGATGCTAGAACATTATCTCTTATTTGGTGTTCTTGTTTCTGTTGTTTTCTGTCTGTCTGTCTTGTAGTAGTTGTATTATAAGTTATGCCTCCCCCCCTCCCATCTTTAGATACATGTGTTCATAGGCCCGTCGGCCATTTCGAAATACTACGTCATCAGACCAAACCAGTGATGTCCGCTCCCATGAACGCGTGCACGGGAGAAGAACAGCGCTCAGTTATTCGTTTCTTTGTTAGTGCAGGTGAAGAGCCTGCAAAGTAAAACTTCATCACAGAATGAAGGCGCCGTGTGACATACATAAGTATATGAATGACACAGGAAAGTGGGGTGTCAAATTTAGCTGATGCAGCTCGTTTGGCCGCACTTAACATTGCGAATACTCCCGACATTAACACTGAAGTGGAACGAATGATACCGAAAAGCCGGCAGGTAAAAATCTGTGAGATAACGTGAGAAATAATGATCAGACCTCATTCATGACCTGTTGCGGTACCGGAAAGTCTCCACCAGTTGGGTACCAAAGTAAATCACCCTCGATCAGATAGAACGACATGAGGATATTTGTTAAACTTTTTATCACGTTTCGAAGCTGAATGAGATGACCTTCTACGACGTATAGTCACTGGAGATGAATACTTGGTACATTACTTCCAGCCAGAGATATAACTTCCAGTGGCCAAAATATTCATAAATAAGTTCGGTACACCTCAGATCGCTGGAAAACTGATCCAAATGCTATTCTAGGACTGCAAATGCCATATCCTGGAACATTCCATGCCCAGAGGAACCACTGTTAACAGTGAAACATACCGTGATCTGCCTGAGAACCACTTGAAATCTTCTATCAGAACAAAACATTTCCTCGGTTCTGGTGTGCTCTTACAGCGTGATAACGTGCGGCCTCACACGGCTCCAGCAGCGGCTCATCAAATTACAAATCTACGTTCCGAGCGTCTACTACATCCTGCAGATTCATCCGACATCGCATCGAAAGATTATCACCTGTTTAGACCTATAAAGGAGGCGCTAAGTGTGAAGAAGCTCAGTACAGACGATGGAACACGAGAGACAAGGCAAAGGTAGCTACAGAATCGATCATAAGATTTTTTTTTTATTATTCAAGGAATGCGTCCATTAGAGGTATGTTGGCAGGCCTGCATTGAACGTGGTGGGGACTATGTTGAAAAGTGAGATTTTTCAATCATGTTTGTAGGTTTTTTGTTAATAGAAATAGTACAGTTATTATTATTATTTTTTTTACTTGCCTGGTATATCCATTGATCACATCTCTTTCTCTCAAGCACTCGGTATTTGCAAAGACTTGGAGTGAGACATCGGGATCGCCTAGTAAATCATGCACGTTTATTTAACACCTTGCGTAACAGGCAAAATAGGTACTAGGTTAATCCGTTACTTGCATGTCTGATACAAAATCAGAACAGTAACAAAGTGGCTGGTGACAGGTGTCATTCAGAAAGACATCTACCCCGTCTCTTACGTCCGTACAGTCTAACGGGCAAAGTTACATCAGACAGCCCATGAACAAGGCGGTAGTGACAGAGGCTGAGGTCTTGTGCGACACAGCTCGAGTCAGCTTGAGCATGGTTTAGTGCAAACTAAAGTTTTGAAACTTTGTACCGCTGATGTTGTCATTGGGAAAATGGCAATCCTCGTATCAAAGATGTATGGCTTCTGGCTGATGTTTCAGCTTCCTGCCAAGGGAAGAGGCCATTCTAATGAAGTTTCCGCACGGACTGACATTTACTGGGCTTTTTTCCCCCTGTGAAACTAATCCATCATTTATAATAAAAACTATAAACGTCCAGAGGCGAGATTTTCTAAATAGTTAAAGGACGCGAAAAGCGAGATTAATAAAATTCTTCTGCTCCAGAAAAGTTTTTGGCCGTACCAGCGGCCTTCCAGGCAAATGGAAAAATCTGTTGCTCCAGAACGGAAAATCATCCCACACTTTTCTTCATCTGATTTGCTTGCCTTTCCTGGGAATAGAGAGGTCATGGCCGTTCACGTAAAAGGCTAGTCACAGAAATAATGACCTATGGTGGGGGATGAACACTTTTGAAAAAAAAGGAAAACAGGTTATTTAGGGCCGACATGATTATAAATCGTTGGTCATGCACAATAAATGAGCAAACGCAAAAATCGAAAGAACTTTATGCTCAAAAGATGAATAAATGCGTCTGTTATTCTGCCATTTATCTCTTAGATTCCATCTATCACAGGCATTCAGCATGAGTGTAAACACAATTTTAGAACGCGAGTACAATTTAAAATTATTAGTTTTGCGGTGAAAACAAAATTTTAATTAAAAAAAAAGAAAATTAAGGGCAGAGATGCTTAATTAGGAAAGTTTTATGAGAATTTTAATGAAGCAGGAATGTATATATGAGAATTTTAATGAAGCAGGGATATTTACATGAGAATTTCAATGAAGCAGAAATGTTTATATGAGAATTTCAATGAAACGTCACAGAAAAGGATGCAGTAACATTTTTAAAGGTTAGCACATGCTTGCATCAGACTTACAATGAACTGAAGTGGTCCATTCTGAAACCAATTATGAGAAACTGTATTTCGACAATGAGCTGCAGTGGTAACTTCTGAAACCAATGCTGAGGATCTTTATTTCGTCTAACTAACTTATCTGAAATGTTTCCGGGCAGAACATTAAGCCACCATGGCGAAAATATGTGGCGATCAAGGCTGGCTTCATCATAGGGGTGCTATGCAAGAAACAACACTGCTACTACAGATTTTTGAGAGATGTGGCGATCAATGCTGGCTTCATTATAGAGGTGCTATGCAAGAAACAACACTGCTACTACAGATCGTTGAGAGATGTGGCGATCAAGGCTGGCTTCATTACAGGGGTGCTATGCAAGAAACAACACTGCCACTACAGATCGCTGAGAGAATAATTTTGCGTAAACATTTGATAATGATAAAAGCCAGTGCAACCTGTGTCTTCATGTCGTTGCCATGTCTTAAATGATGATCAAAGGTCACGGCTTTCATATAATTTTAAACACTTTCGGTTTAGTTTTAATATCTAAAATATACTGTACAAAGGAAAACAGCTTTCCTTTAGTCTACTGTGTAACATATGTATATTTTGAAACTGAGTTCACAGTTCCCGCATCAATGTATACTTTTAAAAAAATTTACCTTTATATTTCTATTTGTTTTCTAAATAAATGTTTACTCACATTTGGTCTGCAGGCGTCGTTTCTGTCTGTTCTTCACACTACTGTTCGCTTGATGCCCCATTTATCTCCCCCTGACAGTATTTAACAAAAGATTTACGAAACCGATGTCTTACTCTCTAGAGAAATTTATAGCACACTTGAGGGTAGTAGAACTCATCATCAGCCGAAGTTTATAAAACAGGAAACTCCAAATTTTAACAGTGAAGCTTTGAGAAGCTCAATACTTTTGCCTTTAGTTTTTACATTGAAGCTGTCATAATTAATGTCAGTATTGCCTTTAAGAGTGTATGTAATGCCATAAATGTTAACAATCATACTTTGAAAATATCAATAGCGCTGTTAGTTTTAACGGTCAGACCTTCCTAATGTAAAAACTGCCAGAGTGTATATACAGCTATAATGTTTAAAAATCTGAGCGTTCAAAGTACATATTTTAGCAGTACATTAGGAAATTAAAAGAGTACAACATACGCGATGAATTTAGAAGTCATCATTTGGATGCATCAGCAGCAGGTCATCTTGCTTACAACCGAGAGACCTACTGGAGAACTGTTAGGTAGGCAAAGTTCCTCAAGGGACATGCAAATGGCTGACTGACTGACATTAGCAAACCCATCGTATGTTCTAACTATGGCCCGTTTACTAACAACGATGCAACAGTGAGATCATCAACTTCCTGAAAGACTGAGAAGAATGTTCTTGGATGTAGCCGATCCTGCACAGCAAGAATCCAGGAAATAAATGTGACACTGTCAGTGGCATTCAATGAATGGCCGACTCGGCTGTCATTGAGAAAGGGTAAGCGATGGATCGAGCATGCTTCATCCGTGGTATATGATTAAAAAAAAAACGTCACTGACAACTGTGAATCATTGTCGTTGTCGAGAATGAAGGAATTCGGGGTGATACTTAGGTGGCGAAAAGTGAATAATTCATGAAGATCTCAAGACGAATGGTCAACCAACAAAGAACGGGCGTCATCAGTTACTGTGCGCTGAAGGACATATTGCCGATGAAATCAGAGCACCAGTGGATGTTTCCAAAGATGGTGCTCCTTCCTAACTAACTAAATCACTGAAGACAAAATGTAGAAACGCAAAATGTTTTCATTTGAGCTATTCTGTGTCTTCTTTTTTCTCCAGCTCCTTCCACTGCGCCTCTGATAATCTCAGCCACATCTCCATCTCCAATGGTCATCTATGTGGCGTGGACTCCACCTCCTTTCACTAATGGCGAGATACTGGGATATCGTATTTATCTGGTATCTTCCGCTTATACAGGTTTGAACTGGACAACCACAGGTAAGTCTTGGTGCTATTATTTTTTTTTAATTAGCCACATTCAAATACCTTGGCGCAGTAATAACTTCAGATGGGAAATGCACAACAGAAATTAGGAACAGAATAGGCCAAGCAAAGACTGCATTTCAGAGAATGAGAAACATATTAGCTAACACATCTTTATCAATGAATGTTACAAAACAAGTCCTAAAATGCTCTATTGAACCTATCTTGTTATATGGAAGTGAATCATGGACAATAGGCAAGTCTGCACAAAAATCATTGGAAGCAGCAGAAATGTGGTTTATTAGAAGAATGTTGCGAATCCCCTGGACAGCAAAAATAACTAATGAAGAATGTATGAGAAGAGCTGGAGAGATCCCTTGTCAAAAAGATAAGAGAGAGACAATGTACTTTCATAGGACATGCAATGAGAAGAGGGGGCATTGAAAATATTATAACAACATGAAAAATAGAAGGAAGAAGATCAAGAGGAAGACCAAGAGAAATGATACTGGACAGTCTGACGGGATGGTGTGAGAGGAGATCACCAACTGAACTGATGGCCTGCATGAAGGATCGGATACTCTGGAGAAGCATAATAGCCAACGCCAGTCGGCACGGCACATTATGATTATGATGACATTTAAATTCATCGTCTTTACATTCCGAAAATGTCCTCTTGGATCTCTTATCTTTTTATTTTTTATTTTATTTTTGCATATTTTTTTATCGACGACCTCAGCTCAGCTGCTGAGCAAATAGACAAGTAATAGAAACGTCAGTAATATATGGTGGTGTGTGGAGTGAGTTGGGTTTGTATTCCAAGTACTATCGCTTATTACACCCACACCCATACACACACCTACACACACACACACTCATATCTAAACACTGTAGCCAGAGACCACTGAGCTCAACCAGCAGTTCCAGTGCTCAGCAGGACGTCCCATGAGGTGTGGCTGTCCTGAAATGTTGTGCTGGCGCCCTCCCAGGTAGATTCAGTCAGTGGCTGCCCAGTAGACTCTGCTGTGATAGGAATCTCGTCTTCCTCTGCCTCGTTGGCCGAGCTTATGCGGTAGGACTCTTCCCTTGGAACATTTCAGCCACATCAGACCTGGTTACCTGGCAAAGATCTCCTACTTCGGTAAGAGGAGACAGCAGAAACTTATTTCTTTTTAACTTTTTAAAAAAATCAATTCTACCAAAATTTTTGTTAGAATGTTTCTCGCTATCCAGATAGACAAGTATTACCTATATTGTTATAGAATTTCAGCGATTACAGTCTGTGTGTTTCCGTGTCGTTCAGATTAAATTTCTGATGCTAAAACAACAAAAAATATTAAGATTGAATTAACGAGTGCATGTGTGTGTGTGTGTTTGTCTATGTGTGTGTTCGTATGAATGTGAGTATACGTGCTTGTATGTGTATTCTTTAGTGTGTGTATGTATTTGTTTATATGTGGCTGTTTGTGTATGTCATTATTATATATTTTTGTCTTCCCCCCTCCTCCCCCACCTTGCTGTTTAGAAGTGCCCTCCAGCGCGAGTTACTGGCTTCTCAGACAGATGGAGCCTTCACAGCAGTACTTCATCTCCGTGTCTGCTTGGAACTCCGAAGGTGAAGGACCAAAAAGCAACGTAACTGTCAGAACACTGGCCCCTGATAAATGTAAGTCAGGTTACATAATTTAGCACATGACATGAAAACTGACTCATCGACTAAGAAGCCGTATATAAAGACAAATAGACATAACAACACCCCCACAGTAAAAACAGATGACGAATACCACAAATTCTCAAGAAATGACCAAGCGATAATCTTCCGACTGAGAACAGGACATTGCAGGCTAAGACACCATCTATTCCAGAAGCTGAAAATTGGCCCGATAGCAAAAGAGCAACAGACACAACATCACGTGCTCCAGTTGACAGCTACACATGTCACTCAGGCAAAGGTCCTGGCCAAATCCCAGCTCCATACAGGAGGAGCTCTACGGTGATGCTGAAAACCTGAGACGAACTGTCGCATCTGTGATCGAGATTGACGCTGATGTCTGAGCATAAGACTCATCGATTCATTTCTGAAAAAAAGTTATCTTTCTTTGATAATGTTAAACGACATTGTGGTCAAGAAAGGACAGAAATAGAGGATGCGGCTACAGAGAAGCGGTTAAGGGACAGTATAGGAAGCTGTGGGCCCATGATATCACTGACGTCCTTGCAACATAACATTCATGAAAGATTGATGACATATCTAACTGACTTGTTGTCTGTTCTTTGTTAAAATAATCTCCATTTTGTAAAATTACTCTGCTTTTAACATGGTTGTACATTTCCCTTCAGCAGTTACTGTTATTTTGAGGTAATTGAATTTATTTTCTTGTCTCAAAGCTTCATTGTTGCATCAGGGCTAATGGCGACCTCTGGGCAAACGTCGGATTCTGTTATTTTTATTATTTGGAATATTTGTTCGTGAAACTTTCTCTCGTTAGTTTCTGTTCTACATTACCTAAAATATGTCTGCTGCTTCCGCGGCAAATTGAATCATAATGCAGAAACGGCATGATGTTTCTGTAAGCTAGAAGAGACATTAGCTGGCGCCAACTTTGCATGAAGGAATATGAGAACATGTTTATTTGAGAGTTTTGTATTAAAATGGACATAGGGCACGCTCTTTTGACCATACATTCATGTAATAAACCTTTTTTTTTTGCATTCCATTCCACGTATGTGACCGTAATGTTTATGGGGTTTAGAAACATACACATATATGCTGATCTTTTTACTCAAGTCTGCGTGGTTTAGAAACAGAAGGAAAACACACATACACACACACACACACAAGGTGAAATGTTGCTTTATCTCTTCTTGTTGCTTTTTAATTCCTCGTCTAAGACGCTCCGATTATATTTCTGGAAGATGCACCAGATATCTCACCGCCAAGTCCTGAAGAAGATGTTCCATTCAGTCATAAAATATACTGTCCACCATTTAAAAAAACGAATTTTTCGGAGCCATAAGTCGTTCTATTAGATTTAAAATACATAAAAGTACTGATTTCACATTTTTTCATCCATTTACTGACATAAACCTGCTGCATTCTTAAACATGACACAATTCAGAAGCGACTCATAAGCAGTTATCTCCACTAGGTGTAAAAGCAAAATGCGCACTTATTGTCATGAAGCTGCAGCGCCGAGGTATCAATGCAGACTTGACATCGGTGGCTCATGCTGTCTCAGAGTCTCAGGAGAAAAAAAATAATTGCGTAGATGTGTCAGTAACATCTGGCGATCCTGAGCTGGGGTTGTTACACCGAGGCTGACCAAGCCTGGGAGGGCAGTACTGGGCACCTGTTGTCTGAAATTCGCTGGTTCATCCTCGCTGTAGTCGAATGGTCACAATGAAAATGTCTGGCAACATCTCTGGTCGTCACCCTACTGCCAAGCATAGCAACAGCTTGCCATCGCTCTTATGAAAAACAGTCGGGGCATGACAAAAACATCAGCGGACTTCCTTTCGATGGAAACAGATAATGACCTTTTCCCTGCTTAAAAATCTCTAATGCACACCTAATTTCAAAGTTACGTGATTTGTAAAAAAAAAAAAAGGCCGTAAGTTAAGAATACGTCGATTTGCACATGTTATATTCACATTTAAAGTAAACATCACACCGAGGGAAAAATGTTATTACATTAACTGCCACGCTTGCATGCATTTTGGAGCTTGAAAATCTCTAACGTAAATACAAACATTTCACGATTCGCAGTAGTTCGACAAAGCGCTGCCCTTTTAATGGCGGCTGGATCCTTTTATTAGCCTGTTTAATCCTTTATAAGCCACTGGCATGTATTTTGCCACCAGAGGGCGGCACTGGATCTGCTACTACCCCTTTCTGTTTTATTTGATAGCAAAATATCTCCCACTGCTCTTTGAGATTGCTATGACACGTGTATTTCATTTCACCCCTTACAAGTGGCGAGGAACTAAGGAAAGAGAGGATACAAGTGGTGAGGAACCAAGGAAAGAGAGGAAGCAAGTGGCGAGGAATCAAGGAAAGAGAGGATATAAGTGGCGAGGAACCAAGGAAAGAGAAGATACAAGTGGCGAGGAACTAAGGAAAGAGAGGATACAATTGGCGAGGAACTAAGGAAAGAGAGGAAGCAAGTGGCGAGGAACCAAGGAAAGAGAGGATACAAGTGGCGAGGAACCAAGGAAAGAGAGGGTACAAGTGGCGAGGAACTAAGGAAAGAGAGGATACAGGTGGCGAGGAACCAAAGAAAGAGAGGATACAAGTGGCGAGGAACTAAGGAAATAGACAATACAAGGGGCGAGGAGGTAAGGAAAGAGAGGATACAAGTGGCGAGGAACTAAGAAAAGAGAGGATACAAGTGGCGAGGAACTAAGGAAAGAAAGGATACAAGGGGCGAGGAACTAAGGACAGAGAAGATACAAGGGGCGAGGAACTAAGGACAGAGAAGATACAAGCGGCGAGAAACTAAGAACAGAGAAATACAAGGGGCGAGGAACTAAGGACAGAGAAGATACAAGGGGCGAGGAACTAAGGACAGAGAAGATACAAGGGGCGAAGAACTAAGGACAGAGAAGATACAAGCGGCGAGGAACCAAGGAAAGAAAAGATTCACCCCTTTTCAAGCGATTACTGAATATCTCGACATTTCTGATAATTCAAAGTCAGAAGATGATGTTGAGGACACTAATGATAGTGAAGATGTAGACATGACTCTGTGAAGAAGGCTATTGTGTGTCGTGGCTGCTGGTTTTCTGTTTTTAAGCACTTTGAGGGCTTCAAGGAGGATTGTTGTTTCTGCCCTGTAGTTGGAGGAAATCTTTCCTATCACGAAGGCCTTTTTTGGTCTGCCTCCCATCTGTAATATCTTATGTACGTACCCCCATCTCCTTTTTTTTTTACAGATTTTTGCGCAGACCCATCTGTGTATACATGTGTCCATTCAGCAGGATTGTATTTGCTGTCAATCAGCTCCTGGGTCAGTGTCTTCATCTGAAGTGTTAGGCAGTCCTTTCTGTGTATGTCTGGTACCTCTGTGAGGACTGTTATCATTTCACAAAGGATAACAAAAATATTGTGTTCCTCCACAAGTTGGAATGGTTCAGTTTCTTCATGAGAGGTAGGAAGGAGGTCTTCGTAGTGTTGTTGCAGTTATGTTGTCAGATGGTTGAAGGTGTTTTTTTTTTCATTCTGTTTATTGTGGATTCTTGAGTTGTTTTTTTCATGGTGCTGGTTGTCAGGCATATGAATCTGTGTATCATTGGCAACCACCACACAAAATAGCCTTCTTCATAGACTCCATGGTTCTTCTAGAATCACTAGAAACAACAAACAAGGCACAGGCAAACATACAGGAAACCACAACAGAACTGAAATGCCTTACACTATCAACAACATTTGGATAGCTGGCAATGAACTAGCTGACACCCTATCCAACGCTGGCAGCAGTCAAGATCAAACAAATGGTCCAGTAAACTACCAAGAGGCGAAAATTATAATCCGTAACCAGTGCCGATCTGAATGAAAGAAACAAATGAAAACCAACAACGAAGTAGATCCAATACATCAGCTACAAAGACATCATCAAACCATCCTCTTCCGCCAAAGGACAGGCCACTGCAGACAACTGAGCCACCTACATCGACTCAAAATGTCTCACACAGACAAGTATCCATGTGGCAGTAGGTGCAGACTCTGGAACATATCCTTCAAGAGTGCCCAAACCATGCGGACCTGAGGCGTGAGACGATGGCCAGAGGACACAAGCTTGGGACAAAACCTTAGGGGCACCTATCAGGATCTGGAGAGGACTGCAGGCTTTGCCATGTCAACAGGGATCAGGATCTGGAGAGGACTGCGGGCTTTGCCATGTCGACAAGGATCAGGATCTGGAGAGGACTGCGGGCTTTGCCATGTCGACAAGGATCAGGATCTGGAGAGGACTGCAGGCTTTGCCATGTCGACGAGGATCAGGATCTGGAGAGGACTGCAGGCTTTGCCATGTCAACAGGGATCAGGATCTGGAGAGGACTGCAGGCTTTGCCATGTCAACAGGGATCAGGATCTGGAGAGGACTGCAGGCTTTGCCATGTCGACGAGGATCAGGATCTGGAGAGGACTGCAGGCTTTGCCATGTCAACAGGGATCAGGATCTGGAGAGGACTGCGGGCTTTGCCATGTCGACAAGGATCAGGATCTGGAGAGGACTGCAGGCTTTGCCATGTCGACGAGGATCAGGATCTGGAGAGGACTGCAGGCTTTGCCATGTCAACAGGGATCAGGATCTGGAGAGGACTGCGGGCTTTGCCATGTCGACAAGGATCAGGATCTCATGTGACCAACAACCTCGAACGAAGAAGAAGAAGAAGAAGAAGAAGAGAAGAAGAAGAAGAAGAAGAAGAAGAAGAAGACACGAGCACTGAGACATCTGGGAAGGCAATGAGAAAAAATATCGCCATCCTACAAATACCAAAAATTGCTTAACTAATCTCAGATTAGAAATGCGAATCCATTTTTTTTCTTTTCAAGCAAAACACTGTGACCCACTTCCTCCCAGATAAGAACACAATTTTGCAGTTCACAGAGAAAAAGAAGGGAGAGAATACTTCTCTTCCTCGCCATTTTTATTCTTCTCTTTTCTTTTTCTTTTCTCCTCATTCTTTTTCAGTAAAACGCCCTCTTTCTAAATGTTACTTTAAATATAATATTAGTGTATTCTCGAGTATTTATACTAGCTGCTAAGACAGCATGTAAGGTGAAGATTTTAAATCGAACTTCAGCATCACTTCATGTGAAAGGTTCCCTACCCAGAGATGTACGTACGAATTTCGTATAGTTCTTTTTTTTTAGAAAGTGGGGGTCATGTGTGATATTTACAGTGTGCATGTGATTTGATTATATAGGGCAATAAAACAAAAGTCATTAGCTATTTCTGTATGGGGGGGGGGGCGGGGTAAAGGGTGGGAGGCGTTGTCCGTTTTGATAATAAGCTACCCATAGCTGACATACTAGCGTTAGGATCGGCGAACCATAGCTGACAAAGACCCTGTCCCACCTCTCCTTTAGTACCCGCCATCAGTAACAGGTCTGTCTTGGCTAACGGGGCAGGGATCGCGGTAATCCTAAGTGTGCGGTGGAGCCTGTTAAAAACGTATTGAAAACATCCCACTTCCCTCCCCGTCCCAGATTTTTAGCTGCATTCAGAGTTTGAAAAAAATAGCTGTCCTGACCTACTCCCAATCCGACATCATACTGTGCCTTAATATATTCAAAGAATCGACTGCAAAAAGCACCAGCTCTCAGTTCCAGGTAGTAGTAGAAGAAGAAGAAGATGAAGAAGAAGAAGAAGAAGGAGGAGGAAGAGAAGAAGAAGAAGAAGGAGGAGGAGGAGGAGGAAGATAAAAGAATAAAAAGGAGGAGGAGGAGGAGAAAAGAAGAAGAAGAAGGAAGAGGAGGAGGAGAGAAGAAGAAGAAGAAGAAGAAGAAAGAGAAGAAGAAGAAGGATGAGGATGAGAAAAGAAGAAGAAGGAGGAGGAGGAGGAGGAGGAGCAGAATAAGAAGAAACAGGAGGAGGAGCAGAAGAAGAAGAAGAAGGAGGAGCTATATATGTTTTTTTTTGTAAACAATAAAGTACGAAGACTGTCAATGATATTTTGGAAATGAATGTTCTTGTTACAGCAGCGAATTAGAAGTTCTTGGCATCCATTATCAAAGTTGAAAAACTTTAACAAGCAGTGGCAAACACACATAGGGTGAACTCTGCACTGTAATAGTTTCCTTTCTTCTTTGATACTTTGTTCTGCATGAATGTGTACCACTCGGTGGAAAAAAAAAGTGAACTGCGTTGCCTTTTTTTTTGTGTGTGTACTTTGGAAAATACGCGGAAAAGTTATTTTCCCGAAATTGGCCTTAATGTTCATAAACCATCTACATACTACGCCGGCAGACTACAGACGGACGCATCCATTTGGTCACCTTGACAACCACATGTACTTGATTACATCAAGAACAGGATGTCGGGGCGTTGAAAGCAAAATCAAGTTAGTTTACGATAATGGTCTTCAATTCGGAAAATGTGCAGCGCAACTCAGTGTCTGAACTCAAAGACAAGCATCCACAAGAAAAAAAAAAAAAACGTCAGGAAATTGAAAATTACGTTGTTTAAATCATACTACAGCTTTCAGACTTCAGCTTAAATTTATTACAGAGGAACATTTTCGAGAAATACACACATCAAAGATCGTTTGTATGTAGAAATATACGAGCATTAGGCACGTGTCTGAGCTGTGCTTTATTTTCCTCTCACTGCTGAAATCAAAGTAGTTCATTATTTCAACAGCTTTAGCAGTTTATGGTTTAGAGTTCTGAAGATAAATCTAGCGGGCAACTTGTCTACGGATTTTTTTTTAAAGCAAAAGTTTATGGAAACTGGAATATAGAGTTCAAACCTGACATGTTCGTTCGTTCTTTTAATTTCTTGTGTATCTTCACATTTTTTTTTTATGCGTAACAAGTCCGCGGCGTCACTTCCGGTTTTATAACGACAGGCGTAAAATTTGTAACTTGCGAGAAAGTGATACTTCGTTGATGACGCGGATGATGGTAGGCATGTTGGTTCTGTTTATCATTCTCCTGAAGCAGCAGCTTAAAGGCGATTGGATAATGAACAGCCTGTTTATTCAGTGCTCGTTGTTGCGTACTCAAGACATTATGAAATCGGCTGCAGGAATTGAGGAAGGAAGGGTTAAAGTTTATGTACCGTTTTTAAAACTGTTTTTGCTGATTCAAGCGTGTTTGATGTGTGTTTCTGTTGCCGAAGGTAGAATGTGTTGGCGGTGATGTTTGTTTCTGTTGCCGAAGGTAGCTTTGTACTGACTTGATGTTTGTTTCTGTTGGCGAAGGTAGCTTTGTGTTGACGTGATGTGTGTTTCTGTTGCCGAAGGTAGAATGTGTTGGCGTGATGTTTGTTTCTGTTGCCGAAGGTAGCTTTGTACTGACTTGATGTTTGTTTCTGTTGCCGAAGGTAGCTTTGTACTGACTTGATGTTTGTTTCTGTTGCCGAAGGTAGCTTTGTGTTGACTTTCTCCTTTAGTCTGGGCGAATGTCTGTTTGATGTGAGTAGGGTCGGGGCCAGGGGGTAGGGTAGGATTTAGGAAACCCTGAGTTTTGTAATTCTTTAGGGAAAAAAAAACGTCAAGAAAACTGTGTGATATAATAATCTGATGATATCGATCGTCATGATGATGATATTGATATCGATAACTATAGAGATAGATGTTTGTTATCTTTTCCCTCGAACTGCTTTCCTTCCTCTTCTTACATTCTTATGGGCAGGGCCTTCGAGATAAATTATGTAAACTGGTATAGAATCCCCCCCCCCAAACTTCCCCCTATTTTTTCATTCACTCCAGGACAACTCTTCCAGCCCTCTGGGTCTCCCCTTAAAACAAGAGGAACCATCCAAGCCCTCTGGGTCTCCCCTTAAAACAAGAGGAACCATCCAAGCCCTCTGGGTCTCCCCTTAAAACAAGAGGAACCATCCAAGCCCTCTGGGTCTCCCCTTAAAACAAGAGGAACCATCCAAGCCCTCTGGGTCTCCCCTTAAAACAGGAGGAACCATCCAAGCCCTCTGGGTCTCCCATTAAAACAGGAGGAACCATCCAAGCCCTCTGTGTCTCCCATTAAAACAGGAGGAACCATCCAAGCCCTCTGGGTCTCCCTTTAAAACGGGGGAACCATCCAGGCCCTCTGGGTCTCCCCTTAAAACAAGGGAAACCATCCGGGCCCTCTGGGTCTCCCCTTAAAACAAATGAAATCATCCTGGCCCTCTGGGTCTCCCCTTAAAACAAAGAAAATCATCCGGGCCCTCTGGGTCTCCCCTTAAAACAAAGAAAATCTTCCGGGCCCTCTGGGTCTCCCCTTAAAACAAAGAAAATCATCCGGGCCCTCTGGGTCTCCCCTTAAAACAAAGAAAATCATCCTGGCCCTCTGGGTCTCCCCTTAAAACAAAGGAAATCATCCTGGCCCTCTGGGTCTCCCCTTAAAACAAAGAAAATCATCCGGGCCCTCTGGGTCTCCCCTTAAAACAAGGGAAATCATCCTGGCCCTCTGGGTCTCCCCTTAAAACAAGGGAAATCATCCTGGCCCTCTGGGTCTCCTCTTAAAACAAGGGAAATCATCCGGGCCCTCTGGGTCTCCCCTTAAAACAAGGGAAATCATCCTGGCCCTCTGGGTTTCCACTTAAAACAAGGGAAACCATCCTGGCCCCGGAGCAGTGCCCAAAACTGGACCTTCCCTCTCAGCGCCCCCTCTTACGGGTACATGAGTACCTGGTTCTGAAAATTCCCACATAATCTACCCTTCCTAGATGGTTTACGTCTAGCTTTCTCACTATAATCTACCCTTCCTAGATAGTGTACTTCTAGCTTTCTGTCTATAATCTGCCCTTCCCAGATAGTGTACTTCTAGCTTTCTGTCTATAATCTACCCTTTCCAGAACCCAGATGGTGTGTTTCTATCTGTCTCATTATAATCTAACCTTAATTTAAACGCATCAGTAACTCTTCCCTTGGTTAGACAACAGTAAAAACCTTTCTCCGTAGGTTCCCATTCTCTTCTTCCAGCAACCAGGCTACTTCGCAGCGCTAATTATTTTACTACAAAATAAAGCCGTCACAAAACAAAACTTGCTTGTTAATGAAGAACAAATATAAGCAAAACTATTTCGTTGTGACTATGTTTTTCTTTTATTGTTTCGTTTTATTTAGCAGATTGATATTGGGGCTAACTGCTGTAAACTTTTTCAGTGTCTCTCTTAAACTGTGGTAAACAGTGTGAAGGAAGAAGTATTCATAAGACTATAGAAAGAAATCTGAAAGCAAGAAATGAAAAGAAAGAAAAAAGCCAATTTCATTGACATTATGAAATGTGGGTGAGAATGTCGGGCATCAGTTACACTGGGCAGCAGGATCTACAGGTGTTTTCACACGTGATCTTTTAAGTGAAATATAGTGGCAGTTCTTCTTCTACCGCATTCTAGGTTGTTGGTCACATCAGATCCTGATCCTTGTCGACATGGCAAAGCTCGTAATCCTCTCAAGATCCTGGTAGGAGCTCTGAAGCTTTTGCCCCAAGCTTGTGTCCTCTGGCCATGTCTCACCCCTCAGATCCGCATAGTTTGGCAGTAAATCTCCAGGAGCTTTTTAAGGACATGCATCTTTCCCATCGCAGCATATGCCTGTGAGACCTGGACACTTAATAAAACAGCTGGGAAATACATAAGTACTTTTGAATGTAAATGCTACAGAAGTTTCTGTCAAATATCATGGGCACAAAAAAGAACAAATAGTATATCCATACTACAAGAATGTAATGTTGAAGAAGGTTGGTTACTAAAGAAGATTAAACAGAGAAAATTCAAGTATTTCGGACGTATCAAACGTCATGAGAGTTTGGGGAAGAATGTCTCGGAAGGGTTAATTCTGGCGAAAACAAAGAGAAGAAGATCAAGGCGAAGATGGCAGTACGACATTGTTGATGATTTGCGAATGAATGCATCAGCAGCAGAGTATCTTGCTTACAACTGAGAGGTCTTCAAGAGACCTGTGGAGGGAAAAATGAGGGGAAGGGGGAGGGGGGGGAGTTCTGCCAGAGACATGCAAATGAATGAATGAAATCTCTATATACCGGGTCAGCTGATACATTTCACTGTAACTTGAGTTTTCAAGACAATGTTTGCTTTTCAAGGCTAACGAACCGTCTGAGAAAAAAAAATCAACAATTAAAAAAATCACCAGGACTCCGAATCCACATTTTTTTTTAAACCCCAGTAACCAAAACTGGTTTGTTACTTGAAATAGCCAGACATCAGTCTCTTACGCTTCTCCATAACAGAGCCACCAACGCGAATGAAGAGAATTCAAAACGCTTCGTAAACCATGCCCTTTAAGTGCATCCGTCTCCATTGTCCTCATCTTATCTGCGCCAGATCTGACTTGTTTATTGTATCCTCTGATTAGGCTCGCAATTTGTTTTGAGAGTTCCTCCCGTGGAGCATCGCCGAGAAATAAACTGTTATAAATATCCCCTGTCAATGAAAATAACAGTATTACAGTGCTATATAGTGTTATTACAAGTACTTGTTACCTGTGCAGTAAACAAACTGATAAAAAAAAAAAATGGAACTGAGCGCAACAGAAATGTAGCCTTTGATTTTCTCTGTAACTCTAATAAATAATTCGTTTCTCTGAGTTTTGTTTCTTGACTGTCCAGGATATTTGTCGCATTACTGTTAAAAAAAAAGAAAAAAAAATGTCTCTGTTTCTTGACTGTCCAGGATATTTGTCGCATCAATGTTAAAAAAAAAAATATCTCTGTTTCTTGACTGTCCAGGATATTGGTCGCATCAATGTTTTAAAAAAAAGTCTCTGTTTCTTGCACGTTATCTTCCATCTATCTTTTTGAAGCTTTAGTTCTAACGTGTAAAAGCTGTGTTTACGTAGTGCTCTCTTTCCTACTAATAAGAACATTCTCATATACTTTCCAACTAATCTTGCACATTTATTTATATAACTAGTCCAGTCTCTTGGATAAGCTAAAATTACGAGGAAAGTTTCCTTTTTTTTCCGTAATAATAAAACTCTCCAGGACACAACCTGAACTGTATTAGCGATTTTTTGGTGGTAGATACTTTAGTGCCTTGTTATATCTCTTCTCATTGGTCAGTATGTGCATCGAGTCCTTCATACCTGCACCTCCTCCTCCCCCCTTTTTTTCCTCCCTTCCCCCCCTCCTCCCAAGAATTGAGTGACCTAACAGTTCTTCATGAATTTGGAAATGGTGATGGTTTCTCCCCTACTCCACCCTACCTTTCGAAGCATCCATTTCACAACCTCATTACCTGCGAGAATTTATGAAACCGTAAATCTTGAAAGAAGCTTTTGTAGACCTGTTTCTCTTTGTGGTAATTACTCAGAGAAACGAGCGCGAGAGGTGGAGAAAGTTCGGTGAGAAAATTAAAACTCATTTTGAAGGAAACGAAAAGAAAACATCCTACGCTCGTGGGCTGCCATCTGTTTCAGGGCTTGTGGAAGCTGCCATATGTTTGGCGGGCAACATAACCAGATTTCTGCTGATATTCCTTCAGTTCTTTCAAAATATTTGGACGAAATGAAGGCGTTCAAGAACTAACGACCCTTATCAGCAAGGGCAAATTTGTTTCCAAGCTCAGCCAAAGTGAATCAGTGAATGGCGAAGATGTGGTACCTGATGACACAGACCTGTAGTGGGTTAACGGGGACTAAGGCTGAAAGAACAAGAACTGACCCGAGATACCTATCCTGCATCGTTATGCTGCTCCACTAAATATTCTGTTGTGTTTCTTGAGTCTGACTAGAAGGATGCGGATCACCTTCTTGTCCAAAAGTGGTGGAGCCTAAAAAGAAGCTTGGTTCTCAGGTTTGCTCCAGGGAGTTATTACAAAAAGACAGTTGCCTACTTTATATCCTATTTAATGTTTGGTTTCAAGATTTTTTTTTATCGATGGCTGCAATTGTAAAGAAGTGAAAGTGTGCTGTTATAGGAAGACCAACAACAAATCAGGCTGTCAGCCAAATACCTAACTAGCCAAACAACCAATCAAACAGTCCCCCAACCACCAACCAATCAAGCAGTCAGCCAACCACTTACCTAGCTAAATAACTAATCAAGTAGTCAACCAATCTTATACGTAGTTAGACAAACAATCAAGCTGTTAACGAGTCATCTACCCAGCTAAACAACCAATCAAGCAGTCGCCCAACCACCTACCTAGCTAAACAACCAATCAAGCAGTCGCCCAACCACCTACTTAGCTAAACAACCAATCAAGCATTCGCCCAACCACCTACCTAGCTAAACAACCAATCAAGCAGTCAACCAACCCCCTACATAGTTAAACAACCAACCACAAACACCGAAGCTGTCAACCAGTCACCTACCTAGTCAAAAACCTAATCAAGCAGTCATCCAACCGTCTACCTAGTTTAGCAACCTATCAAGCAGGCAGCCAAGTGATCAAGTAATCAACCAATCGGCCAACCAGCGAAACAACCACCCAAGTAGGCAACAAATAAACCAAAATATTATATATGTCTATACATCCTTTAGCTATGTCGCCCACATTACCCAGTTTCTTTTAAAATCAGGAACATAGAATCTCTGAAACAAATATATCTGGGTTTTTTCAACTAACTATTTTTTTTAACCTCATTTAAGTACAGATAGGCTGGGGTTTTTTTCAGTTAACTGCCTTCCATTCACAATTTTATTTTGTTCATTTCTTCCCACACACACATACTGGCTCTGACTTCCTGCTGTCATTTCAACAGATTGAATTCTCTTTTAATGGATGCAAATGGAATCTTGTGAGAGCTAGCGAAACAATATATTCCTCAGTGCTACTCTTGTTGGTTCAGGAAATTATGGCCAGTCAAAACAAGACAGTTACGACAAGTGCTGTTTTTTTTAACGTATTGTTATTTTTTTTAATAAAGGATAAGCGAGAATTGTTGTAAAAAAAAAAAACAGAGAGAGAGAGAGGGAGAAAAGGGGGGGGGGGACATTTCACATATAGCAAATATTACAGAAGTATATGTAACACACACACACACATATATATATATATATATAATGGGAAAAAAGAAAGAGGGGAAGACCAAGGCGAACTAACGACCTACTTATACAGCAAGAGAGACAACCGAGAGGCTTCAAGAGAACTTGTTAAGGAAGCAAAGTTCCGCAGGGAACATACTAACGAATGAACGACATATAACAGACATTATAAACCGCCAACGAGTGACAAAATGCGGTTATTTTAAAACGATTCCACTGTTTTCAGGACTGGTGAGTCGCAGACGGTCAAGACACTCTTTCCAACGTTGCCGCAATGCTTCCCACAAACTGGCTATTGTGCTAATTTATCTTGATCAGCAGAACAGGGATCGAGTACCTTGGAATGAAAGTGCAACTTGTTTAAAAAATTATTTCTTGAGCCTTATCGAGGAAAGACTCTCTTTTTCTAAAATGAGCCATGGACTCCTAGAACATAATAAAGATCATTACAGAAATCTGAGATAAGACCTCTCTGAAAAATGTAAAGGGTCTTTTCAACTGTCATTATGGAGAAGTGTCTGGTAGCAAACAGACTTTTACACTTGCCCAATGTTTAGACTTCTAGAACAGTAAGACAGTTAAAAATCCCCGTTTCCATGCTATTAAGGCGTGCTGGGGGTAGGGTGTTAGATCTATATTTCCAAGACCATCGGCACATAAAAGTTTGATGTGGTCAGTATCATGTCTGACCGAATTCACCTTCTCAGATATCTCTGGTACCCACTTTTAGAGGCTGGGGTGGACCCCGATGCATTTTTGGTGTGGTGGTACCAGAAAAAAAAAGTGCCCACAACTGGGACTTGAACTCGGTACCACCGCATAACCACTCAGTCAACCAAGCTGCGATTTCCGGAATAGAGTCAGTCGAAACCGCCAAAAAATCTAAGATGAAAATTTAATAAATATGACAAAATTCTGAGGCCACATTTAAACTGTTACCGATAAGAGGTCTGCAATTTCTGTCTCTAAGTACCATATTCTTCTCTAAATTACCAGATATCATAGCATAAGAGGCTAATTTATGTCCGAAATATTGATTTTTCAGCATTATTTATATGCTCACATGAGATCAAAAGCTTGATATAACATAATGTCTTGTAATATAGAATTACGATTATAATTATGAACATATTTTATTTATAAGGATAAACATTAAAATGAGTAAGAAAAGTTAGATTCGACATTTAGGGAGCAAAATAGAAAACCGATTCCCACGATACTTGTGAAAGACCATTAACGCTGACAAGTGTAAATAGAAGAAACAGACGAATAGAAAGGACAGACACAGTGAAGCCGAGGAAGAGATAGGCTAGAGAAAGACAGTCATAAGTACAATAGAATGGCAATATCATCTGGCAATACCATCCCGCAAGTGAAATATCAGGTGACGACAAATAACCAGCGAAATGATGCTAGGAATAGGAAGGCAGAATTAATTCCACGACAGACCCCAAGCGGTCGAGAAGAACTTGCCCGAGGTGTGATAGCTGGACAGGGACGCTAGAAGGGTTTTAAGAAATACCAAAGGTCTGGCTGGCGACGGATAGGCGGCCACCAGACTAGTAATCAGTCAGCAGGTACAGGTAGAAAGTGCCAGAAGCAGTAAAATAGAAGGATGGATCATCGACACCATAAAACTCACAGGTCAGGAATCAAGAACCAATCGGTGCGCAGTTCTAGTCCAGTGGACCAATTAGGGGCGGGGGCAGGAATATCCATTGGTGGTTTCACCAAACGGAACTCCAAGATAAAACGAGGAAATCGAGAGAGACAGATGGGTGTGCACACAGACATCCGCACGCAGAATCAGGGGCAGAACTAAAACTCCGATACTAAGATACTCGGAGACATAAGATACTCAGAGACGAGGATACTCGGACACTCGTATACTGGGATAGGAGGATCGAGACCAAGAGATGTGCAGATAGGAACAGAAGAAACAGCTACAGATAGATTATAATAGGAGATTTAGAGAGATAGATTTAGACGAAGTGCAGCTTGATATACAGATATTTAGGATAGCTAGTGAATAGATATAGAGATCGTGTATAGTGAACAGAAAGAACTCGACTTACATTTCGCCGAAGGTTCATGAGAGAGAGAGAGAGAGAGAGAGAGAGAGAGAGAGAGAGAGAGAGAGAACGAAAGAACAGGCTTTATTTTCGAAGAGTTACGAATTGGGCACGCAGGTCCATCTACCATTCTGCCCTTCATCATGCAACTTTCTTTCAGTCACAGTTATTCAGCATTTGTTATTGAACATAATATGCATGAAAGAACATAAAATGAATAAGTAAATATTTAATAAACCCTTTCTTCCCATATACTCCACATTCTGCTTTATGCATCTACATGAAATAAACTTTATTATATGCTCAGATTCATTTTTAAACTCGCACATTTTTTGGAACAACAATATAATAGGTACAACAATCAAATCATACTTTAGATTAAACTAATTTAGACTTTGATAGTACATATGCCTATACTGTGCTTAAATATGAGTGAGAGAGTGAGAGAGAGAGAGAGAACGAACAAATATACTTTATTTTCAAAGGGTTAAGAATTGGGGGGACGCAGGCCCGTCTAACATTCTGCCCTTTAGAGAGAGAGAGAGAGAGAGAGAGAGAGAGAGAAAGCACCAATGCTCGTGCAATCCAGTTGATATGCACTTTACGAATGAGTTCTCCGTTGTTTATGCCTTTTCTATTGAACTGCTAGAAAATCAACACCCGTTTCTACAAGAGTCAATTGGTGAAAAATAGACTTGTAATTCTTGTCGCGGACAAGTGGATTTCAACAATACTTGTGCAAGACTTTTCTGTGTGACAATATTTAAATACCAGTACAAATAAATACAAACATAACAAATATTATTATACTGAGAGCTGAAGGATTATATATCATTTGAATTTATGCGAGGTTTTCAAGCAATGATTGACATTCTGGATATCACTTTATTCTGGCGCATACCATCTTAGCTATAAATTCAGTGTCACTCTCGCATAACCTTCTTGACCGTGCTTCGACAGCTGCCTCGTAAAATGACATTTTGAATCACGACATTTTAGAAGCGCAGAAACTTGTGCCCTCAGACTTAACGGTCGATTCTAACGGCACTCAGACGACTCTTTTAACTCTTTGTCGTCTCAATTTGGTTCACCCAACAGATCTCACAAGGTACCGACTTTGAACGCTGTCAAAGTACAGAAAGCGTTTAAGTGAATAGAAGAGATTTTCATGAAGGCAGAGCCCCAGTCGGTCAGCCGTTGATAAGGATTGCCTGTAATCATGAAGTGATTCATCTTGATTTTAACTTGATTTTAACTTCATTTTGAAGGAGGGAAAAGTCCAGTGAAGATATGAAAAAATAGAAAGAAAAACCTTGTGAAAGCCAAGCTACCACACATACATTCACACTCGTCCACTTTCACCCTCTTACACGCAAGCAAGGAATTACTTGAAATGAAATTATAAAAACCGCTTTTAAAAGCTGTTTGTAAAGAAATAGAAGATTTTAATACAAATTCACGAACTGCATATATTGTAACTGAACAAAAAATGAAATCAATATCAGGAAAAAAATGAAGCAAAACATCGTGTGATCTGCCCTATTGTATTTGTTTTCTTTTGTTTTTAATGGGTCACTTCAGATTTTAAATGCAGTAGCAAGTGGTCAACGAAGTCGTGGTGCTGTTTCTTAAATCTGGAGCAGTCATTCTTGACCATTTTTTTTTTTTGGGGGGGGGGCGCCTGAATCCCCATTTTGGGCTGAGAAGAACTGTTGACCTCTACTTAGAAATAAAGTAATAAATAAAAGGTTTTTTTTAAAATTCTCCACAATCATACTTTCTCTCTACTAAGTTCTTCTCTTTCCCCCAACCTGTAACTTACATTCCAGAACCTCCACTAGATTATAAACCTTCTACCCCCAACCACATTCATTTATTCCACTCATCTTTTTCTCGGCTAGACTGCCATTGTATCCCCCCTCCTCTCTCTCTCTCTCTCTCTCTCTCTCTCTCTCTCTCTCTCCCTCTTTTCCGTTTGGCCCACCTCCTCATCACTACCAACCTATCACACATCCCAAGTCTTCATTTAAACACTCACAACACTTCACCACGCGCACTCGTGGGAACAGCTTCTTACAAGTCACAGTTAAGTTTCCTCCCTTTTTTCCCTTTCTTTTGTGTTGTACAACATTCATGGTTTTTTTTTTATATTTTATCTTCTTTCCCTATTTCCTTGTCTTGTATGTTTTTGTGCAGATTAAGGCGTAAACCAAAATGCTTACCGCTGTGTGCGCGCTACTTAACAACGCTGTTCTTACTTTTATTTTAAATTGTAACATTCTAAATGCTCAATACCCAATCTATTGCCTGAACCATGGGCTCCCAAAAATCCTTCCGTGGACCACTAGGGGGGTCCATGAACCCCAGGTGAAGAACCACTGATTTAGAAGAACACAAATCGTAAAGTACTGATATAGTTGCGCTAAAAAAAAAAAACAGAATAGCAATCAGGACTGTGCAAGACCTGTATCATAGCTCATTAGACTGAACGTAGGAGGCGGAGAGCGGAGGTGTCCGCCTCTCTGAGTGACACATGCCAGTAGTCATTACGTTGAACATAGACTCCCCGATGGGATCTGATCTCATAGACCAAAGTGAATGGAACCCATGGCTTCGATCTAGGTACGATGGTCCACATTCAAGGCAGGAAATCTGATTGTACTTTGTGACTTAAGCAGTGGTCGACGAAGCAGGTAAAAAAAAAAATATCAGGAGTACCTGGGACGGAAGATATCATGGTCAACAATGTGGTCCTTCCGTCCAGGCTAAGACAATTTTTATCCAAAAACCCTCACTACCGCGTCCCCAATTCTAACGTCTCTCCTCGCGTCTAACATTCTGTCCTTTAGAGAGAGAGAGAGAGAGAGAGAGAGAGAGAGATAGAAAGATTACCTACCAATGCTCGTGCAATCCAGTTGATATGCACTTTAAGAATGAGTTCTCCGTTGTTTATGCCTTTTCTATTGAACTGATAGAAATTCTACACCCGTTTCTACAAGAGTCAACTGGTGAAAATAGACTTGCAATTCTTATCCCGGACAAGTGGATTTCACAATACTTGTGCAAGACTTTTCTGTGTGACAGTATTTAAATACCAGTACAATTAAATACAATTCAGATTCATTCATTCATTTGCATGTCCCTTGCGATACTTTGCCTCCCAAACAGCACTCCTGTAGGTCTCTCGGTTGTGAGCAAGATGGCCTGCTGCTGCTGCATCTATTTGCAGATCGTCAACGATGTCTTGCAGCCATCTTCGTTTTGGTCTTCCTCTCTTTCTTTTTCCCATTATGTATCCTTCCAATACGGTCTTCTCTAAATTATCATGACGTTTAATGCGTCCAAAATATTTAAGTTTTCTCTCTTTAATCCTCTTTACTAGCCAGCCTTCTTCAATATTAAGCTCTTGTAGTATAGATATATTTGTTCTTTTTTTGTGTCCACGATATTTGGAGAACTCTTCTGTAGCATTTACATTCAAAGGCATTTATGTGTTTCTCGGCTGTTTTGTTAAGTGTCCAAGTCTCACAGGCATATGTTGCGATGGGAAAGATGCATGTCCTTAAAAATCTTATTTTTGTGGTTCTGTCTGCTCCTCTTCACAGATTCTTTAGTTGTTTTACTTTCTGAAGAGCGATAGATGTCATACTTTTAAATTCCCTCATTGTATCTCCATTACTAGTTAGTAGTGATCCAAGATATTCAAAACTCTCCACTTCTTCCAGTTTTCCTCATTGATACATATTTCAGCTGCCTTATTTGTTTCGTCAGTTGTCGTCAATGTAGTTTTCTTTGCATTAAGATAGAGGTTCTGCTCTTCGCTGTTCTTTCGGACTGACATAATTAGTTTTTCCATTCCTTTTTTTGTGTTGTGGACAGTAACACTGTGTCATCAGCATATTTAATCTCTGGTATTTCATAACCTCCAATTGTTATGGCATCGTAATATTCTTTGTCTACATCTTCTCTAACATTCCTCATTATATTTTCAGTATACAAGTTAAATAAGTAGGGTGACAATATGCACCCCTGACGGACCCCTTGTTTTATGTCAGACCAAGTTGTTGTTTCACCATTTATTCTTACTGCTGCATGTTGGTCTAGATACAGCAGTGATGTTAATTGTATCAAATGTGTTGGAAATCCCATTTTTTTCCCATTATTTCCCAAAGTTTCTGGTGTTGTACACAGCCAAATGCCTTCGAGTAGTCTATAAAGGATAAATATAGATTCACATTAAATTCTCTGCATTTCTCTATTATTAATCTTATATTGAATATATGATCTCTTGATCCTCTTCCTTGCCTGAAACCAGCTTTCATGTAATACAGATAACATGAAAAAATATCTAAGAGTGCAAAATGAAAATGTTACATTCACAAATATAGGATAATGAACTACATGAGAGGTGACTAATCTAACAAGACAGCGCGCGCGCACATGAACATACACGCACACAGAAAGGTTGATTAATTGACTGACTGATTGATCTTTAAATGCAAATGTTTAAGAATTGGGCATGCAGGCCCTTCGTTACATTTTGGCCTTTATCAGAGAAAGAGAGAGAGAAAGAGAGAGAAAGAAAGAAAGAGAGAGAGAGAGAGAGAGAGCTCAAATAAGAACAAAATGTTATCAATAATAGTAATGATTAGTAAACCAACATTTGTGGAACGAGTATATGCGTATTATGTACATCACTTCCTCGAGTGTAACAATGTTTCTTTACAGTAACCTGGTTAAATTTCACAGCTCTGCAGTAACCTGGTTAAATTTCACAGCTCTGCAGTAACCTGGTTAAACTTCCTTACTCTGTTCTCAAAACATTCTTATGCCTCACATTTTGCTAAAAATGTCAGATGTTAACGCGAGTAAAAAAAAAAAAATTACAAAATGCAATTTATAATTAGGCCAGTCAGTCATTGCATGTCCCTTGCGTAACTTTGCCTCCCTCCCTAACAACTCTCCTGTACTCTCGGTTGTGAGCAAGATGCCCCGCTGCTGAAATTTAAAAAAAGAAAAAAAACACATTGAGGCTGTTTGAAAGGACATATAACACAGCCTTTATGAACATTGAAGTTAATTTATTTGAGAATTTACGAAACAGAATATTAATCAAAAACATTTTTCTTCAATCTGAGTCAACCATGGGAGATTACTGGCCCTATTCTGCCGATAATTTGAGCAGAAGAAGTATTCCGTACTTGCCCAAAATCTGGCCAAATTTATCACACTTCGTACCACACATCTTCCAAAATACTCAAAAGCTTCCTGCTTGAAATATTCATTTTTGCCGTTTCTTGCAAACATTCAGATTTTTCCTCAGTGATTTATTTTTTAATTTCATAGAAAGTGTTTATCATGTCCTGTGTTTTATTTATATTTGATTCGCCAAACGCTATCTTATTTATGAGATTTTTAAAACACCTGAACCGGAAGTTTTTTTTGGTCTCATACTATTCATCTCTAATGTTAGACTTTGATATTTCCATCATTTAGTCATCTCAACCTTTATTCTGTTTTTTTTTTATCTTTTCCAATGAGTTGCACTTTGGACTCGCACTTTCTCTTTCAAAAAACAAGGACTCGCATCACATAATAAAGATCATTACAGAAATCTGAGATAAGAACCAGTAAGGTCACGTGTTTTTTTTAATTTGAGGTGAGGGGGAGAAATTAAAATCCCTGGCTGCACACTCCATGGTGACTGCGGTAGGTATGTGTCATTTAACCCTCAGCTTCAAGATACCGCAGACCACTACCCGAGAAGCGAACTGGGAAACTAGTAGATGCGCAGTAATAGGCAGTTTTTTTTTCTTCTCATATAAATACCACAGACTGGACAAAACACAGGAGCATGGCCGCCAGCGAATTAATTAAGGACAGAAACCTAAAGAGTTAATGAATTCGTTAAGTAACGCGGGGATTAAAATTAATATTATTTTGTATAAATTTTGTCTGGCAGCTTCTGCTCCTTCATCATGGTTTGAGTTCGCCCCCCCCCCCCAAAAAAAAAATTGGCACTTGTTTCGATGTGTCCCATTTTTAGGGTTAACTATGATATTTGCGCCTTTCGACTCGACTTATTCGACGTCGGCCTTGCTTATAATTAGGGTCAGGTTCTCCTCCACATTTCGAACTCTAATCATTTGAGCCCGTGGAATCAGAATGGGATTCTAGTTCAGCTCTGGTCAGCTGTCCCTAACGCAAACAGTCAGCCACGGGTCGTCGTCACTATTGCACTCAGCTTGGGTCCCTCGTCATCAACCACGTATAGTTTCTACTTCCGCAGCTTATAAAAAAAATCCAGTGTTGATCCACGTCCCGTAACTCTGGTCATTACTGCGTTCTAGTAAAGGATCCACTTTAATCTAAATTTATTCCCTTGATATCCATCCACAGCATCATTTGACGAAACACAGTACATTATCTTTGGATCAGCTAACAAGATCATTAAGAGAAGCATCCAGGATATTGTCCAGCATGGCCCACAGTTTTCTGAAAGTGTTCGTGAGCACGGAGATCAGAACATCCGCTCCAAAGGTAATTGTTTCCCCTTTCTCGTGATTATCTCCTCTTCCATATAATTATATTCCCTTTTTAGTTCATCATTTGTTATCAATTTAATGTATACTTTCATCATTTGTTGTAAGTGTAACGTATTCTTTACCTTATAATGGCTGTAAGCAATTACATTCTTGTACATCATTCTTTGTATATCTACCTATGTGTGTGTGTGTATAGGCACGTCTGAGTAGCGTGTTGTTACTGCATTTATGGAAATGCAAAGGCATCAATTATAGATGTATATATCTACTGGTAGTATGTTTATAAACTCACTAAATACTATGAATGTGTACCACAAGGTAGCAACGTTTACTTGGCTATTCACAGTGTAAACACCGTGTCACACCCAGGGACATCGCAACATCTAATACAGGCCAACTATAAGGAGAAACATGATGGCACCGAAACCTGACAACAAGTCAACAGAATTCACAATTCAGGCAACTGGATGCATAAATCAAAATTCAACAACATTTAGCGTGAAACGGAACCATGATGTGATGTGAATGATCTGTGATGATAAACAACTTCAACAAGACCAGCGAGAAAGAAGACTAACATGCGCAATTCCGGCGGTTGAACCCCGCCATATGGAACTTACCGAACGAGCATACAAAAACCAAACACACCTGCAGTGAAAAGAAACCCCTCATAACTCACACAATCCACATTAAGAAATAAAACAGCCTGTTCCGTTCCGTGTCCTTACAAGGACATGATACATAGCAACCAAACCAGCCATACCATAACTCCAACTTTCAAGCCCAGCGCAGACACAAAACTTTCAGGCCGGCATTCTTTCTTGCTTAGTCCGGGACCCAACTGTCAAATGTTTCCCCTACCAATCAGAGGCACTCACGTGACCTATCAGTTATCTGATTGGTCAAGCCAACTAGGAGACGTTATTAGGGCGTAACCCGCTCATAATTAACCACAGTTCCATCTCTTACACGGAACACACTCGCCTCTCTAAGCGAAGGCTGATGGCTAGAATGAGGCTGGAGGCATTCCAGACATTTCTTTGTAGAAATGAGCACCCAGCTTTATCTGGCGCTGGGAAATGAAAGAAGGTCAGACATGATAATGACCACACCAACTTCTGGTATGCCGACAGATCATGGAAAATACGGACACTTACATCATATCCTCTAGGTCAGTGTTATCTAACCTCTGGCCATGGCCCAAATTAGAGTCCTGATAGATCAGAGCAAGTTTGCCAAAGGAAAACATCAACCAAAATACTACTACTACTACTACTAATAATAATAATAATAATAATAATAGTAAGTAGTAGTTGTAGTTGAAGTAGTAGTAGTAATAGTAGCAGTAGCAGTAGTAGTAGTAGTAGTAGTAGTAGTAGTAGTAGTAGTAGTAGCAGTAGTAGTAGTAGTAGTAGTAGTTTAATTTTTTAATCTGTTTTTAAAATTCTTTTAATAGTTATAAAAATTCTATTAATTTCTTTTTCGAAACCTCTGTAACATCAGCCATAGCCCTATTATTCCTTGAAATGTTTTTAACATAATTTTTTTTTTACTTAATGTTTGGAGTACTTCATAATATCTTGAGAAATATAAGACTGTTTAATTAGAAAGTGGCATACATAATATTTTAGGCTGGTGGCTCTGTTAAACTCTTTAAAATAGTACTGGTTAATGTTTGTGAAATTTTCATGTTTTAAAATCTTTGTTTCATGGGTCGCGGGTTGGTTTAGGGTCACACTCACAAAAGATTGGGAACCGCTAATCTGAGCGTATTAAATATAATATTTGACCTTACTAACTTTCATAGGACATGCAATGAGAAGAAGGAATATTGAAAATATTGTTACCAGCAGGAAAAATAGAGGGAAGAAGAGCCAGGGGAAGGCTGAGAGAAACGATACTGGACAGTCTGACCAGATGGTGTGAGATGAGATCACCAACTGAGCTGATGGCCTTCATGAGGGATCGGGTAATATGGAGAAACATAATAACAAAGGCCAGTCGGCATGGCAAATGATGATGATGATGATTGCCCTTACTAGTACGCAGTGCTAACAGACAAGGTCACAAGGACCGGTGTGATTTTCTGTCGTAGTGGAGCCACTTAGAAGCTTGGAAATGTAACCCACGGCACGCGAAAGTTTCATCTTTCTGTGTACGACACGAAAGTGAGGAACGGGTATTCGTTTTCGCGATATTCGGAGTAATATCAGGTACAAATCTACGTAATCGAAGCCCGTGATGTTCTTGAAAAGATCATCTGCAAATCGGGAACACTCCACATCTGGGGATCTTTCTCTCTTTCTTTTTTTTTTTTTTGGTGTAATTATTTCAGTCGACTTGCTTTTGTTGGCGATGGCTAGGTCAAACTGGAAATTCAACAGGGCAAGTTGTCAATCGACTGGAGTCGTCTAAATCGTCGAAGTCTAGCTCGAAGGGGGAAAAAAATGTCACAAGAATTCAGACAACTGGTTTATCAGGGCTCCATCGATCCGATCTCATCTTTTCCCACCCAAATCTAAAGAGCTTTTCTTTTTTTTTTTTCTTAATGGCTTTATAACCACAAGCAAGGTTTCTCTGTTCGCTGCTATGAAAGAGTCAGTGAGGAGTCTTGAAAAACAGTTAAAACTGTTTCTTATCGAAGTTCCAGAATTGAATTTACTTTTGGAAGTTTGGTTTATGTGAAGCGATGCTTAGCCATTGGTCTTCTCATCTCACGCCAGTTCTTTACTGCATCAAGTATAGGGTTAAAGCTTGTTCATTGAAATAACAAAACCGGAAAGAGTAGTCGACAGTTTGGTAACACTTCGGAGCATAGAAATAATACCAGGTGAGAAAATTCTTAACGACAAAGTACGAGAATGATCAAAGTGACATCTTATCTTACATCTTATATCCTTCCCGTGCCGTTAGACGTCACATAGGGCTCGCAAAGTAGTTCGCCAATTTTTCCTGTCTTCGGCGAGTCTTTCAACCTCAACAAAGGATTTTATGCCTGTTAACTTGGCCTCTCTTAATAATGTCCTCTTCAGAGTTTCACGCGGTCTGCCCCTTTTTCTTCGGCCTGTTGTGTTCCACTTGATAGCTTGTTTTGGGATTCTCTAATCATTTCTTCTCATCAAGTGACCAACATATGTCCATCTCCTTTTCCTGATCACCCGTGAGACTGGTTGTTGTTCAGTCATCTGTCTTATCTCTGCATTGTTCTTGAATTCATTCCACTTGATGCCGAGTATTTTCCTTAGGCATTTGTTTTCAAAAGAGTCTAATTTCTTTTCTATTTCTTTAGTTGTGATATAGGAATCGTCAAAATGGCACGAACGATTCAAGTAAAGAGTTAAGAATTGGGCGCGAAGACCACTTCTGACATGCTACTCTTTATCTCTCAACATGCATTCTGTCACAAATGTTCAGTTTATCTCTCAACATGCATTCTGTCACAAATGTTCAGTCAGTACATTAGATACACCATAAGCATGAATAAAATGACGAAACATTTTAACTCGCGCCAGCACATTCAGTTGTATAAAGAAACTAGGTACACGCTTCGTGTAAGTTTCCACATTCTAACATACATTCATTATGGTTAAATTATTTAACCGTAATGAATGTGTAATTTAATTAACAGAGTTATTGTTGCAGTTCTGTAAAAGTATACCAATCTCTAGGCACCAAAAAGCCAAACGTCTGTTGTAGTTATTCTGTAAAAGTATACCGATCTTTAGGCACCTAAAAGCCAAACAATCTACTGCAGTTATTCCGCAAACATATACTATTGTTTAGGCACCTAAAAACTAAACATTTACGGTTTTGAATATCTTGGATCACTACTAAGTAATAATGGAGATACAATGAGGGAAATTAAAAGGAGGACATCTATAGCTCTTCAGAAATTAAAACAAATAAAGAATCTGTGGAGAGGAGCAGACAGAACTATACAAATAAGATTTTTAAGGACATGCATCTTTCCCATCGCAACATATGCCTGTGAGACCTGGACACTTGACAAAACAGCTGAGAAACACATAAATGCCTTTGAATGTAAATGCTACAGAAGAGTTCTTCAAATATCGTGGATACAAAAAAGAACAAACATATCTATACTACAAGAGCTTAATATTGAAGAAGGCTAGCTAGTAAAGAGGATTAAAGAAAGAAAACTTAATATTTTGGGCACATTAAACGTCATGATAATCTAGATAAGACCTCTTGGAAGGGTACATAATGGAAAAAGAAAGAGAGGAAGACCAAGGCGAAGATGGCTGCAAGACATCGTTGATGAGATCTGCAAACGGATGCATCAGCGGCAGGCCATCTTGCTCATAACCGAGAGGCCTACAGGAGTGCTGTTAGGGAGGCAAAGTTCCGCAAGGGACATGCAAATGAATGAATGAATGAACGAATGCTGTAAATATATACATCACCATCATCATCATTTAAAGATTAATATTGCTCCAGCAATAAGGAAAGCAGGCGCCTAGAGGAGGAGAAAGGGGGGGGGGGACATATAATCTAGTTCAGAAAACGTTTGGAGTTGAAAGAAGAAATATTATTTAGAGGTGTATGTTATGTCAGCACAGCACTCTGTAGAGAATTTCAAAGATGGGTGCCAGAGTAAGCCAAGCTTTTCTTTTGTACAAGCCAAGTCTTGATTTTTCGGGGGAAGACGGTTATTTGGAGGCAGACAGGATTTAGGATTATCTTTGAGCAATGATCACAAGCAGGAGCGGAGTATTCTGTGACAGAATCCTTATGAACAAATATTGTTGTAATGAGCATGGACAGAAATTGACAAAATCATCAAAAACATTACTAGAGCTCTGATGTGGAACTTCACTAATAGAAATCACTCATCAAAAACATTACTAGAGCTCTGATGTGGGACTTCACTAATAGAAATCACTCATCAAAAACATTACTAGAGCTCTGATGTGGAACTTTACTAATAGAAATCACTCATCAAAAGCATTACTAGAGCTCTGTTATGGAACTTCACTAATAGAAATCACTCGTCAGAAACATTACTAGAGCTCTGCTGTGGAACGTCACTAACAGAAATCACCAGTGAACAACAAACGCTAGGTCTCACTACTGACAAGCATCAAACTTGGAACTCACATATACACAAATCTAACAAAAGTCGTTGCACGGGAAGCATACTAGCTAGACTAAATTAAATACTTTTTTGATTAAGACACAATGAAAACATACTGCACGTCACATATCTAGACTCATTTAGATTACTGCAGATTCATCAAAACAACGGGGGAACAACGACAATCATCAAAATGACACGATAATCATCAAAATGACACGAGAACCCTACAAAGACAACACAAACATCATTAAAATAACACCACGAAAATGATCCAATCTAGAATCATCAATATGACACTAGAATAATCAACGTCAAACTTAAATTATCAACATCACTAAAGACCCATCAACATGTCTGACAGTTGGCACCAGAAACAGAAAAGCTCTGAAGGAGGAAATGGATGCGATCCATCCTGGCCACGTGCCACAGACACCCAGTAAGACCCACACGGGGTGCTGTGTATTGTGTAACTAATTTTGTTTTCACGTCTCAAGTTTCCTCTTTACCAAGGGCGAGACTTAATGCCCAGTTCAAGTGTTGCAGTAAAACCTAATAAATGTCGGCTTTACTCAGCCCTTGTCTGTTTGCCAGAACAAACGATACTATTACCTAATAAGGCATTCCAAACGTATAATATGATCAGCAAGTTGGCGTCGGTCTCATGGTCTGCCATGAAAATCGATACTGGCCAGCAAAGTTGTCTATATACGAATATCCCAAAGGTGGACGTGCTTCTGCGTGTGTCCGATGGAGTTTCGGAGAGTTTCGCACTTGCCTGTGTAGCTTCAGTGTACTGTTACACAGTAATGGATACCATACTCCAGGGAAATGAATGAATGAATGAATGAATGAATGAATGAATGATCTTTATTTTAAAAGGGTGAACAAGAGGACCGCAACGATATAGCTGGGTGGAAAAGACAGACTGGATTCAACTTGGCTTTGGTGTACTCTGAAGATACAAAGGAACAGAGGTACCCGAATGGTCATTGTGCAGCCTATTTTCCCTTAGGGAGGCGGCACATGATGATGATAATGTAAGGATAAAGTCTGAGTCCTCACAGAGCTGTTGTTAACTCCTTCAGGTTGACCATGCAAAGAAGGCACTTAGAGTGCAGGACCTCTTGTAAATGCCTGCTTTAGTTAATTGTTCTGTAATAGCTTTAGATATTAACATATCATCATCACCATCAGTCCTCTGTACTCCCAATGGAGCATAAGGCATCAACAAAGGTTCTCCAGCCAATCCTGTCTTGAGAAAGTTGGGATAATTCAAACCATGTCTTTCCTGCTTCCTTTAGTCTCTACTCTGTTGCGCATCTCCATGTCCCCAATGGCCTGCCCCTTTTTCTTTTCCCTTGAGGTGTCCAAGTCAAGGTGGTATAGTGTTTATTAACAGACAGCTTTTTGCAAAACTCTTCTGGGTTTCGACTCTGGCGCTTCAGTCAGCCAAGCTGTAAAAAAAATGGTACTTGGCTGTTATAGTTGGAGTTCATTCATTCATTCCTTTGCATGTCCCTTGCGGAACTTTGCCTCCCAAACAGCACTCCTGTAGGCCTCTCGGTTGTGAGCAAGATGGCCTGCTGCTGCTGCATCCATTTCCAGATCATCAACGATGTCTTGCAGCCATCTTCGTTTCGGTCTTCCTCTTTTTCTTTTTCCCATTATGTATCCTTCCAATACGGTCTTCTCTAAATTATCATGACGTTTAATGTGGCCAAAATATTTAAGTTTTCTCTCTTTAATCCTCTTTACTAGCCAGCCTTCTTCAATATTAAGCTCTTGTAGTATAGATATATTTGTTCTTTTTTGTGTCCACGATATTTGGAGAACTCTTCTATAGCATTTACATTCAAAGGCATTTATGTGTTTCTCAGCTGTTTTGTTAAGTGTCCAGGTCCCACAGGCATATGTTGCGATGGGAAAGATGCATGCCCTTAAAAATCTTATTTTTGTGGTTCTGTCTGCTCCTCTCCACAGATTCTTTATTTGTTTTACTTTCTGAAGAGCTATAGATGTCCTCCTTTTAATTTCCCTCATTGTATCTCCATTATTAGTTAGTAGTTGGAGTATAAATGGCTATAAAGCCTTATAGAGATAGCATCACCATTTAGTCTACCTAAAAGTCACGGGAAATATTACCGCTAGCACCATATTCTTTAGATGTTTATGCAATACGGAAACAAAACAAAATATTGGCTGTATGTGATGAATGACTAAACAATATCACGTGTACATGAACGGAGTAAGAAATCAGTATAGATTTCCTTCCAGAGTTGTTAAAAGTTTCTGTGAAATTGTGGAGAGACCAATATAGGCCACGAGTACTCATGTATAAATATTGAATATCTTGACAAGTGTCTGGGACTAGTACAAACTACGAATCCTGATGCTAAAATATTGAACGTCTTTGTCTTGTGTCTGGAATTAATATCGACCACGAATTCTCATGCTGGGACATTGGACACCTTGGTCTAGTGTCTGGAACTAAAACAGAGCACGAACATTGACTGATTCTGAAATATTTAACATCTTTGTCTAGTGACTGGAACTAATATAGACCACGAATCCTGATGCTTAGATATCGAACATCTTCGTGTGGTGTATGGAGATAATTTGGACCACAAATACCAGAGAATAAGAAAAAAAACAGAAGTATTGAACATTCTTGGGAGGTGTTTGTTACATCTCACGTAGTTATGGGAGCAGAGGAGTTCACTCGGGCCACCATAGCCTATCAAGGTACTATCTTTCTGTCTCCCTCTGCGATCTAGTAGCAGAATGCTTAACAAAAGCTTAGGAAATCAAGATTTGACGTGGTGGAGCTTAATGGGAAGTCTCTCATTGCAGTTCGACATGTGGAGATGTCATTTTTTTAGAACCACCCTCTGGGAATTGAGGAAAAACAGTTTTATCTTATTCTGCCCTCATCGTTACCATTATTTAACAAAAGCTCAAAGAAGTCCGGGGTTTTCACGCCATTCTGGGCTATTTTCTTTAGACCAAGGGTTCCTTTATACGATTACAATCTCACTATGGATTGTCACGTGTATCACATATTCTCTATGGACTGCCGGATATGTCCCCACACTCCCTGTGGAAATCCCATTATGTCCACGCTTCCATCATAAGACTGTCGACAGCATCATCATTATTAGTCCAGAAGATGCTGGTAGCTTGCTTCTATTTTGCATGTGGAAATCTAGGCACAAAAAAAAAGAAAACTCTAGCCTAACAACACATTTTTTAGCTGTTGTTCAGAGATCAAGCCCCTTTCTCCAATCGTATGGCCCCATACACCCCCGAGGGGGGTGGGGGGAGGAAGGGGGAGTATGAATACCTCCTGTCTGATCCCTGATTTAGACTAACCAGAACTGCTGTATACTTCTGTCGGACACACAAGCGCTAGAAATCCATTACAAATTTATGTTGTAATATTGAGATATTGACCATCTTCCTTGAACTTAACTGTTTTTTTTAATCCTATTTCCTGCATGGTTTATTCTGGATTTCTACACGTGAAAGCTTCTCGTTTATATTCGGAATATCATCCCCACATATTTCCTCTTTGCCATAAATGAAGCATTGATTGACATTTCTAATGCATTCCCAGAATCAGCAACGGAGGTGGTTTGTGAGCTCCCTAGGGGAAATGTCAAAGGTAAGAGTATCGTATCTTTTTCATTTCGATGTTATCTATCAAGTTAGATTTATGATTGTTGACATTTTGGTACATGTTTTCTTAACACTTTTTTTTCTTTTTGTAAATTCCTTTGAAAATGCTTGGAAACTGACTCAGTTGTAATTCTGTCATATCATTGACTTTATAAAATAAACGTGGACTGGATTCATTGCTTCACTTCTAAGAAATTACCAACGTTATAAATGTCTAATGGGGTAAAATGATTTCATATGCAGAAACATCAACCGTAATTTCCCATCATTCCATTTATGTGTCCACTTTACCCAGGCATTAGCTTGCACGTTCGCCGGCAGCTAATTCTAGCTACTGACAGCTCCGGAAGTGTGACCCTCATCTCGCTGGCAGACAGCAGAATCATCTGGAAACGATACTCGAACATCAATGACCCGGGGGCAGTTTCTGTGGACTGGCTGGCGGATAGAGCGTTTATTGCTGGTGGAGAAAAGGTAATACATCGAACTCAAGTGTCCGATTATCAAGTTAGGGTGCTGTTGCTGTTTTTTTATGTATGCATGCATTGGCAAAAACAGTCCTTATCTGGTACTCCTTATGGCGTCTTCCATCTTCATCCTTTCAACATCATTATATGTGCCTTCTTCACAAAGAAGGTTGGCGATAATGAATATCCAATCTCCTCGCTCCCTCGCCTTGATGGTGCACTCAATCAAGCTCTGTGTCCTGTCCGTTCTCATCTGTTATCCTTCCATCTACATCTCAACCTACCTCCTGCTAACTTTCCTCCCATCTTTCCTTCTAATATGGTCTTCAGTATACTGTTACGTCTTTTGATATGGCCAAAGTATTTTGTTTTCTTGATCATAATTTCTTTGAGAAGTTCACATTGTTCTTGGAGCTGTTCTAAGACTTGTGCATTTTTTAAAATTCATTCTCCATGATATATGACCTAGGTTTCTGTATAACCACATTTCTGCTCCGACTTTTTTGCTTAGAGTCCAGGTTTCTGCTCAATACAGTAAAGAAGAGTAAATATAGCATTTTTTTTTATAAATCTCACTTTAGTTTTTACGGACAACTTCCTGGATAACAACAGCACTGTCTCCATGGTGTTGAATGTATGTTATTTTCTTTATCTCCATCTCACATCTCCCATCCTTGGTTAGCGCATGCCCTAGGTAGCAGCAGTCTGTCACTTGTTCCAGTCTCTTTTTTTACAGTTATACCCATCTGTGGCTTCTGGTCTTTCTTGCTGAACACACTTACTTTGGTCTTCTTGATATTGATCTCGAGTCCTCATTCTTGACTTCATTCTTTATTAATCTCCCAAGGGAAGGATGGTTGCAGTGGTTATTCAGCGTTGTTTTCTTTTCTTCTTTTGTTTTTAAATCGCACTGGACACAGCTAAGCTCAGTCTGCTATATCCTGTGTGTATGTGTGTCTGTGTGTGTGTGTGTTCTCCAGCAACATATCCCGTTATTGATCTCTTGTTCTTTTTTTCCCCTCTACTCTTCCCTGTAGTAAGGGTTTCATTACTGTATTGTTCCTCGTGATATGATCAAAAATATTTGTTGCCGTCTGGTTCTTATGTTTTCTCATTATTTATGTTTTAATTGTCCCGTACTCTTTATCCGAAGTATTTAAGTCCACGTGGCAGAACAACGGAGTTTTATGTTACTGTATTTTCGCTTTTGTTATCTTATTCTGAACAGGAACTGATGAAAACTTTCAGCTGTCTTAACCTCGAAAAATCTCTTAACTTCGAAAAATGTCTTAAGCTTGACTGCCCACTGGCTTATGCGGTTCGCCTGTATGTCTAAAAGCTAATCCACTGCCAGTGGAAGAGTGAGAAAAAAAAAGTTCCTTCTAACATGTTTCATCAAACATGAGGTACTGACATTTCCCTTAGAAGGGTTGTTCTGGTCCACTCGTGTAGTCCGCAGTACCGTCAACCAAGGTTGCCAGAATTCGGACATGTCGTACTCATTTGTGATGCCTGTAACGAGCTAGACAACGAAGATAGAATCTGATATTCAGTGACGGATTAACCACCCCTCTTTTTCCACCCCCACCCCCTCCCCCGCACCCCTCCTCCTCTCAACTTAACTGTCCTAATCCTAATAGATTCCTCTCTAGTTGCGCTCTCTACTATTACTATATGACTTTATATGACACAAGCCTAACACAAATTATACGTTGCTGCCATTTGGGTAATATAGCATGTTAATGCAGCAATAACAGTTATATGAGACTGTCATATGAAACAATAATCTGTATTTGCAGAGTTGTTTTTTTTTCCCAAACTTGACCCGGGGGGGGGGGGAGGGGAGGGGCCCTAACCATTCCGGCCCCTTAAATCTAAGTCTGCTCAGTTAATGGCAAGTCCTCCATTACTGACACTTTTTAAGAACATGAAGAGGCATTAATAGCTCTTGTACTTTGACCTACATCCCAGAAATAAGACGCGCTTTCATAAACCGGAAACAGATCAATGGGGATGTATATGAAAAAAGAAGTATACAAATTACGACCCCGCCCCCCCCCAAAAAAAAAGAAAAAACTGTATTCACGCAACTAAATACTCTCTCTCTCTCTCTCTCTCTCTCTCTCTCTCTTCTGTCCTTTCAGTGTCAAAGACACACTTGTCTACTTGTAGGAAACGATTTTCACGTTTATCTGTCTTTTGCTATCTTCTTAGCTGTCTTTCATGTCCGTCCTTTGTTTACTAGCATTTTCTCTGCTGTAAGCATAAGACTTTCAAATCGGAATTCTGAAACAATGTTCGCAGTGGAAGTATTGTTCGTTGGATTTTATGTGTCTATAAATAAATGTATTGTTGTTCATATGCCTGTTATATCAACACGGGGTTGTTATATATATATATATATATATATATATATATATATATATATATATATATATATATCGTTTTTTTCCAGCTAATAATGACGATAGAAGCGTGAAATTTTGCACTTTAAATATAGCATGTGCCGATTGTGTGAACCAAATTGCACCGAAACCGGCCAAAGAACATGGCGGCCATAACTGTTGAAATGAAGCATGTTAGCAACTTTCGGTATAAGCAGTGAATTGTGATAGAATTTCTCATTGCAGAGAAGGAAACTGTTGTGAACATTCACAAGTGTCTATGTGATGTGTATGGAAGTTTTGCAGTCGACAGGAGTACAGTCAGTCGCTGGGTTCAGAGAATCAAAGAATCAATAAACGGAGATAAGGAGTTGCATGATCGGCCGCGCTGTAGACGTCCTGCCACAGCCACCAAGGCAGAAATGTTGAAATGCGCTGAGGGCATTATTCTTACTGATGGGCGTATCACTACTCAACAGTTGGTCTTAAAGCTGTCAGTCAGCAATGATAGGGCAAATACAGTTATAAAAGCTCTCGGATTTTCTAAGATTTGCGCAAGATGGGTTCCTAGAAGTCCCACGAATGACCATCGATTGCAAAAGAAAGCAATCTCTTCTGAATTGTTGGAGCGTTTCAATGCTGAGGGAGAGGACGTTTTTGGCTAAGATCGTAACAGGTGATGAAACCTGGGCACATCATTTTGAACCTCAGACAAAAAGACAGTCAATGGAATGGCATCATCCGCAATCACCATGAAGAAAGAAATTCAAGACAACTCCTTCAACAGGAAAGGTCATGATCACTGTCTTTTGGGACATTGAAAGTGTGATTCTTGTGGATGTTATGCCAAGAGGAGATACAATCAATTCGCAAGTTTACTTTAAGACATTGAAAAAACTCAATCAACGTTTTCGCAGAGTTCGGCCGCACAAGAATCCAGCAGACTTGCTTCTCATTCACGACAATGCGCACCATCACACACGTCTAGCAGCACTGGAAGCAATCACCAAATTGGGTTGGACTGTACTACCCCATCCGCCCTATAGTCCCGATTTGGTACCTCCTGATTTCCATCTGTTTGGTCCACTTGAAGATGCACTCCGAGTGGTAATATTTGAAGATGACGAAGGAGTGATTCATGCAAAGAAGAAATGTCTACATAATCAAGAGAAAATCTGATACAGGCTAGGAATATATGCACTTGTTTCGTTCTGGCGTAAAGCCGTACAAGTTTATGGGGATTGTGTTGAATAATGCCGATGTTTACATGACATATCCATGTATTTTGTGTATAAAGTTCATGCTTTTTTAATAAACAGGTCATGAACGATGAGTGCATTACTTTCTGAACGCCTTTGCACATTATTCGTTCTTTCACAAAACCGATAGGCAGCAAGAGACACGTAACACACCAAGGTCAACAAATAATATATATCAATAAGTTTAGTCAGACTCGGCCTGACAGGCGCTCGAGTACACCATTCAGCACAAGTTGCAGGTTAATCCGTTACTTAGCAACAGAATGACTTCAAGTCATGGCGATAACACACGGATGAGGATAGCATTCTCTGAGTGACGACGCTGGGCTGACAGTTTTCTCTAATCCCTGTTGAAATTCGCAGGTTTAGTTTTCACGATGTCTATTTTTCTTACACCAGTTCAAAAACTCCCTATTGTCCCAGCTGTAACATTTCATGCTGAAATAAATGACACCAGAGAATGTAAAACAATAAAACATTCTGAACAGTTTGAAAAAAAAAATCACCGTTCTAAACAGTAAAGAAAAAGTCTGGTCAAGCTAAAAATAAAAAAAAAAATTTTTTTTTTAATCAGATCGAAAATGGACGCAGCGTTTAAATTCATCTTTTGCTTGTTGTTGTTGTTGGTGGTGGTGTTCTTGTTGTTCTTGTAAGTAGAAAAATCAGTGTTTCTGTCAATGAGGGAAGGGAGAACTGATGATAATGTCTGAGGGAAGTGAAAAAATGAAAAGAAAACGAATTTGATCATCTTTTTTTTTCTCCGCAGAAAAAAAAAACGAAACAAAACAAAACAGAAGAGCGAATGATCCTTGCTTACCCCGTTTTGATTTTACTCTTAACTGGAGTGAGTGAGTGAGTGAGTGAGTGAGTGAGTGAGTGAGTGAGTGAGTGAGTGAGTGAGTAGTTAATTATTAATCTGGTCTATTTTATATTTGCCTTTATTCATGCGAAGCATTTTTTTATTCTTTTATCTGCTTGCTAATGGCCAAAACTTTCTGTCTCGTTGAAGCTTTTTTCCACCATATTTTACTTCCATTTTGCTGTGTCTTATTTTAGTGTTTGTTTTCAAGTCCCGTAGCTAATGTATGTTTTAATCTGAAAGTTATGGGTTATTTGTTGCTTTTATAAAATATCTGCTTATCTGCTCAATGCCCCGCAAAATATTTTGCTCAGAGCAGTAATTCCTTTGATTCGCCATCGAGGGAACTTCATTGGAATCATGATTATAAATGCAAATAATGATCTTTCATGTCCTATGCTCGAAAATAGTGCAGCAGGCAAGTATGTGCTGCATGTTTGTTCAGATATTGGCTCTAATCTCATTTCGCTTCTTTAAATATTTATACTCTTGTTTATTCGCTTGTTTATTAAATATGGGCTTTATGTTTTCTCCTTTTTACGTAAATTACTTTGAATTGCCATCTTTTCTCTGTTGGAGTAATATATATAATAAGCGGTAAATTAGGGATTCTAGTTTAGATTTATCTTTTACATATTTTGCATGAAATTCTGTGTTCTGTACGTTTATGGGGATTTTGTTTCACTTCTGATTTATTTATACATCTATTTTGCCTTGTGTTTCCGTTGTTCAGATCTACAGTTGCCCGCTAGATACAGATCTCTGTGTAGTGGTCGTCAAGGGATTGTCTGCCAGCATAAGTGACGTCAAAGTTGACCCCGTTAACGGGTAAGTGCACAAAATTGAGGGATGAGGCTTGACGGAGGAAGGGGTGAGAGAGAGAGAGAGAGAGGGGGAGAGGGGTACCCCTAAAGAGGACAAGCTTTGTAAGATCTTATTAACTTCAGCTCGTTTTGCGGCCTATAGCTTATGAAATATTTATTCTGTTACCCTATCAGCAAAACTGAGCTCAGATATAGGTTCTCACGGAGATTTTGAAGAGCATTGATCACAGATGCGATTGTGTAATTGTTGATAGACTGGTGACGGACATGTATAGTTATTTACCACAAACACACATAAAATCAACATGTTATTAATAAAGTTTGGAGCTAGTTGTATAAAAAAAAATATGTCAAGGCAGCTTGATTATGAAAGCTCTTTCGCACTCAAAAAACAAAGTGCGAATAGTGAAAACCCGGTGGTTTTCTGTCTACTGCGCATGTCTTTTGAGCATGCTCTTTCGACCTGCAGCCCCCGGCGCACTTCGAACATTATACATCTCCTTATCTTGCATGTATCCCACAAAATTAACACGAATCCAAAAATCCAACATCCAGATTGGCAGGTGGCCTGTTTGTTTGGTAATATTAACGTTCTTACTGCTATATGTTTATGTTTCTGCACTTATATCGTCAATATCGCCTTTATGCCCTCGTAATTATATAAATAAAACTGACATATTTGATGGTTTTTCTTTCTTTCCTTGTATCTGTGTGTTTTATTTAGTTAATTTATTTTTTAGCCTTTTACTGCGCTGAATGGACGGTGTTAAGTATGTTGTATGTATACTTGTGTGTGAATGTGCTTTATCCTTCCTCTTGTATCGTGAGATATCGAGGGGAGATGCAGTTGGCGTTTATGGGCCACATGAGTGGCCTCAGTGATGTTTATGCCGTAATTCGTGAGTGTATCTATAACTTCATTTATCCATCTTTTTCTAGGATCTTCTTCTTGATCTGTGTCCTGCGGTTCTTTGGTTGAAAGCCCTCGCGGCTGGCTGTGCCATTCTCACTAAGTGGCCAAGGCACTTAATTCCTTGCTTCACTATATATTGTAGGCGTAGTGTAGTTCCTACCAAATGTTGTCGTTTCTTATCTTGCCCCTAGTGACGTTTGTTGCTTTTCTTAGGCATCTCATTTCACATGTGGCGCGTGTGAATGTTGTACACTTAAATGTACAGTCGTTCCACACCTGATCTGATTAATATAAACAATACTAGTCAAAGAATGAACATTGAGCATAACACACGAATAATAAACCCCAAAAAAAACCAAGTTACGGAATGAACATTGAGCATAACACACGAATAATAAACAAAAAAACCAAGTTACGATTATTCAATTCAGACGTAATATCCACCCTCATTTATGCATGTAAAGGCTGGAAAACAACTAAAGAAATATACAAGAAATTAGACTCTTTTGAAAACAAATGCCTAACGAAAATATTCGGTATAACGTGGAACGAATTCAAGAGCAACGCAACGATAAGGCAGATGAGCTAACAACATCCTGTTTCACGGGTGATCAGAAAAAAGGAGATGTACGTATGTCGGTCACGTGATGAAAAGAAACAGCCGGAGAATCCCAAAACAAGCTATCAAGTGGAATACAACAGGCCGAAGAAAAAGAGGTCGACCACGTGAAACTCTAAAGAGGACATTGTTAAGAGAAGCCAGTTTAGTGGGCATAACATCCCTTGACGAGGTTGGAAAGCTCGCCGAAAACAGGAAAACTTGGCGAACTACTATGTGAGCCCTGTGTGACATTTAACAGCACGGGGAGGAAGTAAGATTTAAGATACACAACTAAGTATATAACTGTTCACGAAGCCACTGTAGTAAAGCTGTGATAACAAAATGTATAAACTTTTTTTAAAGCAGGAACAGCTTTATTAATTAACACGCACACAGTTGTGATGTTTCTGTGTGAACTTTAATCACACAAAAACACACAGGACGAAAAAGTAGAGAAAGAAGATATAAATTCACATAAATGTTATATTAAAAAAAGTAGGAATGGAAGAAATAGAATAAAATAAAATAAATAGAGCATTTACCCTATCTGGTAAAAAAAAAAACTATCAGACTGCTACAGAAACGGAAGCAAGGGAAAAAGGCTTTTGCAATGCTGCAGAATCTATGGAAATAAAAAAAACTAAGCATAAATATGAAAATCAGGGTATTTAAGAGTAATGTTCTAAGTGTACTACTCTATGGAAGTGAATGCTGGAAAATCACCAAAACCGTAGAAAACAAGTTGAATTCTTTCCAGACTAAATGTTTACGAAGAATTAGAAAAATGTTTTGGCCAAACACCATAAGAAATAACATCTTATTAGCAGAAACGCAGATGAAACCACTGACAACAATTATTGAGGAAAGACGCTGGCGATGGTTGGGACATGTGCTCCGAATGACTGACAACTCACTACCAAAAATAGCACTAAGATGGACACCACAGGGGAACAGAAGTAAGGGTAGACCAAAAGAGACATAGAGAAGAACAACAGAAAGGATGTTGAGCAATAGAGGGCTCACCTGGGCAAGAGCAGAAAAAAAGGCGAAGGACAATCATTTGTGGAAAACCCGTGCGGAAGCCCCATGTGCCCTGGACATTTAAGGTTCAGAGAGAGAGAGAGAGAGAGAGAGAGAGATTTAGCTGTGACTTGTAAGAGGCTGTGACTTGTAAACGGCTGTGTCCAGAAATGAAGCATAGTGGAGTGTTGATAGTGTTTAAATGGAGACTTGTAATGTATGATAGGTGGGTAGTAAAGAAAAAGGGAGGCGGTGTGGTGGTGAAGGGGATGGAGGAACCGCAGTTAGGGGAGAGTGGTATAATGGTAATCCACCACTGAGAAAGTGGAATAAACCCTAACCTCTTTCCCGACATAGCACTGAGATGCGAACATCACAACCCAGCAGTCAAATACTCACGTTTACAAATTTTAGGGGAAAAAATGATGTAATGCTAAAAAAATGAACTCTGTTAAAACTCCAGGAATTTATATAAAACACAAGAGAGGAAGGAAAGTCTCCAAGTAATTTAACGAATGTTGAAATACTGCAGTTTGATAGAAATCCAATTGTAAACTTCCTAACAGTGAAAAGCGGCAGGGGGAGGGGTCCAATCGCTCAATGTGTGGATAAAACAGGGACTTCACAACAATGTGCGCAGACAATAATTTGTGGCCTCAACATGAAGATCTGTCAGCTTAAACGTGGACGTATAGCAACACTAAATAAGTCACGCAAAGACCTGGACAGGAGGGAGCATAATATTACCCACCCACGCTTGAAACATTTAACAAAAATAAAGAAACGGTGCTTAGAGAATCTAGTACCTGGGAAGAAATGAAACCATGTATGTAAATTCTGTAATAAAATTCTCTCCGATCGTTACAAAATCAAGCACGCATACGCACACACAAGCGACACTGTTTTCCAATGTCTAGAAAGGGGCAAAGTCGACTCCACAGCCATCCTTACACACAATTTAATACTGAGAACATGTCCGGTTTTTTTACGTGTGTGGACTAGTACCACTCTTTCGCTCCTGAATTAATTTCCATACTTTCCTGGAATAAATTTTGATAAATTTTGGTAGAAAGAAACTGACTGGGAGGACGTTGTTCTGTACATGTATATATATATATATATATATATATATATATATATATATATATATATATATATATATATATATATATATATATATATATATATATATATATATATGAATGTATGTTCCAACATCACTCTGGAACGCTCGGAGCAATTTCAACCAAACTTGGCACACTTATGACTTACAATCTCAATCTTGAGAAAAGTACTATGAGGGTATGAGATCCCTACCACCCCTGCGAGTGGAGGTAAGCAGGGGGTGGAGGTATTATCTACTAAATTCAAGGAGAAAAAAAATGGTATAAGGAAGATAATCGTGAAATAGAGCGGTACTGGTCTAAGAGAAGCATTTGTAGCCTCCCATGGCAAGTCCTAATATATAAATTTTAACGTTGTTTTTTCCTTATGTTTATATTAGCTTTTTATTGTATTCTACAGTTGATTTCATTGCTCAGTGACAGTGTAGCTTTTTTTTCTTACTTTTTCAAATTAGCTTTTCAAATTATGGAGATAGGTGGGAGGGATGGAGGGGGAGAGGGATAGAGAGAGAGGGAGAGGGAGGGGAGATAGAGATGGAGGGGAGATAGAGAGGGAAGGAAAGAGAGGGAAATAGATTTGAGATCGCCAATGTTTCTCCCACGGACACCTTTATGTTGCTAGCTCAAGGATGGGTTCACTCAAGAATTTATTTATTCTTGCTCCTGAAGATGAAACTAAAAATGTTGTTTATAATCAAGTTTTGAATTAAATTAATATTATAGTGAATTTATAAAAACTTTATAATTTGTATACTGTACTTATACTTAAATACCCGTAAATAAAATTCCTTCGATTTTACACTATAGATAGAATTCATCGCTTTTCCTGTCTAGTAGTAGATTGGGATAAATAAATCACCGGGCAAAGCCGGGTAATCAGCTAGTTTAAAATATAGATCGCGTTAGAAACGTGCTACTTTTCATTTTATTTAGATTCTGCCTAAATATCACTCTGATCATTGATTTACGTAGATGTGTAACATCAGTCAATATTGTCAGCATTGCTTTGTAGTGAAAGAGACACCTGCTGGTGTACACACTAGCTAAAATAAAACTGTTTTTTAATTTCCATATTCTATGAACTCTTATACAGTAGGAGGAGGGCACTAGAGTGTGTATACCAGGAAAGGAAAGACTGACTAATACTTGTTTTATAATCGTTTTGCGAAAGTTTTTTTTTTTTTTTTTGGTTGTTGTCCAATTTCATTTTGTTACAGATTCTTGTACTATGTCGTCAACGGCGATGGTCAAGGGCTGTACCGTGTAGATCTTGGAAGCATTTCTTATTTGTGGACCTCTCCCAAGTTGCCTCAGCCCTCATCACCGCCTCCACCAGAGCTTATACTTGGCATGAATGACATGATGACCCTCGTGGTTGATTTTTACAACCTCCAGTTGTACGCTGTAGGCAGCAAGGCAAGGAAAATGGTGGTGCCATTCTTGGACGGTTCCAGCATGAAAACTTTCCTTGGGAAGACTGACAACTTAGCCTTTAGCCAAGTTTCTAGCATGGTCCTCTACAATCAGGTATCGTGTATCAGTCCTAAGTTCTGAATTCGCTGACATAAAAGTGAAAAGAGTATAACATTGTTTCAGAATAGTGGCATAGTCCATAGGAAAATTTCCTTATAATACTACCATTCCTAACGATAATGAACTTTGACACTATTGTTGTACGGATGCTATTTACAGGTATTGTTGCGTTTTTTTTCCAGGACAAATTTAAATACATCCTTCAGGATAAACATGTCAGATAATTGCTAAGTTGATATCGTAACTCTAGAGCTTTCTAAGGAAATACAGCAAATAAATACGAAATTCATTTAGAATTCTTAGGGGGATAAACGGGAAGTCTGACAAAATAAATCATAAAAAGTCATGTAATCAAAAGGAGAGAAAATACTAACAGAGTATTAATAAAAGTAATATATTTAGAATGTTCTGGAATCACATGAACACTATTTTTAAATGAAAAAAATAAGATGAAAAGTGGATGATAAGTAAATAAATAACAAATAATAAAAATAAGAATAATATATAGAAGTAGTAGAAGTAGTACTAATAGTGATACTGATAATGGTAGTAGTAGTAGAAGTAGTAGTAGTGGTGGTGGTAATGATAGCGGTAATGGTAGTTGTAGTAGCAGTAGTAGTATTAGTTGTAGTAGTAAAAGCAGTAGTAGTATGGTAGTGGTAGTAGTAGTAGTAATAATAATAGTGGTAATGGTAGTAGTAGTATTAGTAATAACAGTATTAGAAGTAGTAGTAGTAGTAGTAGTAGTAGTAGTAGTAGTAGTAGTAGTGATAATGGTTGTGGTAGCAGTAGTAATAGTAGTGGTGGTGGTAATGGTAGTAGTAGTAATAGTAGAGGTAGAAGTAGTAGTAGTAGTGGTGGTGGTGGTAGTAGTAGTAGTAGTAGTAGTAGTAGTAGTAGTAGTAATAGTAGTAATAGTAGTAATAGTAGGGGTAATGGTGGTGGTAGTAGTAGTAGTAGTAGTAGTAGTAGTAGTAGTAGTAGAGTTAATGGTATTATTATTATTATCAGTAGTAGTAGTAGTAGTAGTAGTAGTAGTAATAGTAGGGGTAATGGCAGTGACAGTAGCAGTAAAGATCACATATCAAAGGTTTGTGTACTATTAATGTAACATTTAAACGGAGACTTTCCTTCATGTCTAACCAGTCATTTATATGGACTGACAAGAGGAAAGTTTACATTGAACAATACACGTCTGAGACCAAGACCTTCCAGCATAAAGAGCTACAGCTGTCTACACCTCCTTATATGGATATGGAGGTGTTCCATTCCACAGCCCAACCAATGCCAAGTAAGACACCAGCAGCCAATAATAATCTTAGTAGGATCATTATCATTATAACTCAAGTCTGTTGTCATTGTAGCTTTCAGTACGTTATTATTGTCTTCTTCTTCATTCGCTTCTACCACCAAGATCGCCCCCATGATCCTACTGAATTTACTCCTGTGGTCCTTGATTGGTCCTGTGGTTCCCGTGAGGGCCACAAGAGATCCCCGAGAGGATCACATGAGGTTCAGAGTATCGCGGGGGTTGGGCCTGTATTCTCGGTGGGTCGTAGAAGCGGGATTGCGTGACACTGTGGTTTTCGTTGCACCAGTTTAATCTAGAGTTGGACTTTCTCACTGGAAAACCTCGATGTGTTCTGGATATCAGTATATCCCCGCCGGGTGAGAGATGGCAGCCCATCCAGCCCAGAGTTTGACTTTCTTACTGGAAAACCTCAGTGTGGTTAGGATACGCATATATCCCCGTCGGATGCAAGGTAGTTGTCTGGACTGCACTGGTCCAGTGTCTCTTACTTCAGCGTTTTGTGGCGTTGGGGTGCTGCTCTTCCTAGTTGTGACCAGGACGAAGCTTTTGTCCAGGATGACGAGTCCTCGCCACTAGTAGGTTTCACCCCTGGGTTAAGCCGGTTTAGGCATATTTCACCAGTATGAGCGTATATCGGACGTGGCCGGCCTCTAGAGCAGAGGTGCCGTGGTATGAATAGCTCTCGTCACGAGACTACTGGACATACCAATTAATCTTCACTTTATCCTTTCCATCACCTTTCCACAGCGGCGCCGCTCGGCAACCCTTTACGCATTTTATTCATTGGACGGAGGAGTTTCACCCCACGCGTGGCAGACGAAGAATCTCGCCAGCAGTGTCATAGTTTAACCCCTGCGTTAAGCCGGTTCAGGCAATTCGCCCGGTATCGGTGCACCTAGGATGTGGCCGACCTCCAAAACAGAGGTGCAGTGATTTGAGCAATCCTGACCTCGAGACTACTGATTACTTCATCTAATCCTTTCTTTCACCTTTTCCACGGTGGCGCCGCGCGGCAACCCAATTCGTACTTTTCTTAACTGGCCGGGAGGAGCCCCACTCCAGGCACGGCAGCTGAAGAATCTCGCCAGCAGCGGGTTTTAAATCAGAGTTTTTCCTTCTCTCAGATGATCTACCAAACAAGACTCTCATCTACCCGAAACGTCTGGTTTCTAGGCGCTAGATATTTGCTTTCGCCCCTTCTCCTGTCAGTTTGAACAGCTCCGCCACGAGAAGGCCAGGAGCTGGACTTGGCTGTCAGAGGCTGTTTGAGACGCACGCCTTGGAGACATTTAATTGGAGTGGAGAGCATATCCTCCACCCCACCTCCGGCTATGACAGTCTTTAGAACCACTTTATCATTGTAACTTTCAACACTATTACCATTCATTATTTCAACCTACATATATGATCGTCATTGCCACTATTGCTATTTACAACTTCATCATTAAAAAAAATAATTACAGACAGTCTCATGTGCTTGTTTCGTGTAATCACGAAGCCTTATCATTTCCTTGTCTGTAAATAAACAGTATTACTAGTTTTATTATAATTTTTTAAAATTTATATTTGTACTTTTAGTTTGGTTGTAACCAAAGTTTCCTAAGAATAATGATGAGAATACTATGGACAGCCAAGAAAACAAATTAAAAGGTTCTAAGCAAAGCGTGGCAAGAAAGAGAAATAATGGCAATATTCAGAACACAACAGCCTAGATTTGTAGGACATCAATTGAGAAGAGGTGAACTGGAACACCTAGTGACAACAGGAAAACTAGAAGGAAAAAGGGACAGAGGAAGATGAAGAAATAAGATACATGACGGACTGAAAGAGTGGCATGGAGTGCAATCCAACATGCATCTTATAGAAAGAGCAAGGGTTGTGGAAATCAGTGATGACCAAAACCTAATTGACACAGACCAGAAAGAGAGAGAGAGATAGAGAGAGAAAGAAAGAGAGATAGAGAGAAAGAGAGAAAGAACGAGAGATAGAGAGAAAGAGAGATAGAGAGAAAGAGAGAGGTAGAGAGAAAGAGAGATATAGAGAAAGAGAGATATAGAGAGATAGAGAGATAGATAGAATGAATAATCTTTATTTTTCAAGGGTAAAGAATTGGGCACGCAGGCCCGTCTTACATTCTGCCTCTAGATAGAGAGAGAAAGAGAGAAAGAGAGATAGATAGAGAAAGAGAGATAGAGAAAAAAATAGAGAGAGAGGGAAAGAGAGATAGAGAGAGAGATAGAGAGAGAGGGAGGGAAAGAGAGGTAGAGAGAGAGAGAAAGAGAGAGAGGGAAAGAGAGATAGAGAGAGAGATAGAGAGAGAGAGAGGGAAAGAGAGGTAGAGAGAGAGAGAGAAAGAGAGAGAAAGAGTATGAGCAAAGTAAAACAAAAACTAAGAAAACTAAAAACACTGCTTCATCTAAAAAAAAAAGAAAACATGTTACACTTTTTATGTCCCATTCTTCTTTTCCTAGTACCCCTAGGTCCTCCAGAAGGCATCGAGGCTCTTTTTACAAGCACTCATGTTACCATATCATGGAAGCCACCAGCCTTGTTACAATATCAGGGTATATCAAATCACGTTATTGCTTTCTTTTCCCAAAGTTGTTTTCTGCAATGTTTTATTTTTCTCTGTATTTCTCACTTCCTGTAGTTTCTTTCTCTGACTTTCTAATTATCATCTCTTCCTCTCTCTAATTCTTCTCTAACATTGTCACTTAATTGCTCCTTGCTCTTCTGTTTATGTCCTTTAATTTCTCTCATTTATCTATGTTTCTTTATTATTCTTTCTCATCTAAACTCATATTTATCACTCTCACTTACTTTTACTCTCCTCTCATATTCTCTCTCTCCCCACTTTCTCATACTCCACCATTTCTCTCTCTTTGTCATTCTTTTCTCTCCCTCTTTCATTCTACTGTTATTTCTTCTCTAATTTTTTTTCCAGCACTCTCTCCATCATTCTCATTCATGTCATGTTGTCCCCTCTTGCTGACTCTTCTATGTAATTTCTCACTATTCTCACCTGTTCTAATTTTTCAGTATTTTCTCATACAATTTTCATGATTTCCTGTTCATTTTCTTTCTCCCATCTCATTTATTCTATCTCCTTATTTCCAAATTTGTTTTTTCATTCTCTGATTTAATGATTGTTTGCCCCACATACAACATCAAGTTTTTCAGATATAAGGATTACTCCACTTACAACATCAGGTTTCAGATATAAGGATTACTCCACTTACAACATCAGGTTTCAGATATAAGGATTACTCCACTTACAACATCAAGTTTCAGATATAAGGATTACTCCACTTACAACATCAAGTTTCAGATATAAGGACTACCCCACTTACAACATCAAGTTTCAGATATAAGGATTACTCCACTTACAACATCAAGTTTCAGACATAAGGACTACTCCACTTACAGCATCAGGTTTCAGATATAAAGTTTACTCCACTTACAACATCAAGTTTCAGACATAAGGACTACCCCACTTACAGCATCAGGTTTCAGATATAAAGTTTACTCCATTTACAACGCCCATGGCCATACCACATGGAAAATACAGGTTCTCATCTGATCACTGAAGTCAAGCAATGGTGGGGGGTGGTTAGTACCGCTTGGGTGTTGTAGGCATTTCTTTTGGCGGCCTGGTTAGAAGAGTGGTTAGGCGCTCAGTTTACTAATCCGGTGGTATCGGTGGTATCGGTGGTATCGAGTTCAGTCCCAGCAGTGGGATTTTTTGTCTGGTACACACCAAAAAGTCCCCGGGGTTCACCCAGCCTCTAAAAATGGGTACTAGAGAAAGTGAGGAAGGTAAAACAGCCAGGTGTGACACTTACCACATCACACTTTCATGTGCAGCACATGGAAAATAACCCCTAACACCATATCCCCAAATATCCCCTAATGGCTTGGAAACTGAAACTTTACCTTGCCTTTTACCACTTACAACATCAAGTTTCATATGTAAAGGTTACTCCACTTACAACATCAAGTTTCATGTATAAAAGTTACTCCACTTACAACATCAGGTTTCAGATATAACGTTACTCCACTTATAACTTCAGATATAAAGGTTACTCCACTTGTTAGTTTTAATCCTCATATTTGTTCATTCTTATTACACCTTGAACTTCTCTAGTTTTAATCCTCATATTTATTCATTCATATTATACCTTTAGCTTTTCTAGTTTTAATCCTCATATTTATTCATTCATATTACACCTAGAACTTCTCTAGTTTTAATCCTCATATTTATTCATTCATATTACACCTAGAACTTCTCTAGTTTTAATCCTCATATTTATTCATTCATATTACACCTTGAACTTTTCTGCTCTACCAACAGGATCTGGAGCCTGGAGAAACTGGACCTACGAACTACAGCTGCTGAAGACAAGCGAGAGTGGTGAATTACTCGGTAGCCAAACCCAATACCATGTCTCAGGACTGAACTTAACCGTGAATAGCCTTGACCCAGATAATGTGTACAACATCAAAATTAGAGCATGGCTGGAGATGTCGTACGGCCCGTGGTCTGGCAGCTTCATTGGCAGAACTCTGAAACAAGGTCTGTGTGTCAGTTCAAAACAGGCAGTTACTACATTCGCAAATGGTGCATAACTGTTGTTAAAGTGTAGGGAAGAGGGGAGATAAATTAATTGGGTTATAGTTATATATGTAATTATATGATTCCCTCCCTTGATTTGAATAATGTAACACATTACATTTTTAATTGTTATCTTAGAAAATATTCTGCAACAGTTATAGCACAAAACGTACCGCTATATATATATATATATCTTATATCTTACCGTGCCGTTAAACGTCACATAGAGCTCACAAAGTAGTTCGCCAATTTTTCCTGTCTTCGGCGAGTCTTTCAACCTCATCAAGGGATTTTATGCCTGTCAATTTGGCATCTCTCAAAAGTGACCTCTTCAGAGTTTCCCGTGGTCTGCCTCTTTTTCTTTGGCCTGTTGTGTTCCTGATCACCCATGAGACTGGTTGTTGTTCAGTCATCTGTCTTATCTCTGCATTGTTCTTGAATTCGTTCCACTTGATGCCGAGTATTTTCCTTATGCCTTTGTTTTCAAAAGAGTCTAATTTCTTGTCTATTTCTTTAGCTGTTTTCCAGCTAAATAATATATATGATATATATTATATAAAGATATATATATATATATATATATATCATTATTACTTCTTTTTTTTTTAAAATTTTTTCTAGTTTATGGGGTTTTTTTATGAATGGTGAGTAATATTTTTTTTCACATCTTGTCTTCCTCTTTTGTCCTTACCTCTTGGAAGATGTGGACACTGAAAGAATGATAAATAATATTCATTCACTTTCAGATGGACTGAGAGTGATAGTGGGCACTGCAGGTGGTCAGATTATAGAAAAAGATCTTGGCCAAGGAATGGAGAAGAATATTATCAAGCTTTCTTCTGATGCAATAGGTATCCTCATTTCACTGTTTGATGACACAGTCATATAAAGTACAGTAAATATATATTGAAATTGCCAGAATTATAAACGGTACTTTACAGTTTAATGGGTTCTCGTATACAGAATAATCCAATGAAATCTGCCAGTCATGAAGGTATAGGACTGTTGTAAACTCAAAGGAATCAACATTGCACCGTATTTTCATTCTTTCTTTTCTTTACGATTCTTGACTTATATAGATGAGTTTTGTTTTTTTTTAAAATTCATTAGCAATAAATTTGTGGATAATCTCATGATTTTTATGTGAACAAACATATTTTTCCATTAATGCACTGAGAGCTGTGTACACTGTGTACTCCGGTGTACACCTTGCAGACATTTTCAGAATCCACAGGCAATGTCTCAAGCGCAAAGTGTCAGTCATCTATTTTTAACAGCCATGTTGACACAGGGACCGGCTAGCGTAGTTGTTAGAGCACTTGTCTAGCAACCGAATGGTCGAGGGTTCGAATCCCCAGCTGAGTGGGATTTTTTTTTTCTGACCAATATGGCCCCAAGGTCAATCCAGCATCGTAAAATTGGTACCAGAGAAAATCTGGGAAGGAAAGGAACTGACCACCCTACCTCATACGCTGACGGCCCAGTTAATAAGGTCTCTAATGCTTCATCCCCTATGGCATTTGCTATGGGGCTATCTTTATCTCTTTTATGTTGACACAAGAGTAAAATCCAGGCCCTTTGTATGAGAGACCAGCTCATACTGGTGGTACTCCAATGCTCTGGGGATGCACATTTTCTTTGGTTAACATAATAGCATGGTATAGTGATTCTTATTTACTGGTTGGACTGTGTTACTATATTTATAAATTCTTAGACTGCATTGTTTGATATTAGGTGTAAATTCTTAGACTGCATTGTTTGATATTAGGTGTATGGTGCAGTTTTACAAAGTGAGGGAGGGAGTGAGTAAGGTGAGAAAAAATGAATAGAAAGTATGAGAATGTATAAATGATAAACATACAACATCCGATATTTCTGTTTTCTACTTTTGGAGGAAGCCATATTCAGATAAGTTCTTCGTTTTTTATTTTTATTTTTGTGTCATGTGTGCATGTAATCCTCAAAAAAAGGCTCACGCCGAAATATCGGATGTTGCATGTTTTTCATTTATACATTCTCATACTTTCTATTCATTTTTTCTCACCTTACTCACTCCCTCCCTTACTTTGTAAAACTGCACCATACACCTCTATCTACCTTTTTTATTTAAACCAGTTTTACTGCAGTTGCTTCCCTTTTACTTGTTTGATATGACAGGCATAGAGTCTCATGATGATATTATACTGCTGGCCACAAAATCTGGTTCCCTGTCTGTATACAATCAAGCAAGCAAACAACAGCAAGAAGTGGAGACAACTCACAAAGCACACTGTGTTGCTTATGACTGGCTTGGACACAAGATCTACTGGTCTGAGCTGGATCCACAGGCAGTAAGTCATGAAGACTGGATTTGTTTTATTGTCTTTATTATTTCTCTTCAGTTTGATATCTGGGAATGATATTATGGCAGCATTTTGAGAGTAGGTGGGCTGTTTGACCAATATATTGGAGAAAGGAAGAAATTGGATGTATGGAGGCTTTTTAATTGGATTGTACATCTGTTTTAAGATGTGAGACGTGACAGGGTAATTAAAAAAATAATCCTGTTTTTTTTTTAATGCACTAATTTGTGTTCAAATTGTTGACCTCTCCCATATCACTGGTACTAGTTTCATGGGGTTTTTGCCTGTTAAAGTGCTATGAATTATGTTAGAAAATATAAAGATATATAAGAAGAATGTATCAGTGATTAGGAAGCAGCAGGTGGTCATCGATGCAAGTCTTGTCAACTCTTTCACTCCCGAATTAATTTCTGTGCTCTGCCAGAAAGAAAGTTTGCTGAAGTTCTGGCAAAAATAAACTGGAAAGAAGTTATTCTATAATCAAAAATATGAGTTCAGTTAGAAATCTAATTTTCATTTTTTTAATTAGATTTTGCCTAAATATAGCTCTGAGCACTGATTAGAACTGGTGTGCAAGATCTACCAGCACTGCCAGTGTTGTTTAGGAATGAAAGAGTTAATAGAACCAGTCGTGAGAGTAGTTGTTCGTGTACCCTTCAGTTTTGAGGAGGGCATGGTTATAAGAGTTTATAAATATTTTTTATAAACTTTTCTTGCAACACTATACTAAAGCAAAAAACTGTTCACAAATCTTCAGCAATATGTGTAGCACTGGTACATTTTATTATTTTGTCTCCTAGTTGGTAGCTTTCTATCAGTTTTGTGCTCTTTTGAAAAAAACATACTATATGTTAATAAAACATTTGTTACAGTGAATAGTGTTGTTGTTCTTTTTTCCTAGATATATCGTTCAGATATCAGTGGAAACATCTCTGAACACATCCTCCAGAGTCCAGCACGAGATATTGCTATTGATGCTGTCAATGGAAGAATGTATTGGGCCACTTTGTTTTCTGTGGAAACCAGCCATCTCAATGGTGACAATCATCAGGAAATCCTCAGTCTTCCCTTGATCACAGGACGACGTGTGGTCAGTCTTACAATAGACTTTCATTCTGAGAAGGCAAGTCATAGCTGCAGAAGGCTGAATAGTTCAGCACACTTGGAATATACTTCATGTTTTTAAATCGATCCTTTCTTCACCCCTGAAGCCTTCATCTCATCTAATCTGTGGCCATACTGGCAAAATGAGTTTCACAGGTTTTCTACAGATACTTTCAGCTGCCTCACTTCTGTTCCAAATTTTGGACCAATGGCCATGATCTAAGTGTATAGATCTACATATTATTTTATTTCTTCTGTTGTATATTCCTACTCTTTATGTGCTTTTGCTTATCATCATAAGTTAGTAGCTGAAAAAATAGGATGCTGTTAAAAGGTTTGTTAATGAAGCATTAAGAATACTTTTAAAAGCCATTAAATAAAAAGCATAGCAATCCTATTCTTAACACACATGTATTTTGTTTTGCCTGATCTTTCATGTATGTTCAGGTTATTTCATAATTTGTGTGCTTCTGTTCTTCATGTTCTTTCACACTTACTCAGGTTATTTCATGTTTGCATGCTGCCAAATATTATCACATTTTATCAAACCAGTTCTAAAACTAATTAGCTTTATATATATATATATATATATATATATATATATATATATATATATATATATATATATATATATCTTCTTTGTTTAACAGATGTATGGGCATGAAAGTACTGTCATTTAGGAATATGCATATTTTTATCTAACTGGAATTTGTTGGTTGTTAGTTTCCTTATTACTTCTATCAGACTTCTACTGCTGCAGACATCGAAGTTAATATTTTGAAACAACACAGATCAAGCAGGGAGTAATTAAGGTGCCTTATTTTGATTCTCAAGATGGACCCAGGAAACAGGGTTTGTTTTCTATAGGCTCCACCACCATTGTGAATACAACAGTTTCCAGGGGATATGTGGCAGAGTGGGTATATATCGTTGACTAAATCTGGTCTACTGGCCTTGTTAATTGCTAGTCTTACTAGCACAGCAGTCTTTACTTCTATGTGGCTGACACATGTGCGAAAATGTAGTTAAGTGATTTTTCATGGTTTCTGGGATGAGTTATGCTGTGGTCTCCACAATCATGCAATTTTTTAAAGTACTTTACAGTTTTACAGTTGTGAATGTGAAGCTATTTTGTAAGAATTCTTTACTTCACAAATATTCTTTGCGCAGGTGCTCTGGTGTGAGAAGGACTACAGCTCTCAAGCTCTGTTTATGATTGATTTGATTGCTATAAACAGTGTGGGTGGACTGCGAGGTCAGCGAGTACAGAAAGGAGAATTCAAGAGCATATCCAGGTATATATAATTTAGGTACAGAATCTGTTACTGCTAAACACTGATGAACTACAATCAGTTCTGACTTAGTCTAACAAGGCCATCTTAACTGTGGCAGAAAATAGGCATCAGTAGCAGTGATTTTTGTTATAACATATACATTATAGGGAAAGAATATAAAGTCTTAGAAAAGTGCAGTTGTTTGGATGATTGTTGCCTATAAATATATTAATTTCTGTTTCAGATTTGAATAAGCTGGGAAAATGTTTAGTAGTCTTTTTTGTTGTACAAAAATATATGCACATGCATAAATTCATTCCTTTTCACACAATACTTTAAATTAATGTAAAAAATTCTTCAGATCTTACATCTTCTTACATCTTATATCCTTCCTTTCACATAGGGCTCACATGGTAGTTCACCAATTTTTCCTGTTTTCTGCAAGCTTTTCAACCTCATCAAAGGATTTTATACCTACTAATTTGGCCTCACTTAATAATGTCCTCTTTAGAGTTTCACATGATCGACCTCTTTTTCTTCGGCCTTTTGTGTTCCACTTGATAGCTTGTTTTGGGATTCTCTGACTGTTTCTCCTCATTATATGACTGCCATATGTCCATCTTCTTTTTCTGAGCATCCATGAGACAGATTGTTGCTCGTTCATGTGCCTTATCTCTCCATTGTTCTTGAATTCATTCCACTTTATACTGAGTATTTTCCTTAGGCATTTGTCTTCAAAAGAGTCTAATTTCTAGTCTATTTTTTTAGTTGTTTTCCAGCTTTCACATGCATAAATGAGGTGGATATTATGTCTGAATTGAATAATCTTACCTTGGTTTTTGTGCTTATAACTTTTGAGTGCCATATGTTCTCAAGATCCTTGAAGGTCAATGCTCCTTTTGCATTCTAACTTCAGATTTACCACCTTTTAAAAGAAAAATGTCATGCATAGAGCTATCTAGATGTTACACAGATGTTAGCCTGAGAACTTAGTAATGAAATTCAAGGGAAAGATGAAGAGAGGGAAGGCAAAAGAGAAATATCTCAGTGGACTGGCCAAGCAGCATGGAAAAAGAAAAGCATTTGAACTGACTGGAAATATCAAGAACTACCCAAGATGGAGAAACATGATTACCAACAGTGTTGGGAATGACACATAATAATAGATGCATTAATAGATGTAAGAAGGTAGCAGTAGCTTTATATTTTATTTTTGCAGTAATCATCTAATTATATTTTTCTACGTATGATTTTTAACTCATCAAGCTTGTTCAAAGTAAACTTTTTTTTCCCAGCTAACTTGTTCAAATATTTGATTTTTCTTTCCATTTTATTTTTTTTTTTAATCATTACAGCTCATCAAGCCTCAAGTTCTTTTCACATCATCTGTTTTGGTTGACTGAGCAAAACTCTCTTGTTGTTGGAGATTCTCGGGGCAGCTATACATCAAATGTTAGCTTTCATGCTCCACTAACATCATTTACAGTCAGTCACCCCTCTCTACATCCATATCCTTGTAAGTTATTTTTAATCTGTCACTTCATGTAGAAAGAATAACAATAACTTTGAACAGAGAATGATGTTAAAAAGGAAAAAAAAAAAAAACTACACCAGTTTCATTTGAACTGAAGTTCATTTCATTTTTTAAAATATCTCTGGAACTGTTAACTGTTTCTCTTTGCTTCATGTGTTAAGCACAAGTGTCATATCACATGAAAAAAAAAGAATTAGAGTGGTTTACTCGAAGATCCATAGTGAGCCCTAGATGTGAGTTTACTGGCAGATTTCACTACAGTGAAGACTATAGCTGTACTCGGTCCAATTGAAATAGTACATCAGCCAGCTACCAGGAACAGTCTTAGCCAGCTCTGGTTTGCCTGCCTTTGTAACTCTAGCACAGTGGTTCCAAAGTGGTCAGTACTGGCCCCATGGGACAATGGGAAGATCCAGGGGCCAGAGAGGCAATAGTGAAAGTGAGAGGAGGGGGTGGGCATCAGAATCAACTAAGTAAAAAAAAAAAAAAAAGGTTTTTCAGGGATGTTGGGTGTGTGACTTGGAAGGCAAGACAACCGCAGCCAGAAAAAGTTTGGAAGCCACTGATCTAGCATCTTTCCTGTGAGTTCACAGAAGAAGTTCATTAATTATGAGATGATGAAATTTTCAGTAGTTTTTACATAATGTAAGATTGTAAAAGCTAACTTTCATGCTGGATTGTCTTTTTTATATCAATTTCTTGTCAAACTGCTTCCATTAGCCAACATGTCTGTCAGCAATGTCAAGGTCATCCCTAACTCAATTCAGCCAGAAGACGTAAGCACTAAAGGAAGATGGTCAAACTTTAATTTGACCTGGCCACAATCAACAGAAGTTACATATGGAACAGTCTTCTATAAAGTGTTTGTGGAAGTTGGAAAGGATAGTAAACAGTTTGTAAGTTCATAAATCTTGACCCATTGTAATGTTCCACCACTTATATAGCAATGAAATAGATGTCAGCAGTCTCAGATACACACTTTTTTTAGATTAAAATTTTATCATGAAAGTACAAAAAACTGGCAGATAACAGAAGTTAAAAGGTTCAAAATTCAGACTCCAGCTTCACTGTATTCAGGACAGCCCCATATATGCTCTGCTGCATGCTGCAGCATCCGCCCAAGAGTATGTTTGCTAATAGTTCCTGTCAAATGTTGGTTGTTTATTATGCGCTTTCTGCCACTCAGTTTGGAATTCCTGCCAGCACCTTTAATTTGTCCTAGCTCCAGCACTCTCTTCAGATCTACATTGTTCTTCTATTCCCACTCTTCATTTTCCTGCAGTCTGTCCAATACAGCTTTAGCAATGTTCCCCCGCCCTTGTCCATTGTCAGCCTGCCATTTATTTTAGCCTGTCCAGCCAGTCTATCTGCCACTTCATTGCCATGTACTCCTGCATGCCCTGGACAGTAAAGCCACGTTAGGCTTGTCACAGCTGACTGGCTTGGCAAATAATTCTTTTCGAAGCAATTTCTTCTCAGTTTTACAAAGCATACTCTGTGAATCCCCTGGACAGCAAAAATAACTAATGAAGAATGTAGGAGAAGAGCTGGAGAGACAAAAAACCTTGTCAAAAAGATAAGAGAGAGACAATGTACTTTCATAGGACATGCAATGAGAAGAGGGGGCATTGAAAATATTATAATAACAGGAAAAATAGAAGGAAGAAGATCAAGAGGAAGACCAAGAGAAATGATACTGGATAGTCTGATGGGATGGTGTGAGAGGAGATCACCAACTGAGCTGATGGCCTGCATGAAAGATCGTGTACTCTGGAGAAGCATAATAGCCAACGCCAGTCGGCAGGGCACATGATGATGATGATGACTCTGTGAATCCATCACAGTGACACCATTAACCACATCATGAGCAACTAGCCATTCCACTGCCACCAACACAGACTCAGTTTCCATTCACATGCTTAAAGTGGTGACTTCATAGGCTCCTGAACCCTGTGCCACTACAAATAACAGAGTGTGCAGATGCAGTACTGAAGCTGAGTGAGACAACATTGACCCATAGCTGACTGCTTGTGTCAGGGCTGGCAAACCTTATCTAGCCTCGACCCTATGGCTGAAAGGCTCATTAGTGTGACACAATGCAGTCAAAGCCCTTTTGAGGATGATCAAAGAAAACTTGTACTTGTACAAACTCCCTGTAACTGTGACCTGTTGTTCTTTGCAGCCGATGCTGTAGAGATGTTGAAGCACAGCATCATATCAGCATGGGAGCGGGTTATGCCGGCTATTTGTTCAGTCCCAGAGTACAGGTAAAAATCAGGTAGTGTGCAATGCTTCTTTAGCAGACTCCACCACCATGGGGATTATGGTGATCCCTGGCCCGTTAGCCAGGCTAGGCCTGTTCCTAGGGATACCAATGGAGAGGTGGGACAGGGTCATGGTCAGCTATGGGTCGCTAACCCTGATGTTAGCATATCAGCTACGGGTCGCTGACTGCCACACCAAACAGCATCTTCACCACAGATCAAAGAAAAAGTTTAAATCAAATAACAGAAAGTGTTGACTACCCACAAGTGAGAATTTGAGATCCTTGGATTTATCAAAAATATTTTAAAAAGCAAAGATTGACTCTGATGGGCAATGGGTGATGGTGGCTTAATTAAGTTCCAAAAGCAGTCTGAAGAGACAAGGCTCTAGGCACACTCAGCAGCTGTGGGTAACATAGTTTCCATTAAAAACACCCAGGACATGCAGTGCTAGTGCCCGTTTTATCCTTTACCTGTCAGCATGAGACAGGGTGAGTAGTTAGCATTACACACTGTCAGTGTGAGACAGGGTGAGTTGTTAGCATTACACATGGCCGCCTTACCTTCCCTGGCACCAGGAGGGAAACAGGTAACCGTTTCTAGGGTTGGGTGACTGGCACACCTCTGGCTGGACTTTAACCACTGGCCTCACCTTGAAATATGAGCACACTTACCCATTAAACTACTCAGGTTCCCAATACTGGCAGTATGTTGATTCTAAACTTATTGGTAAGAGAGTCCTGCAGAATCACAAGAGATAAAACAGATGTTGGACAATTCCAGTTTGCTGCCAATGCTCCACCACTCCAATGCAGTAATTGTTGTTCAAGAAGGAAAATACGAAAGTGTAAGGAAATGAATCATGGACAATACGCAAGTCTGCACAAAAATCATTGGAAACAGCAGAAATGTGGTTTATTAGAAGAATGTTGCGAATCCCCTGGACAGCAAAAATAGCTAATGAAGAATGTATGAGAAGAGAAGGAGAGACAAAAAAACCTTGTCAAAAAGATAAGAGAGAGACAATGTACTTTCATAGGACATGCAATGAGAAGAAGGGGCATTGAAAATATTATGACAACAGGAAAATCGAAGGAAGAAGATCAAGAGGAAGACCAAGAGAAATGATATTGGACAGTCTGATGGGATGGTGTGAGAGATCACCAACTGAGCTGATGGCATGCATGAAGGATTGTGTACTCTGGAGAAGCATAATAGCCAACACCTGTCGGCACAGCACCTGATGATGATGATGAAGGAAGTGACAAAAGACATGAAAAGGAAGAGGGAGAAAAGAACAAGCAATGAAGAATATTGTAGGCTAGTTAATCTTTTTCTTGGTTTACTAATCAACTGGTACCAGGTTCAGTCCCAGCAGTGGGATTTTTTGTCTGGTACACACCAAAAAGGTCCCGGGGTTCACCCAGCCTCTAAAAATGGGTACCAGAGAAATCTGGGAAGGCAAAGCAGCCAGCCGTGATACTGACCACATCACGCTTTCATGTGCTGAGGGTCTTGGGAAATGCAGGTCTAACACTGTATATAAATATATATATGCATATACCTTAGTGGAATGGAAACGGGAATTTTACTTTTTTTTAGTTAATCTGTTGGTTTTTTTTTTTAAGAAAAATAAATTATATTCAAATATTTTAGAGCATTATTTGCCAGTTCTGTATCATTTATGTCTTATTTTTTTCACATGTTTCTATTCTGTCTGCTACATATAATTTATAAAATATAAATTGACATATGAATTTGTAACTTGTGTTAATATCTTTTACACTAATATAATATTATATTTAAATTATAGTAATTTTATTATAGCATTATATTTTATTACAGTAATAAAATTTGTTTATAAAGTGAGCCATTTGTTTAAGAAAAATTTAAATTAAAAATTGAAATTAAGGAATTGTGTAAGAAATATTTGATTTAACTCTTCCCATGCCACAGGAAGAAATGTGGATGAAATATGTATAATCTAAATATTACACCGGTTGTTTTATTGAAACAAATGAATTGTCACTATAACGACTATGGCACGCAACTCAGTAACCGGAAGTTATCACTATAGCGACTATGGCACGGGATGAGTTAATGGGAAAGTAACATAGTTGTGCGTGAATACAAAATGTTATACTTTTTTTCTTTCTTAGATCATTATGCATGTCACATGGTTATATATACCTGGTGAAATGTGGTGTTTTGATTCTCTTTTAGACAACAACTAAACACTTCTTTGAAATGTCAGGATATCCTCCATATACTCAGATGGTGGTGTACATCCAGCCATACACCTACTGGGGATATGCGCCTCCTACAGCTGTTTCAGTGCGAACTCCAATGTCAAGTATGTCACATTGCCATGCTATAGATTCAGCTCATGTGTTGTTATTGATAGTAAAGTGACTGGTCACAACTGTGTATCAGAGCTTTTAAAGATGGTGAACAATACTGCATTCAGCTTTTTAACTGTCTGTGGAATGGTTACCAACTGTGCACTTCACACAATTCCAGAAGTATTTCAGTAACCTCATGTGAGGGAGAATTTCAACACAAAGCACTAGCCCCATAGCATGGGTTATAACTGCAGCAAATGAAAGTGGCGGTGGAACATAATAAAACACACAACTTTTAGTTTGAGAAGCCTTGTAGAGAGATATATTCAAACTTTCAGTTTGAGAAGCCTTGTAGATAGATATATTCAGTTTGAGAAGCCTTGTAGATAGATATATTCAAACTTTCAGTTTGAGAAGCCTTGTAGATAGATAATAAAGGTAAACAGAGGTGTATGGTGCAATTTTACAAAGCAGCAGAGGGAGTGAGTAAATTGAGAGAAAAAAAAAATATGAGAGTAAGATGAGAATGAATGAATGAAAAACATACAATATCCGATATTTCAATGTGAGCCTTTTTCAAGGATTACAAACACAAACAAGATGATATATAACTTATCTTAGTGGTGTCCTCCTGAATAGGAAACAAACACAAGAAAGATAACAAACATATCATAAAAGATATCATTCTTGTATTTGTTTCCTATTCAGGAGGACAGCACTAAGATAAGTTATATGTCATCTTGTTTGTGTTTGTAATCCTTGAAAAAGGCTCACGCTGAAATATCAGATATTGTATGTTTTTCATTCATTCATTCTCATCTTACTCTCATACTTTCTATCCTTTTTTTCTCATTTTACTCACTCCTTCTGCTGCTTCGTAAAACTACACCAGACACTCTGTTTACCTTTATTATTTGAACCAGTTTTACTGCAGTTGCCATTCCTTTTATTTGTAGATAGATATATTCAAACTTTCAGTTTGAGAAGCCTTGTAGATAGATATATTCAAACTTTCAATTTGAGAAGCCTTGTAGATAGATATATTCAAACTCTCAGTTTGAGAAGCCTTGTAGATAGATATATTCTGACATTCCTGCTTCAGAGGAAGTCCAGGTTTTAATCCAAGAGTGCACAAAAAAACAAAAAAAATCAATACTTACATTTTTCTATATAGGTCAAGTTTACAAGATGCTTACATCATGCAATAATTGTTTCTTCTTATTGTTTCCTTAATAATTTTCTTAATGTTCTGTCATTTTCATGTTTCCATTGTTCTGAATGCTACTGTTTAGTGATGATGATGATGACGATGATGATGATGATGATGATGATGACAAGGAAATGCTTATGCTTATGTTGGCTTTCTTGATGTGCCTGGGAGCTGCAGTGCCAGGCTTCTCAGTAAGGTCTTTCACATGGGAACAATGCCAGTCCCAACCTCCTTCAACAACATGTTCCTTCCTGAATTTTTTTTTCTAACAGGAACTACAAGAAGGCAATGTTGGATCATATCTAGCTATGATTTGCTAGTTCAGACTTTAGATTAAATGCTTTTGCTTTTCTTTAACGTTCAGTATGAAAAATTACTCATATATGAGCTTAAATACTTTATTAACAAATGTTCCATCTCTGTCAGACTTTAACTACATCTGGATTGATTTACACTTTGCAGTTGCAGCTTTCATGTTGTTTTGTTTTGTTTTTTTTTTGTTTGTTTGTTTCAGTATCATCAGTGTTGAAATATCCATAAAGAATTAAAGAAATAGATTAAAGTAGTAAAATTTATATACTTGATTATTTTGAATCGAATATAAGCATATATTGAATGTTACTAACATTTGATCATGTTTGAAATATGATGAACACAAAACCTTCCCTCAAAATGACAATTTAGATTCAGTTTCATTTTAGTTTTATTCACGGAACCTCCATGACAACTGTCGTATCTCTCATTTTTTATTGCTAAAGCTGGACCACAAACTATAATGACTTTTACTATTATCATTTGTATCACATATACAGAACCAACAGCTGTAGTTTCACCTAAAGTCTCTATAATACAACACAAGAACGTGACGGCCTTGCAACAGTCACCAGCTGCTGACTTTCGCTGGATGACACCCCAGATGACTAATGGGATCATCAGCCACTACTTGGTAACTTACTGGTTTGGAGATGATCCAATATTAGAAAAGACAGTTACCAGACTGGCAGGCACAACTCATCATTTTGTACTCAGTCCACTTCTCAGGTTGAAGACCTACAGTTTCAAGGTCAGATCTTTTGCTTAAAAGTGAACACAATCAAAGATTAGTTACATATGTTTGTGAGAGTATGTTTATGTAGGTAGCATATTATAATTCTCTTTTAAGAAATATTAAATTCACGTCTCAAATAGTCATCATTTTTCCAGTGAAAAAAGTCAATGTAAATATTAATTTTTTGGCATTACCTGAATGGTGAAGTAGTAAATTCAGTGTTTCTTGTAGCAAAAGTCAGTGGCTTGAATCTGGCCAGAGGTGGCCAGTCATTCAGTTATAGAAATGGGTGACTGGCTTCCTGTAGAGCTGGATAAAGAAAGCTGGCCAGATGTGATACTTACCCTCTACTGTGCTGACAGATCAAGGAAAATATGATTACTAATATCATATCTCCTAGGTGTTGAATGATAAGGCTACCTTTGACAGCCTTTTAATTTTCTATCTGCATTGGAAAAGTTAGTATAAATATCTGTCTGTCTGTCTGTCTGTCTGTCTGTCTGTCTGTCTGTCTGTCTGTCTGTCAAATGCTATGCCCACTGATCCTGGAGGTCATAACCCTCCACAACTCTCTGTCCTGTGCTGGCTCTGTGAGTTGTTCTGGTGTCCTCTTTCCATACCATCTTGCCAATCCATCTAAGATTTTCTCTTATGGTTTGCCTCAACCTCTTTTCCCCTGTATCTTTCCTTTTGTCACAGTGTGTTCTAATTTGCCTTTTCTCATGACATGTCTTAAAATTTAGACTGTCTTTTCCTGACTGTTATAATTATTTGTTTTCTCAAATCAGTCTCTCTCGAAACTTCTTCATTTGATTTTCTTGCCATCCATGATGTCCTTAACATTCTTCTAAGAAATCACATTTCTGTGGCTTCCAGATGTTGCTGTATGTCCTTAGTAACTGTTTAGGCTTCACATCCATAGATCAGGACTGGCTTTATGTAGCATTAGTATAAATAGCCAGAACATACTTTTATTTAATTTTTTTTAATTAGGTACTGTATTGTATGCTTTTGCATTATCAGTGGTCTTTGTTTTTAAATGAAAATGAGGTTAGGCATTGCACAGTAGCAGCTTACTGACAAGCTTAAATTGTCAACATTTCAAGGGTGAAAATATAAAAACACATATTTGCTTGAAAGCTCAAATAAGAAATGGAACAAACCTGCTGCAATATTTCTTTCACAGGTTGCTGCATGCACTGAAGCAGGTTGCAGCCCAGATTCAGACACTAGGACTGTTACAACAAAAGGTTGGTTTCCTTTACAGAAATAAGAATCTCACACTGTTAGAAGAAATAATTTTACATTTCTGATATTTTAGGTTATAAAACTGCATCTCCTGTGACTCTAGAACATAGGAATTGCTTTCTTCCAATTTATGAAAAATGAATGTCATACCTGCAGAAGACTCACATGCCTGGCTACAGATTATAAGAGAAATAACTCTTATCATCAGCTGGACAGATAAGAACAGGTCAAGATCTTAAGTCTCCACCCAGGCCGCAGCAGACTGAGAAATCATATGTACAACAAGTTGAAGAAAGGCACATCTGATGCAACACAGAAGAGAATAACATCTAAATATCCCCTGCCTGCAGGGCTGTTTCTTGAAAGACCACCAAAGAAGACACACATGCCTATCATAAATACCAATCCAGACCAGCCCGTACGGCAATGTCAACAACAAAATGCCAGCTGTTGTGTTCTTTAAAGACAGGCATTTTGTCATCTGAGAATGTCTGAAAAAGATGTGAATATTGAACACATTTATTCATGTATAATGATAAACATTATATGTAAAATATCAAATAAAAATAATCGCTTAACACTACTGCCTAAAGATTCCATAAAATGGGAATGAATTTGTTTGGCTTCCATTGGAGGAATTTACCAAAGTCTGGGCTGTTTAGATCAACATTATAAGCCATCTAGATTTTATATTCAAAGATTAAAAATATGACCCTGGCGTCTTTGCACTCAGGACAGCCCCATATTTGCTCCACTACATGCCACAGCATCCGTCCAAGAGTATATCTGCTAATAGTTCCCATCAATTGTTTTTTTTTACAATAAGTTTTCTACCACACAATTCAGATTTTCTACCACCACCCATAATTTGTCCTAGCTCTAGCAACCACTTCACACTTACATTGTTCTTCCATTCCTGCTCCTCATTTTCTCACAGTGTTTCCAATACAGCTTTAGCAATGTCACTCTTGTCCATTCCCAGTCTGCCATTTATTTTAGCCTGTCCAGCAAGTCTGTCTGCCACATCATTGCCATGTACTCCCACATGCCTTGGACAATAAAACCACATTAGGCTCATCACAGCTATTTGGCTTTACAATGAACCCAGTCTTTTTGAACCAATTTTTTTTTCTCAATCTTACGACCATACTCTGTGAATCACAGTGATACCATGGGCAACTAGCCAATCCACTGCCGCTGATGCAGTCTCAATTTCCACTCCCATGCTTGATGTAGTAACTTCAAAATCTCCCAAACCCTGCGCCACTACTCTTCCACTGTTGTCATTTAATTACATATTGTAGAACATGTAAGAATAAAGACACTGTCTAAAGTTTTGCATTTTGTGTGCACAATTTTCAGTCCACTGGGCAAAAATGTTCTCTAAATATATTTTGTGTACAAATGTGTATTGTAACATTGAATTTCAGATCATAATTTAAAGTTCTCATAGAAAGAAAGCCTAAATTACAAAGAAATCAGGAAAAATACTCATGTAGGGTTATTGTATTTTTCTGAAGTGCTCGTATAGCACAGAGCAACATCAGGAAATTGGAAAATAAAAAAAGCAATTTAACATTGTCGTGTAAGTTAGAGGAAATATTGATCTAAATGGTCAATAAAATGTTATGTTTAGATAGAAGACCGAAGACTTTTATTAGGAATACAGGTGTAAATGTAACAAATGATGGATTTCATTTCTTATATAATGTTCTTTTGTAGACTAAAAAGTGAAAGAGAAGTGATTAAAAAAAGTACTTGTGTTTTCATTATGTCAATAAAACTGTGCTGCTCATAATCACAGTATGGCCACAGTATTTGTTATGTGACTATTCTGTGATAAATCACTTATATGACTAGTTTAATGAAAACTGATCTGGAGAAATATATTGGAATGCTTTTGAACTTGTAACCTGTTTTGATCTTTGTCATTCTGTTGTTTTTTTTTCCTCTGATGGTTTAGCATTAAATCCAACTCCAACTTTGCTTGTGGCTGCCAAGAAGAGTATCATCATGTCAGAGACAGAGAAGGGTTTCAATTCTACATTTATCAAGTCTGATACCACACCTAAGGCTGTGAACTTCCTAGCTCAAGACAAACGCAGAGTGTTTTGGCTAGATGCCAGAAACAAAATTTATGAGAGTTTTGGCTCTTCCACTCGAGAGGTTGGTTGAATTTTGAAGATAAAGAGGATAAGGTAAAGATGGAGTACTCAGACTGAATGAGATAGCAATCAGTGACCCATAGCTGACTGCTTACATAACCAACTAAGATGTTATACTTCCTAGTGGTGCCCCCTAGGTATAGACAGTAGTCTGGCCAAGTGATTAAGAATCAAAATGGATATGCAAACCCAAATCCTAAAAGTATGCAGAGTCAAAGTTGAATGTGTCAGGTCAGAATAAACAAATTTAACAGCTCAGCTACAAAATATGATAAAATGCAACCATTGCTCTTTTGAGGATGAACAAAGAAGAAGACGATGCAAGGCAATTCAAATAGCAGTTTTTTTTTCACTTTAATTGCTCTCAGCCACTGTCAACTCAGGCACATTCCAATAAATATACAGTTTATTTTTACCAGATAGTGCATTGTCAGTCATATGTATAGTGTATGCACCCTGATGTGCCTTGACTTGCAGGCAGATATTTTCTTATTCAAAGATGTCTTTGAAGGATTTCAGGGCTGAGCAGAGACATGTGCAGTCACTGTAGTCCTAGAACATGCATACAACAGAGTACCATTCAGTTACCTAATGCACATGCTTTTTAGACTAAAGGTACACTTTATCCTCATCAGATGGATAGCTGAAGCCCTGATCCACAGGAAGGTGGTTTTGTCCAATGTGACAGTTGGTCTTCAGAACCAATAACAATATGTCCAGGTTTGCTGCAAGGGTCTCCATTATCACCAGTCTTATTCAGTGTGTATACGGTGTCAGTCACTGAGCAACAACTTGTTGGGAGGGGAAGAACTCTATCATTTGCTGATGATATTCTAGAGTATCAACATGGGAAAGACAGACAGGAGACTGCTAGTGCATTGTGGAGCAAACTTGATCGAATTTTCTTCTGATATGAAGTTTCTAATGCCCTTGTCAATATTACACTGACATAGCTCTCACTGAACAAACATTATTAACACTGATATCCTGTTGCGAGATTTGGTGGCGAGGATGTGACCAGAACTAACTTGATGACATACTTAGGAGTGAAGTTTGATTGCAGTCTATGTTTCAAGGAACATGTTGGCCACATAATAACAAAAGCTCGCAAAGGTCTATCAGCAATGAAGGTCATGGCAGCTGCCAGCATTGAGCAGAGGCTACTACTACTTCTGTACCAGAGGCTGGTTCTTCCACCCATCGAGTATGCCCTAGCCATCCTCATTGTTAGCTCTGCTCAGATCAGAAAACTTGAAAAGCTGCAAAATGAAGCCATGCTAATTATCTTGGGGTGTACGGGAGACATTCCTGTGTAGCTGTGAGATACCTTCTTGATTTCCCCACCATGAATCACAGAATCAAGATCTGTTGAGTGCATGCTTACCTCAAGATAAGTGCAGACAAAAGGCACTCATTGCACCAAGGACTGCTCAGAGAAAAGAGTGACAGGCTAAAGAGGGGCAAATCATGTATTGTTCATGCAGAAGATGTCATCAAGCAGATCTGTGAACCCGATAACATCACCCCTGATGAGGAATGGATACCTGTGCCTCCAGCATTCAGGGGCACCTTCTCTTGCTTTGTCATGCTTGACGACAGAAGGAGGGAGCAGAATTCACTTGCCGTGAATGCTGAGGTCAATGAAAACTCCAATGAAGCAGATTCTGTGATTTACAGAGATGGGTCTGTTGTATGACAGTATCACATCAAAAGAGTGCATGAGCATTCACAGTACTTTCGGCAGGCAGAACAATCCAGGAAGCCAGTGGTTCCTTCGCTATGACCACAAGCAGTATGATGATGGAGGTGATGGCAGTAATGAAAGCATTTATATGGCTGGAGTCACAAGACTACACTTGTTTCTGCATACTATATTTTATGTTTCAGTGAGTATGATCTGGAATGTTGAGGCAGGTTCTGTACACAGGCAGTGGCTTGGTCATTGCAGAAATCAACAATCCACAAAGTCACCTTCATCTATGTTCCTGGGGACATGGGCATCCAGGGAAGTGAGAGAGCTGATAGACTGCCTGGCTCTGCCATCATCGCAGATGGGCAACCACTGGATCGGGCTGATATTGTTAGTGCACTCAGAGAGATAGGCAGAGTGGAGGACTTCAAGGGCAGTGAATCTACATCACTACCAGACTAGAGAGCTTGGAATGGAGATTGGCATGGCCAGGACAAGAGGCATACTGGACATGCAAGACAACTGGTCAACCAACATGGGGCAGTATCAGTCACAGGATGCTGATGGATATGTTGAGAGGGGATCTGAGCATCTGTGGACATGTCCGGAGTGCAATGATGATGACCCAGACCATAAATTATAAACCATTTTCATATTTCAAAAAGTTTCCTGAACACAAGAAGAATGAATACTAATTTCAGGATTGGCTGAAGCTTGAGAAAGCAGGTTTTCAGTATAGCCACAAGAGAACCAGTTCTTTATGAACCATGCCACTAATACCCAGTTTTAAAAAATTAGAATTCATTTTATTATATTTTACATGATGGTTGCAGCCTTTTTTTTTTTTTTTGCCATTTTATAAAGTTTGGCCACATTTTCATTAATGACCTGTGCACTAAATTATTCATCAGATTTATTAACAACAGGAAGGAAAAGCAAAAATGTTCCTATATGGCCATATTATGAATCCTTGTTGCTTTACAGAGATCATTCAACAAGATATAGAAACTTCAAAACAAAAAAAATTAGAATCTCTCGTAGAAAATCTTTTCAAAATGAACTAAAAGTTTTACAGTAACACAGAGGAATGGATATGACACATAACAGGCAACAGATCACATTTTTTCATTATATAATGATACCACTATTCCTTCAGACTGCATATAAAACTGGTGATGATTGAAATAACTGACACGCCTTGTGCACAATGTAGAATCATATTTGCTATTTGAGTAATTCGTATTTTTTGCAACTTTTTTCTTAAAATGGAATAAATAATATCGGAACAGCAGTTTTAATCTTAGAAATATAATGCCCCACTAGTACATTCAGATCCAATAGTGCCATGCCAATAGGTGTAGGCGGTCATATCTCTCCATCACACTTGATCCTGTGTCCTGAATCAAGTCACCTGTTGTTTTCCTGAGAAACCACGCAGTCAGGCCATCCATGTATTTCTATCTTCTCCACTCTCTCTGTCTTTTGCCATTTATCTTTCCAGTCATGACCAGTTTTTCGAGACCTTTATATCTGCTGATGCATCTGAGAAACTTTGATTGATTGTCTTTTTTCTTATGAATGAGATATTCCTTTGCCTTCTGTAATACTTCTTCATTTGTCTTTCTGGTTATACATCATCATGATTAGAATAACTGTGTACCATGCTGTGTGTTAGCTACAACACTATATGGAGCTGTATGCTGGCTCAGTAGCCATCATTCCACACACACTGCCTAAGAAAGATTCTGATAATTTTCTAGCCATTTATCATATGTGGCACAGACCTACTTGAATAAATCAGGCAAGAAGACATGTTCATTATTATAGCAAAAAATAAAACCGTGCTTTGAGTGGACTGGCATATGTACATCAAAAATATCCAACACTGTGGTTTAGAACAGCCCCGCGATAGACACCTGAAAAAAAGAAAGGAGAAGGCCAAAAAGGAAATTCTGATATAGAAGCAGAGAACATGGATGGATGAACTTTAAGAATTGTGATCATTTTAATTCTGCATGAAATATTAGGTATGATGGCACATATACTTTAAATTCTAAAACATGCAGTTTCATATTTCAGCTTATTGTCCTAAATGGTACAGGACTAGATCTAACAATAGACTGGATCAGCCGCACTTTGTATGTTGTGGAGTCTGAAGGTCTAAACCACAGTAGAATTATGCAGTATAACATAGATACAAGAGAATACAAGATGTTGTTGTCAAGATCTACTTACATTGGCAGCATTGTTGCTGATCCGTATAACAGGTAGGTCAACTTCAAAAGGATTTACAGTAGGTAATTTGACTTTTGAGTCCTTAAAAAAAGTAGGATAGTGGTTTATAATCCTATGAATGCATTTTGTGATTCTTAAAGTAAAAAGATTAGCATCTGCAGCTGCTGATCCAAGTTTAATCATGCAGACTTTCATTCATTATGTGCCACATTGAATGACGTTGGCAACCATGTTTCTTAGCTCCATATATTCAGTCAGTTTTGTTAACTTTCTTTTCCCACACTACTTGGTCATTTCATTAAGCTTTTTTATCCAAGTATATTTGAACTCTTTTACTACTGAATTAACTTCCATGCTCTCCCAGAATAAACTTGGATGAGATATTTTGGAAGAAAGAAACTGGAAGGAAGTTTCTCTGTATTTTAAAAATATAAGTTGGGTCAGAAATGTGATAATTTTGATTTTATTTAGAATTTGCCTAAATATAGCTCTGAGCACTGATTAGCATAGACAAGAAAGATCTACCAACATTGCCTGTGCTGTTTTGGAACAAAAGAGTTAAGAAGAAAGTTGAATATCATCAATCCTAATGACAAGTAGGCTGACACTTATCAGTCAAACAAGATGAGATGATGATAACTGACCATACCATCACAACTAGTACATATGCTTTTGTGTGAGATTACAGACATGAAGGATATTCCTATCATGAAAGCATGCATACCTGATATTTCATTTGGAACAAAACTGTGAATAGTCTGGTTATGATGAAAGTTAATAGAAGTTTTGACATTTCTCATTTAATTATTTTTGTTGCTAATCAGTCGCCTTACTTATTTAACTTGTATACTGAAAGTATAATGAGGAATGTTAGAGAAGATGTAGACAAAGAATATTATGATGCCATAACAATTGGAGGTTATGAAATACCAGAGATTAGATATGCTAATGACACAGTATTACTGTCCACAACACAAAAAGGAATGGAAAAGCTAATTATGTCAGTCCGTAAGAACAGCGAAGAGCAAAACCTCTATCTTAATGCGAAGAAAACTAAATTGATGACAACTGACAAAACAAACAAGGCAGCTGAAATATGTATCAATGAGGAAAAACTGGAAGAGGTGGAGTTTTTAATATCTTGTATCACTGCTAACTAATAATGGAGATACAATGAGGGAAATAAAAAGGAGGACAACTATCGCTCTTCAAAAAGTAAAACAACTAAAGAATCTGTGGAGAGGAACAGACAGAATCACAAACATAAGATTTTTAAGGGCATGCATCTTTCCCATCGCAACATATGTCTGTGAGACCTGGACACTTAACAAAACTGGTGAGAAGCACATAAATATATTTGAATGTAAATGCTACAGAAGAGTTTCTTCAAATATAATGGACACAAAAACAAACAAATATATCCATATTACAAGAACTTAATATTGAAGAAGGCTGGCTAGAAAGAGGATTAAAGAGAGAAAACTGAAATATTTTTAACACATTAAATGTCATGATAATCTAGAGAAGACTGTCTTGGAAGGGTACTTAATGGGAAAAAGAAAGAGAGGAAAACCAAAGCGAAGACGGCTGCAAGACATCGTTGATGATCTGCAAAAGGATGCATCAGCAGCAGGCCATCTTGCTCATAACTGAGGGGCCTACAGGAGTGCTGTTAGGGAGGCAAAATTCCACAAGGGACATGCAAATGAATGAATGAATCAGTAGCAAATAATTTTTTATCTGAAATAATTCAGTTTCATTTCATCCTGTCACTTTCTTCACTCACATTAGTCCCTGGTATAAATATATTTACAACTTACATACTTTCTATTTCACAGTGTCATTATTTGGGCAGAAATGACCTCAGAGGATCAAGGTCACATCATGTCAGCAGATATAGTTTCTGGTGAGGTTCATTTGGTGATTGGAAAAAATGACTCCTACTCTGAGAAAAGCTCTTGTTCTTGCCCCCTTCGAGTTAATGTAGCACCAGTCATAGCCATGGATTACAAGGACCATGATGGTGTCACAGAAATCATCTTTGCAGACAAAGATACTTCAGCTGTCTATTCAACTGATATCAGTGGCTGTCACTGCACCAGAATTGCTCAGCCTACATCTTCAAATAAATTGGGTAAAACTTCAGTTATAATGAAAGATGTTATATGTTTTGACATATAGATATCTCCACCAGAAAGAGTGTTTTTGGCAAATGTGTTTGGACATTATCATCATATCTTCTTCTTCTTCTTCGTTCACACTGTCTGTCTATATCTGCAGTCCTGTCTCTTGGATAAATTTCACTGTTTTTTGTAATTCATGTATGGAACCATAGAGCTTATCTTCTTTAGTGGTTTCACTGGGCCAGTAATTATTTCTCAGTGTCTCGTAGTTGATGCAGCTCTGGAGGATATGTTCCACAGTTTGGGGCACCTGGGCACATGTACATAGATTAGTAGTACCAACCTTAAACTTTGTATACATATGATTTCGGAGTCGGCTGTGTCCTGTTCGGAGACAGAAGATGGTGACTTGTTCCTTTCTGTTTAGCATGTGATAGTCATCATGTGGTAGTGTTTGTGGCTTCCTGTAGGTTTTTATCATGCTTTTCTTCTGATTATAAGTGATTGGTATGTCTGGTTGCTCCATTTCAGTGCCCTCTTTGGCCAGGTGGTCAGCTTTCTCATTGCCTGGTATTCCACAGTGGGAGGGAATCCATTGCAAAGTGACTCCATGTTGTAAGCCAATTTTTGACAAGGCATCCTTAAGGTCTGGTAGTTTGTTGCACTGAAGAGCCTCCAGTACTGATCTTGCATCTGTGAGAATTACTACAGGACATGTATCAATTCTGGAGTCTGATGGTTTTTCAACTGCAGCAATAATTGCCCTAACTTCTGCATCAAAGTTGTTGCAGTATTTACCAGTGGGTATGGAAATCTTGTCAATGGTGTTGTTTGGATATTCAATATATGCTCCTGCCCCTCCATTCTTTATGGCATTATGTGCAGATCCATCTGTATACACACGTATCCAGGTGTCACATGGATATCTGTCATCTAGAACACTAAGTGTGGCTGTTGATCTTACAAGACTGCTCTGCATCTCACCATTCTGCACACCTTTCACTTCAGTCTGAATAGTTATTTGTGTATAATCTGCTTCTTTCCATGGTGTATGCTCTGGTACAGATGATAATGGAGCGACTACAGTTGGAAGGTCAGGTATCAGCTTACGCATATGCTTGGCCTGATGAATGAAGCTGCTTCTTTTAAGCCGTCCTAATGCCAAGTTATTGAATCTCTCCTTCAGGGGATGGCTTACAGAGCTAAGGAATTTTTCTCCCATGGTCATGACCTTTGTGTCTCTACGTTCCTTTAGCGGTTGAACACCAACTATTTTCTGCATTTCTACTATTGGTGTGGACCTCATGGCACCTGTGATAATCCGTAGTGACTGATTTTGAACCTTGTCTAGATTATGCAGCGTAGTGTTTGATGCTGTGCACCAAGATGTTGAGCCATATTCTAAATGTGGTAGAATACTTTGCTGATATACATTCTTGAGGATTCTTTCACTAGCTCCCCATGTGGTTCCACTCAATTTTCTTAATATGGCTAGTTTTCTTCTGGCTTTTGCTTCTGCACTGTTGATGTGTTGCTTCCACGTCAGTTTTGAGTCAAGAGTCACTCCTAAGTAAGTGGGTTGATTGTCCATCCTTAAGGGTATTTCATTTACAAAGATCTTACCTGCTTTCTGTTTAGATGAGAGGGTGAACAGAGTGGTACTTGATTTCTCTGTGTTGATACTTACACACCATTTGTTTGTCCATGATGTCAAGATGTCTGCTGCTCTTTGGAGTCTCTGTGTAGCAACTGTCGCATATTCATCTGTACACCACATGACCAGATCATCTGCATACAGTGCCGCTTTGATTCCATAGGGAAGTTCCTTGACCAGGTCATTAATGAATACAAGGAGTAGCGTAGGCGAAAGGACTCCTCCTTGTGGTACACCGTGTCGCAGAAGTACTTTCTGGCTTTTGTGTCCATCCATTACTACTCTAGCTCTTCTATTATGTAAATAGGACTTTATCCAGTTGTACAGTCTTCCCTTCACATTGCAGTTTCTTAGTTTCCACAGCAGACCTTTTTTCCATACTTTATCAAAGGCTTTCTTCAGGTCTATCCACGCTGCTAGTACAAGGTTTTTCTCTTGGAATGCATCCTCAATCTCTTGAGAGAGATAGGTCACTTGATCTTCCATACTGTAGTACTGCCTAAATCCTGCTTGTTGTGGAACGAGAAGGTTTTCACTTTCTAGGTACCATTTTAGCCTCAGGTCAATGATGCGTTCCATCGTTTTGCATAGGCAGCTAATGAGACTGATTGGCCTGTAGCTGGAGGCAGTATCACTGTTTTTCCCTGGTTTTAGCAGTGGTACCATGCTTGCTTCCTTCCAGATTTGAGGTAACTTACCTGTGCTCCAGCACATATTGAAAATATCCAACAGCTTTCTCATTGCTGCCATTCCCAGGTTCTTGATCATTTCATTGGACACTCCATCTGGTCCTGGTGATTTCCTTGGTTTCAGTTTACTAACTGCTAGGTCTAACTCACTGCGTGTGATTGGTGAATCCATGACCTCCACTTTTCTGACTTGTTCCTCCTCTTTCTGTGGCTCAATGCGCACTGTACGCTCCTTCTCTGGATGGATATCAATGTTGCAGTCCTGTGCAAACATGCGAGCAAAGTGATCTGCTACCTGCTTACCTGTAAGAGTTTTCCCATCCTCTATTAGTGTAACCTTTGTACTTCTTCCAGTACTCTCATCATTTAACTGTTTGATTAGTTTCCACAGTTTCCTTCCATCCTTTTCAAAGTTTAGGGACTCTGTTTTCTCTCTCCAACTTTCCCATCTGGCTTGCAGCTTTGCTCTGAAATTTGGCCTTAGAATGTTGGTAATTATTGTGGTGTTCTTGGCATGGTCTATTTTCTGCTTGCTTTCGAGCTGCTTCCACGTCATCATGGAGTTTTCCCAGCTCACTAGACCAGTATGGTTTATAGTCCCTACGAGCTCCTCTGGGAATGGTTTCACGAGCGGCCTGAAGGATACAAGCATTGAATTCCTTCACTATGCTGTTAATATCCTTACCTTCTATGGACAGCTGTCCCACCAGGATACCTGTACGATGTCTGTACATTGTCCAGTTTGCTTTTTTATAGTTCCATCTGGACAGCAAAAATAACTAATGAAGAATGTAGGAGAAGAGCTGGAGAGACAAAAAACCTTGTCAAAAAGATAAGAGAGAGACAATGTACTTTCATAGGACATGCAATGAGAAGAGGGGGCATTGAAAATATTATAACAACAGGAAAAACAGAAGGAAGAAGATCAAGAGGAAGACCAAGAGAAATGATACTGGACAGTCTGACGGGATGGTGTGAGAGGAGATCACCAACTGAGCTGATGGCCTGCATGAAGGATCGTGTACTCTGGAGAAGCATAATAGCCAACGCCAGTCGGCACGGCACATGATGATGATGATGATCTGGGGAGAGGGTTACTGGTGTTAAGGAGTTCATTTTCTATTGTCAGGAAGACTGGTCGATGGTCGCTACCTCCAAGTTGTTTTCCAACTTCACGTGTAATATTCCACTTCAGATCTGGCGAGTGGAATGCCAGATCTAGTGTTGATTTTGTAATCCACGCCCTTGAGTAAAATGTTGGGGGATCCATTGGCTGGTTGATCAGGAGAAGTCCATTATCATCCTGCCAGCTCTCAACTTCCTCTCCTCTCTTGTCTATGTGGTCATAGCCCCAACTCTGGGAATGACTGTTAAAATCACCACAGACCATCAGTCTCTCTTTGTGTGGGATTGTTCCTAAAGCAAGTGGGCGGTCATTAGGACAGTAATAGTTAAGGAGGTGGAAATCTGTATTACTACTTTTTAGATGGATCATCTGGTATTCGGCTCCTTCCATGTACACTCCCACCTGACATGCGCTGATGTTATTCTTAACAAGTGTGAGTACTCCTCCTTTTCTTCTGTCCTGTCGGTCTGATCTAAAACACTGGTAGCCTCTGATTTTAAAGGCGGCATCTTTGGTTAGGTGTGTCTCCTGTATGCAGCATATACTTACCTGCTCTGCAAAAAGTATGTTCTCTAGTTCAGCCTTTTTGCTATAGCCATCTCTAACACTGCTGACACCCTCAGCATTCCACTGCATTATTTTAAGTTCTTGCTTTTTGGCTGTTTTCTTCTGTTGTATTTTTTGGCCATTAGCTCTACTCTCATGTCTCCTGACTCCACAAGACGAATTGAGAGGACCTCCAGTAGCATTGGGTGGACCCTTTCGAGGCAGGGGGCCCGGCACTGCACCTGCCTGGTTAGTCTTCCAGGGTGAGCACCATGTTTGAAAACTGCAGATAGAGATATTTCATTAGCGATAATGCGTGTTACCCTGATTTTTGCGATGCGCCTTTTGGCTGGGTAACTCCGACTTCAGCACCTTTCCTTGCTAGGGCAGACTGTGGTTTTGCTCGGACTGCCATGAAGACAGTGTGGCTGGCCTGGCCAAAACTTTGTTTTCCAGCCTCTGGTGGCTGTACTTAAGCCCCTTCTCCATGTCAGATGGTTTTGAGACAGTTCCACAAAGACACTCTGACTTTGAGATGAGGAATCTGATGAGTGCTTCAACGATATCCATTCCCCGCCACCCATAGTCTACTGGCTCTGTTTTGTTTACATCATTGTGATAGCCATTGTTGTAAAGACCCATAGGCTTGTCACGTCCTGGATTCACTGGTTTCACACCAGACATCCCTCATCCCCGCCAGAGATCTCCATGTCCCCATCTGTCCACCAACCTGACATTACATTTTGCAAAAATAACAATTACAATTAGTGTTGATTGCTACAAGTTTCTGGGCTACAGAGGTAGGTCAGAGTTTTTAAGCAAACAGATCTATGTTCCCTGTCTCACAAACACTATGTTAAGATAAGTGTGCTCTTAACACAGTTGTTCCCAGGGGATATCATCATATAACACTACTACACTCTGGGTATTACCTTCACATCACCACTACCATGACTCTCAGGATAACATCTTTACCACCACTTACCTCTGTGTGTTTTACCCTCATTTCACCACCATCTTACTCTAGATGCTATCCTAATATCACCATCCCATTCTGGATATTGTAATCATATTACCACCACCTCACTCTAGGTATTGACCTCATATCACCATAACCTCACTCTTGATATTTTCTTCATATCACCATCACCACTCTTACAAAAAAGATAGGGTTAACACTGAAAATAAAATGGAGATTTCATGTTTAACTCAAACTACTGAACAGCATTCATGATACATGAACATTTTTTTGTTCTTGTTATCACATCATCCATGTTTGACCAGGAAATGTATGATGCTTATTTTTAATATTTATGGTAATTTAAAATTGTGAACTCCCAACTAAGGAGCAGACAAAATGACTGCTATTATTATTTTTCTTTTATGTTTTTTTAAATCTGTTTAAAAATTTCATTGTAGTTTATAAGTTAAAATACTTTTTTTCCACATCCTACCAACTGTCAGTAAAAAGATGTCAAGTAGGCAAATATAATCAAGTCAGTTTGTATCTGGTTTAATAATATCTCATACTCATTTGCTCAGGTCTTCCACCCAGTCTTTTGGCTGTGGACCATAAGACAGTGAGCTGGTACAACCAGACAGAGGGAAGACTTTACAGTGTCAGTAAAACAACAGGTGAAGTGCTTGTTGTTCATGAGATTGATGATGTCAAGGACATTCTGGCATATGGCTCTCATCTCCAGCCTTTGCCAGGTTTGTGTTTTTTTTTAAATTGTTCTAAAGACATATGATAAATACAGCTTTCTATTATGCCACATTGAAAGAGTCATGAAAATTTTGTGATGTATTTTAAAAAAATTGTTGATAGCTTCAGTCTGTGCTTAGGAGAGAGATGGGAGTTGCATAGTTGATAGTTAACAGCCATCTCATGCAAAAGTTGTGGGTTGGAAGTGGTAATGATGGTGCCAGGCAAGGTTGAACTTCCTCAGACAAAAGAAGCAAGACACACCCAAAAAAAAACTGTAGGCAAGACTGTTAGTGCATGGAATAAAGCAGTATAACACTCAAAATTAGTTCCACTAATATGAGATGATATGTAAGTTTGTAGTTAGTGAAAGTATGATATGTAAGTTTGTAGTTAGTGAAAGGAAAGAAATATACATAGGATGACTAACTTTCACTCTTGAAAGTAAAGTGAATTTGTTAGATTTTTTCTTTTCTTTTTTTTTCTCATATTTCTGGTCTGGTTCAGTTCTTTACAGATTGTTTTATCTTTTGTCATATTTCTGGTCTGGTTCAGTTCTTTACAGACTGTTTTATCTTTTGTCATATTTCTGGCCTGATTCAGCACAATCGTGATGACTCTTACATTTTATTTTATTTCTGACCTAGTTGCTACTCTTCCCTTTGACCTATCTATTCACAAGTTTATTAACAGGCTCAGTACTCTCCACATTGTTCTTTCTCCATATTTCAGAGTTAGTTCACTATTGTGCATATTGTTCTTTCTTTATATTTCAGAGCTAGTTCAATATTATGCAGATTGTTCTTTCTTTATATTTCAGAGTTAGTTCAGTATTGTGCATATTGTTCTTTCTTTATATTTCAGAGCTAGTTCAATACCATGCAGATTTTTCCATATGTTTTTCTTATTTTTCTATTCTGGTTTGAGTCTTTAATCTCTGTATGATTCTTATTGTCTTTTCAGGGGGTGTTAGGTCTCCCAGGAGACCTGGGTGTTAAGTCTCTCAGAACTTCTGGATATTAGGTCGCCATGGATATCTAAGTCTCCAACTTTTAACCTCCTATATCAGGCCCTTCATCTCTGTTATCTATTGTACTGATCTGTTCTTTGCCCAATAAGCAAACTTGTTCAATCTATCACAGCAAATCCACTCAAGATTGTAATGACTGGATTACTGATCCATATTAACTTCCAATTAAACCTCTGAGGTCCGAGTTAACTTTTCTTGTCTGGAGTTAGCTTTTCTTGGTTGTGATCATTCCTCATGACTTATACACAAATGAGATGGGATATCCTAAAGCCCTAATGAACATTCAACAGCTTAACAAGGAATCGTGTAATATAAAGCCAAAGACAAAATACTCAGGCTCAGTAAGATAATGGTTAGCAATCCATAGTTGTTACTGTCCATGCCAGGATTGGTAAACCATAGCTGACCAAGACCCTTTTCTGAGTTCCAGTAGAGGACCCCTGGTAAAAGCCTATAATCTGGTCCAGTGAATAGGGATCAGGTAAAAAGACAAACTCTTTAGTAAGTATAAACCATGCCCAAGAATGATGCATTTAGCTGAAAGCATTCTAAATGTGAACCATTACACAATGTAACCAGTGCTCTTTTCAGAGCAACTGCAGAAGAGAAGAAGAAGAAGAAGGAGGAGGAGGAGAGGAGGAGGAGGAGGACATTTATGTCTGTAGGTTGATTGGTTGTTGCTTCCCCTGAAAATTTTAACATAAGCTCTTTGCAGTCTGTACTTACATGAATATCCTGAAACAAGCATCAACAGTAGGACTGAGAGTGTGCCACCATTACAGGAATTCCCAGAGTGAACCTGAAAAGATTTCTGACCAGGTTTCACCACCTTTGAAAAAAGAAAACATGATCAATTGCTGCCTCTGTTAGACAAGACTGAAAGAGCACAACATCTTTAGAAGAAAGACAAGTGAATATGAACCTAATTTCACTGTCTACCAATCAGCAAAGTGTTTTTTTTTTAGCTCGCTTGACATCTGTAAGTAGACCATCTGATGTTCATGTCCTGATGTATTTAAGATGGTATGTCTTGAAATACAAAATCCTCAATTCTCCATTCATTTCAGACTCAGAGTGCCTTGATCCTGGGGCATATAATGCCTCTGTTGAGGTTATCCATGTTGGCAACACCTCCATCCATTTGCAGTTGTCTGCACCAGTAAGACCTCCAGCCTGTCATGGCATTAGTGTCCCTCAAGACAAATACACAGTCTATTACAAAAAGGTCAAGGCCTTAAAGACTTCAGCTGTACCTGAGGACTGTTCTGTTGACTTGTCTGCTTGTGATAAACAGGTATAAAGTGGGAATAACTGTGTCTAATAAGCAAGTATGAGTTGGCTTTAAAATGCATTCTTGTGATAAGCAGGTTGTGCCATGGATTTATTTGGTGCTTTAAATATCTATAATGTGATAGAGGGGGAGGGGAAGGCTACCAATGGAGAGGAAAGACAAGGTCTTTGTGTGCTATAATTCATCAACCCTGATGCCCCAGGCATGTCAGCTGTGAGTCTCTGACTGCCAAATAAGATGCCTACACTCCACCCTTTTACATGGTATTCTATGTTCTTTTTCTTTCACTGACACCTGTGTGTACCATGTGACATGCATATATGGCTTACAAATGCTCTCTTCTTTTTTTAGAGATATGTTTCTCAGTTCAAGTGTGTCAGCAAGGTGCCTGTTGTGAGCCTTCAGTCTGGTATACTATTTTTTACCCATGACTGCTCATTAAAAATGTTAAAATGTTGAAGGGTTATTGTCACTGTACATCAGACAGGTCTATAAGTGTCCAGTCTTCTCCTGTAAAGCAGGATCTCAACATGGTGCACACATTCTATAGCACTGGGGAGAGCACTGATAAACAGGGGGTTGAACAGGACCTGATTCCACTCCTAGATCTGAAACCAACCCTGTTGATTCTCTGTTCCTACCCTCTTCCATGATTGTTTGTTCATGTATAATACTTTATGAAACTTTCACACCAGTAGTACAAATAGCACCTGTCAGTGCATACTAGTTTAGAACAATACTAATCTTTATAGAACTGGTAATCTAAAATTTTGCTAAATTTTTGTGTCACTAAAATACGGAATTTGTACATTCTTTCAAGACTTTCTACACCACCATGGTAGAAGTTGAGAACTTGGAACCATACACTCAGTACCTGTTTCAGGTAGCTGTCAGCAACTACTACATGGAGTATCTGTCAGAGGAATTAAGTGACCCACTCCTGCTAAGCACAAAGTTTGGAAGTAAGCTCAGCTTTGGTTATTTAGAATAAAATATCACATCGTGTGCTACAGCTTAAGAGTGAAGCACTAAAAACTTAATTGTACTAAGGCTAAGAGTTTTTTTTTTTTTAGATGGAACTGGTCCTACCTTTGCTGTGATGTTTTTAATTCATGAGTATAATCAGTCACATACTTTTAGGCATGAAAATGGTACAATCAGCAAAGAGCTGCCTTCTTATGTGAAGGTTGTGAGATTGAAGATTATTATACTGATACTCTTCAGTTGCCTACACACTAAAAATGGCAAGTGATATACTTTTGGGGGGGGGGCAGAAACTGTCCCTGAAAATGGAGATTATGTAAAATGAAACAAACCAGAATATGCCGTACTGATAAATGTCGCTTTGAGGAAAGGCAGGAAGTCACGTGTGAATTTCACCTTGTATTAATGAGGGGGAAAAAAAGCCACATTTATTCAGGTAAATTGAGGATTTCACTTCTAATTGGACAGTTTCATTTCTTATTTATAGAACTGACGACTTTTTATGCAAAAAAAATGTCAGTTCTGCAACAGCTGCATGACTACATTTTATGTCTAACTGAACGTGGACTTCATATTTTTTAATACCAGTTTTAATGGTGGGGTGGGGGAGGGGGGATGTTCCCCAACTTTGCATTTAATGAATAAAAAGCAACACTAAAGTTTTTCAGACTTAAATGTTTGTGTAAAATGTTCATTTTTGGATGCTATTTGTAATATTGGGATTTGTGTAAAATATTCAGACATCAATACTTGTATTAAATGTCTGTACGCTGGTATATGTGTAAAATATTCTTAAACAAGTATTTGTTTAAAATGTTTAGACATAATCTTATCCCATGCTGTTAAATGTCACATAGGACTTTCATTGTAGTTTGCCATGTTTTTCTGTTTTTTGGTGAGTTTTTAAACCTCATCAAGGAATCTTATGCCCTCTAATTAAGCCTCTCAATAGTGTTCTCTTCAGAGTTTCATATGGTTAACCTCTTTGTCTTTGCCCTGTTATGTCCCATTTGATAGCTTGTTTTGGGATTCTCGGATTGTTTTGTCTTTTCATGTGGCTGATACATGTCCAACTCCTTTTTGATCACTGATGAGACAGGTTATCATGTGCTTATCTTCCTTATTGCTGTGTTGGTCCTGAATTCATTCCATTGTATAGAGAGTATTTTCCTCAGATAGATTATTTTCCTTAGACATACAAGGGCTGCTCACAAATTTCCAGGACTGAATTTTTTCTGGGAAATTATAATATGCATTGAAATGGCACCAAGGCATGAGTTGTAGTAACCATTCCTGAGTTTACTTGCAAAATCTGAACTCATTATCTTCAGTCATTCACACTGCACAAAACTCTAAGTGAATGCATACCTGTGCATTTCAACATGGATGAGAAAATCCAACAACTTTTGTGTGTTGATTTCTATGTTTGCCTCAGGAAAGCTGGTGCTGAAACTTATGAAATGCTACAGTCAGCTTTTGGCAGGTCCTGCCTAAGTTGATCAAAGACATATGAGTGGTTTTCAAAAGCGGATGCTGATCATTTGAAGATGACCACCAGCCGGGCAGACCATCCACCTCACGCACTGATGAGATTGTGAAAAATCATTCATGCTAACTAGCATCTAACAGACCTAGAGGGCAGACATTAAACACAGAATTCTACCTAGCAGTCCTACAATGCCTCCATGATGGTGTGTAGACATCATCCTGAGAAGTGCCACACTGGCAATTGAATCCTTCACCATGAAAATGCCCCTGCACACATGTCTTTCCAAAACAATGAATTTGTGGTGAAACATTACATTCCATTTCTTCCACACCCTCCATGCTCACCTGACCATGCTCCCTGTGACTCGTGTTCCCACATCTGAAGAAAATATTGAAAGGTGCCAATTCAATGAAGTTGAAGAGATTCAAACAAATGCAATGAGACAAATGAGGATTATCTCATAAAGTATCTTCCAGACCAGAGGAGCTTCCGTAAGTGGCATGACTGCTGGAATAAGTGTATATAATCACAAGAAGACTACTTTGGGGGAGGCTAGACCAAGAAGCCAGTAAGTCTACTCATTTAGCTAAAAAAAATTCAGTCCTGGAACTTTGTAAACAGTCAGTCAATCATTTGCATGTCCATTGGGAACTTTGCCTCCTTAACAGCTCTCTTGTAGGTAAGATGCCATGTTGTTGATGCATCCATTTTCAGATCATCAATGATGTCTTGCAGCCATCTTCACCTTGGTCTTCCTCTCTTTCTTTTTCCCATTATGTACCCTTCCAAGACTGTCTTCTCTAAGTTCTTACATCTTACATCCTTCCCGTGCCATTAAACATCACATAGGGCCCACATGGCAGTTCATCAAGATGTCCTGTCTTCTGCAAGTTTTTCAATCTCATCAAGGGATGTTATATCTCTAAGTTCGCATGACATTTAATATTTCCAAAATATTTCAGTTTTCTATGCTTAATCTTCTCTACTAGCCAACCATCTTCAGTATTAAGTTTTTGGATTATGAATATATTTGTTCTTTTTTTGTGTCCATTTTTGAAGGATTTTTCTATAGCATTTACATTCAAAGGCATTTACTTGTTTCTCAGCTTTTTTGTTAAGTGTCCAGGTCTTACAGGCATATGTTGCGACTGGGAAGATGCATGCCCTTAAAAGTCTTATTTTTTTAGTTCTGTCTGTTCCTCTCCACAGCTTCTTTAGTTGTTTTATTTTTTTGAAGAGTAATAGATATCCTCTTTTTAATTTCTCTCATTGTATCTCTGTTATTAATAATGATCAAAGATATTCAAAACTCTCCACCTCTTCCTGTTTTTTTTTATTGATACATATTTCTTCTGCCTTGTTTTATCATTTGTCATCAGTTTAGTTTTCTTTGCATTAAGATAAAGGTTTTGCTCTTGACTATTCTTACAGACTGACATAATTAGCTTTTCCATTCCTTTTTGTGTTATGGGAAGTAATACTGTGTCATCAGCATATCTCATCTCTGGTATTTCATAGCCTCCAGTTTCATCTTTCATCTTACATAACTTCCCATGCTGTTAAGTGACACATAGGGCTTGCATGGTAGTTCATCAAGTTTTCCTGTTTTTGGTTAGCTTTTTTCAACCTCACTATGCCTACCAGTTTGGCTTCTCTTAACAATGTCCTCTTTAGAGTTTTCACATGGTCAACTTCTTTTTATTTGATCTGTTATGTTCCACTTTTTCCAGTTGTTCCAATTTTTAAGGCATTGTAATATTCTTTGTAAACATCTCGAACATCCCTCATTATATTTTCAGTATACAAGTTACATAAGTAAGGTGACAGCATGCACCCCTGATGGACCCTTGTTTTATGTCAAACCAAGTTGTTGTTTCACCATTTATTTGTTGGTCTAGATACAGCAGTGATATTAATTGTATCACATGTGTTGGAAATCAAATTTTTTTTCTATTATTTTCCAAAGTTTCTGATGTTGTACACAATCAAATGCCTTCGAATAGTCTATAAAAGATAAATATAAATTCACATTATATTCTCTGCATTTCGCTATTATTAATCTTATACTGAATATAAGTTCCTCTTCCTTGCCTTAAACCAGCTTGGGTCATACTGATTTCTCTTTCTATTTTCTTATGAAGTCTACCCATTATGATTTTTAATAGAATTTTACTTGCATGGCTGAGCAGGGCAACAGTTCTGTAGTTTGTGCATAATTTCAAGTTACTCTTTTTCTGTAGTGGTATGAATACAGTTCTTTTCCATTCTTTTGACCAAATTTCTGAATGCATAATCTTTTTACATAGTGCATGATATATTGTTGCACATTCCTTTCCTTCTGCTTTAATAAGTTCAACTGTTATCTCATCACATCCTGGTGATTTACAATTTTTCAGATTCTTTATTGCCCATAAAACTTCTTCAGTTGTCAGTTCAAGGTCTTTCTCCTCCACTGTTCATTTCTCCCCTCACAGTCAGTTGTATCATACATTCCTCTGTGCTCTCTGACCTTCCATGTTGCTGATGTGACCAGCCCTCATAAATGCTTGAGTAATATTTTCAGAAATTAATGACTGTAGGAGCATAAAATGTTTAGACTAAGTTATTTAATGTGAAAAATCCTCTTCACAGACAAGTGCTTTGCTCTCATGCATGGTTTGTGTTGCAGTCATTCTCTTTCTGTTTTTCTTTCACTTATATCTTGTTTTGTGTTTTTAGACTAACCATACAGCACTGTGTTTCATCATCTCATGGACAAAGCTTTTTCTCTATATTATTGAGGCTAAGCAACATGTTTTATACTGTACAGCCCCACAGGCAGCAAGAAATTTGAAGGTCGCACCTCTGACACCTATGAGGATTGCTGTATCATGGCAGCCTCCATTGAAGTTTAATGTTCCAGCAGAACAAATCATCTATGTGGTTCAGTTCTCAGCAGTCACAGATATGGGACACATCCAGAGGGAAATGATCAGCACTGCTGCAACTGAGAGTCTGCAAAAAGTTTATCTGGAAAATCTGAAACCTGGCCATCTGTACAACATTAAGGTGTGTACACACTTCTATAATTATCATCACTGTCAAAGGCATTCCAAGTAACCTTTCTTAGACTTTATCATTTGAAGTTATGCCAAGTTTTTCTATCCATTCATATTTTTTTCCAGACTTCTTCTATCATTATCTTTGTTTTAGTAGTTTCAAATCATCTTTGTTTCAGTAGTTTCAAATCAACCTCATTTTTGTGATACAAACAGTTTTTGTGTATAAGTATATAAAACTAAACATATAAAAACCACTGCATTAAAGTTGTGATAAATCTAAACATTCTAACTGTATGCTACATTAAAGAATGAAGCTGTGTTTTTTAATTATTTTGGTTCATTCTTCATAAATGAAGTCCATTAAATCATTTTGCATATGATATAATGTTCTTCCTTCATGCACTGATATATTGTGTGTGTGTGTGTTTGTGTGTGTGTATGCGCGCGCATGTGTGCGTGCATGTGTGTGTATGCATGCACTATTCTGTTTTGATGCAATTTTCCTCCAAAGAAGAATGTGGCAAGAACCCATTTTACACCTTGCTCAAAAGAAGAGTAACAGCTAGTATAAACAGAACCTACTGCCTTCAGTTAAACAAGACATATGCCAGCTAATTTTGGCCATTTGTCATGCACAAGTGCTTTAGTAATGTTTTTATCCTCAATATGCCTAGTTTATATATATATATATATATATATATATATATATATATATATATATTATATCTGAGTTAATGACACTAAGAAAAAAGGTCATGACAAGGAGAGAAATTCATGTAATATTTCCAGTGAAGTTTGTTTATTCAATAATTTTCTTTTTACTTCTGCATCAGAGTTGCTGAAATGTCATTTTTTACCTTCTTTCTCAACTTCTGGCTTAACATTATCTTGATATTTTCATTCATTCTCTTGAATCTTATGTTCCAGGGCATAACACAACTTATTCATGTGTACTTTAGTAAGAACATGGTGTTTTAAATAAATATTTTCCTTGAAGAAACTTGTATTAGAATTAAAGTTCACATTTTCTTCAGAAGGAACACTTTTTTGCAAATCTGTTTATGATTTAATTATGCCCTTTTCTTAACATTTCCTGAATGTGCATGTTCCTCTCTCTTTATTTCATTTTATGATCCTCTGTTGTAGTAATAACATGGCTGTTTTTGTCTTAGAAGATGGTTTTGAAGCAAATAGATGTTAATCATTAATGAAAGTTGTTGAGCATTATTTTGTTGAGCAAAATTGCTCATGGTTGATTTTAACAATATTTGATTAGCATAATCAGCCATAGTAAGAACATATCAAATCTGTGTTGCCAAGTCTGAGTTTCCTTGAGCTTTTATCCTCTGCCTTAAAATGTTGCCCTCTTTTCCTCCCTAAATAATGTAATTTGGATATAGTTTTTTCAACTGACTGGAAAATAGACTTTGTGTCAAACAAAGTTGTCATCAGTGGGAAGATTATTCTCTGTAAAAATGCAGAAAGGGAATTACTAATGCTTCTTTTATCATTATGTTAGATGTGTTATATATTTCATTTGTACTTATTTTGCCTCCATTTCATAGGTTCAGACATGTACTGCCAACAGGACCATTTGTAATGCCACAGACACCGTGAAGTGTAAAACCTTCCTGACTCCCGGAGACATTAGTTTCGTGAATGCAACATCTCATGCTGTGGAGATTTTGTGGAAGTCTCCTCCTGATGATAGCATTGTTAGACATCACATTAGATATGCTAAGGTCAGCTGATGTTGTCTTTATATTACATTCAGTATATCATATTGTTCTGCAGAAACATTTAATTCAAAATAATAATAAATGATGCTAATTTTATGAAAAGAAAAAAAAACTTGAGATTGCCCTGTTACAGGAAATACCATGACTGGAAAATTTCCTGGCCAAAATCCTATCCCAAGTCTTCATTGCACCTTTAATTACAGGCTGATGTTTTCTATTAGTTTAGCTTTTGAAATAAAGCATGACACTGATCCAAGCATGACAGAATCAGCCATTTGACTTCTTTGCAGTTCTGTGAATTCTAGCTTGTCACATTAGCCAACTCTCGTGCAAATAATGCCCTCCACCATGTTTCAAGATCATGTATTATGGTGTTAGCACCAGAGAACAGCATTTATCTGTTCAAAGAGATGATGTGTAATATAATTTTGTCAGTAAAAAAAAGAAATCAGGAAAAGAGAATAAATCAACAACACTAGATACAAATGGTGAAGTGGTTAAAAAAAAATTAAAATGACAACAACCAGATATTTCAGCAAAAAGAGAAGTGAAAAAGAGTGTTCAAGATTTATGCAAATAGCCATCTATGTGGAGAAGATTTCAAGAGAAGGCATTACAGTGTTTACTCTTATTGTAGACATAAGTACTTTTATTGTTCAAGGCATTGTTTTAATTGATGCAGACCATTAGTGAATTTATTACTTTTAAGGCATCAGTGTCTTACAAAATGGTTTGGCCCAGTTACATGACTACCACCAGAAAGTACACGACAGAAAACATCATGCTAAGATTTATATGAAACTATGGGAGAGGCTACCCATAAAGGAGGTGATTGGACGAGATAGCAGATACACTTTGAGCAACCCCTTACATGAAGCAGACCTCCATATCCTATCGAGACATCTAGTTGCTTCCTCACTGAATGGTTTATGAGGACTGAGACAAGACAAGACGTGTTTAACTGGTGTTGGCATCATTGTTTTTATTGTTTATAAGCATTGGTGTTTTTATTGTTCAGAACATCAGTGTTTTTGTTATCAAAGTTTTTATTTCTGTAAGCAGTGATTCTTAACTTTTTGTTTGTTGCTTGTGGCCTCTTTGGCCTAGGAACAGCTGTGGACCCTTTATTAAAAATAGTATAATCCAGATGATGCTAATATTTTTATTTTAATTGAACCAATCCATTTGCTGGTCTGTGAACCCCAAATATCCTTTTATGGACCTCTCAGGGGTCCATGGACTCCAGATTAAGAATCACTGCTTAAGCATAAGCTTCAGCTACATCTAATAATTCCTTCAATATTTCAGGTCACACCAGGTCAGCTGGATTGGTTTGCAGGAATTAGCATGCCAGGTATAACAGAAAACAACACAGAGTACAGAGAAGCAATAACAGAGCTGAAACCCAATACGCTATATGCTTTCAGGATTTATTCCTACTACCGAGGTTTTCCAATAGCTAAGACACATTACATATGGCCACCAGATGAGACAAGGTTCACGCACAGGACATTGGGTGTGTAGATGATCTATTACTGACATATAGGAGTAACTGTGAAAACAATATGGAAAAACCATGAAACTTTCTCCTGCAAAATGCCAGTTTGAAAGGCACTGTTTTATGTAATAATGGAAATAAATTTTACAGCTGTTGAATACAAATTGTGTAAACTTTTGTCTTTTTATGTTTTTTTTTTTTTTTTACTGTGTAATTCTTTCTATTTGTTTTCTGATTTTTCTTTTTTTTTGTGGTATGCAAAAGTCATTGGTGAATTTTGTGTAACCGACGTATAAATATATAATAAAGCTATGTTATTGTCCACACTTTTCTGTACTGTGCATGGAATATTGTGGTATTGTTTAGAATAATGAGATTTTAATTCAGTTAATTAACACAGATAAGAAAATACTTTCTTTTTCCAGTATTTCATCCAGATCAGCCTTCTTCACCAACTGTGAATCATCTTGTATCAGGAGATTATGAGGTACAGTGGAAGGAGCCATGTGACAATGGTGCACCAATCACAAATTACATGCTAGAGTACAGGTAAAATTCCATGCTCCAGTTTCTCTGCTACTGGGGTTAGATATTCTTGTTACCATTAAAATTTATCTGCACATCCTTGAAAAGTAAGGTGACTGATGTTAGCAAAGTGCTTGTGACATTTGCAAAGTAACTGTGACTTTATCTCAGATATTATACAGGTAAGGTAAACATGGCTATGCCATACCATAAATGCATTTAGGGGATGTGGTATTCATCATCATACTCATCATCACCTTTCACTCCCATGAGAGCTTAAGCCATTGGAAAAAGACTCCAGTCTACCCTCCATGTGTATCTCTTGTCTCTGAGCACTGTCACAATTTCTCTTCTCCGAGTCATTCTAGGTCTTCCTTGGCTTCTATTTCCCTGAGGATTCCATATCTTGTTATGCTGGTGTTAGGTTTCTTCAGTGCAAGGCCAGTCAACCTTCATTTCTGAGACATATTTTGTAGGTTCAAAGACTCTTGTCCTGATCTTTCCCAGACTTCCCCATTCCTGATCTTTTCTGGCTATTTAATATTTAAAATTCTCCTCAACCACTAGTACATCTTACTTCCTTCCTGTGCTGTTAAACATCACATAGGGCTCATATCCTAGTTTGCCATGTTTTCCTGTTTTTGGTGAGTTTTTCAACTTCATCAATGGATTTTATACCTACTAATTTGTCTTCTCTTAACAATGTCCTCTTTAGAGTTCCACATGGTCGACCTCTTTTTCTTTGGCCTGTTGTGTTCCACTTGATAGTTCAAGGATGGGTTTTTATTGCTCATATTTTCCTTGACTTTCATACTAGAATATGATGTTGCCAGATACCTGGCCTCTTTTGCTTCCCCAAGTCCAAGAGAATCTGGGTACCCATTTTCAAGAGCTGGATCACTGGGACACCTTCCTTCTGGACTTGAACAATTGACCTTTGAACCACTGGCCATCCCATGAAAGACTAATGCACTAACCACTTCATTATTATGGCACCTAGAGTGATTATGACATGAACAAAACAATTGTGATATCAACAAAGTGCTTCTAACATCAGACACCTGACTGTGTCATCAAATTTAGGATAACTGTCAAAAAGTCTGAAATATAGTTTCTTGAACTGCATTCATACATAAATGTAAAATCCGCCCTCATTAGTGCATGTGAAAGCTGGAAAACAACTAAAGAAATAGAGAAGAAATTAGACTATTTTGAAAACAAATGCCTAAGGAAAATACTTTGCATCAAGCAGAATGAATTCAAGAACAATGCAGAGATAAGACAGATGACTGAACAACAACCAGTCTCATGGGTGATCAGGAAAAGGAGATGGACATATGTTGGTCACGTGATGAGAAGAAATGATCAGAAAATCCCAAAACAAGCTATCAAGTGGAACACAACAGACAGAAGAAAAAGAGGCCGACCACATGGAACTCTGAAGAGGACATTGTTAAGAGAGGTCAAATTAATAGGCATAAAATCCCTTGATGAGGTTGAAAAGCTCGCCGAAAACAGTAAAAATTGGCAAACTACCTTGCAAGCCCTATGTGACGTCTAATGGCATGGGAAGGATATAAGGTATAAGATTCACACACATGAAAAATTGAGATATCAGCATTTTCCAAGCTATTCTAAATTAGCTCTTGGTCCAAAAGTCATACTTCAGCCGGTAGAATGGTCCTCACCATTAATCTGTTTGAACCAAGATCTGACTATAACAGAATTTAAGGAAGTAAGGTGGATTTGTTCATCTTGATGTTGTGAAAATGTAATATTTTTAAAATACAGAAGCTGGACTCTGATGTCTGTGAATATTAAAGACATTTTAAATAAGTCTAAGGTTGTAAATGTTTCAGTCATTTAAAGTTTTTAAAATTGAAAAATATAAAAAAGTGTCTCCATGTTAATCATTTGTATCCATGATCTACAGAAATGTTGAACAAGGGAACTGGAAGCCAGTTTACAATGGCTCTGAAAAACGCTGGCTCATTGAAACTTCCAGGCTGAAACAAGGGGACTCATACATCTTCAGGGTGGCAGCGATCAACTCAGAAGGAATGGGAGCTTTCAGTGACAACAGTTCGCTCTTTGTGGCTCCTTTTGGTAGGTGTTAAAAGTAGACCCTCTGTAACATTGTCGAACTTAATTCTTTTTTATTTTTTTCAAATTTGTTCTGCCATCGGTGTAAATCTTAACACTGAATTAAGACCTGTGATGAATTCGTATGCCTGGAATATATCCAGATGTATCATTTGGATTTTACATGAAAAATATTCAGAATTTATAACGTCAAAATATCACTGGTATCATTCATTCATTCATTCCTTTGCATGTCCCTTGCGGAACTTTGCCTCCCAAACAGCACTCCTGTAGGCCTCTCGGTTGTGAGCAAGATGGCCTGCTGCTGCTGCATCCATTTCCAGATCATCAACGATGTCTTGCAGCCATCTTCGTTTCGGTCTTCCTCTTTTTCTTTTTCCCATTATGTATCCTTCCAATACGGTCTTCTCTAAATTATCATGACGTTTAATGTGGCCAAAATATTTAAGTTTTCTCTCTTTAATCCTCTTTACTAGCCAGCCTTCTTCAATATTAAGCTCTTGTAGTATAGATATATTTGTTCTTTTTTGCGTCCACGATATTTGGAGAACTCTTCTATAGCATTTACATTCAAAGGCATTTATGTGCTTCTCAGCTGTTTTGTTAAGTGTCCAGGTCTCACAGGCATATGTTGCGATGGGAAAGATGCATGCCCTTAAAAATCTTATTTTTGTGGTTCTTGATTGCTGCTTGGGTTTCTTGGTATGTTTCCAGAAGGTAGTTTACCATTGCTTTCCTTCCGGGCAGTGACTGTACTAGTCAGTGATCGTAGCCATTGTCCCTACATTGAGATCATCTGCCTACCATCATAGAATGGTGACCATAACCAACATTATCTGTCAGCTGCTCTCCCATTCCATCCACCACCTGCTCCCATGGCTTCACGTCACCCTGATCGGGGGGCTATACGGGTACTCCACCTTGCCCAAGGGTGTCCCGTAGACTGACGGAGGTAAGGAGGCGTCTTACTTCTCCTTTGATAGGGGATACCCCTACCCCGCTAACCGCTCACTGGTATCAGTGCAGTTAAATCCTAATTGAATGGAATTAGCTGGAAATGTACAACATTTTTATCATTAATATGCAGCATTTATCATTAATTTATCATGGTTTTTTTTTTTTTTTTAATCTATCATATTTTTTTTTATAGTATCAGATAATCCTGTTTCAGTCACATTCTTTACATGTCTCTTGTCTCTTCCATGTTTGTTTGATTAGCAATGGAGACTAACTTTGGCACCCATATCACCATTGGTGTAGTTGTGGGCCTTATTGCTTTAGTGATCATTATAACCCTGGCTGTTGTTTACGGTGAGCATATAGTTACACATTATGGAGGTTTGCAGTATATTTTATTTAAAACTAAAATAAAGCTCAGTTTGCTTGATTAAAAAACTGCATTTTAACTGCACCCACTTATTTGCTAATAGACATAATTTATTTTTATTTGTTATTTATTTTTTCTTTACCATGTTCAATGTAATAAAGAAAACCAAATCAGTTTTTTTTTTTTCAAAAACACTCATTTTTTAAAAAAATACATAATTTTATATGCTGCATTTGAGTGGTGAATTCCTTTAATGGAAACACAAAATTGTGCCATGTCAAATGAAAATGTGCAAAATGGTGCCATTAAAACTTTAATAGGACATGCAAATGACTGAATGAGAGCTTGTTCTTATTTTATTTTATTTTGAAGTTGCAAGGAAAAATCACAACAAAATAATTCACATATGACATTATAGTGTACATTCCCTGCACTGATACAGTCACATAATTACAACCAGTCCGTATTTCATGAGACATGAAGAAGAACAACAAACAGGATGTTGAGCAATAGAGAGCTCAACTGGGCAAGAGCAGAAAAAAAGGCAACGGACAGGCATTTATGGAAAACCCTTGCGGAAGCACCATGTGCCCTAGGCACTTAAGGTTCAGAGAGAGAGAGATATTTCATGTGCTCACTTAAGTCTTATTACTAGAGCTGGGAGTGGTGCACTGGATGTGATTTTGATACTGCTTTTTTATTTAAACAGTGATGCACCAAATGTTAAGCATGGACATTGATGTCATAGCGGTATTGATGTCATAGCGGTTGCTTTTGTCTCTTACTGTTCACTTTGTTACTCTTGGATGGACATACAGTATATGCAGGAAACTCTCTATTGTATCAGTATAATCACTCTTTACTGTATCAGTATAATTGTGCTTGCTCACTATCAGTGAATTCAGTGAAGGACACGCTGATTGAGCATTGCTACAAAACTCGGAGAAATGTCAGAATAGACTTGGATGAAAAGAAGATTGCTGCTGTCATTACTGACAATGTCCATAACACTGATATCACGCATTGAGGCACAGGTCTTCCAGAACACATTTGCATTGCTCACACTGTTCATGTAATCATGTTAGAAGGTATTCAAGTAACAAACAAGCTGACGGACTGAAAAAATGTCACAAGTTGGTCAGCCCTCATACAACCAGATCTTTGGAAAACTGGCAAGCCACATTGGAGTTACTAGTCATAACTAGAAGGAATTCATTTACTAGAATATTTGGAATGCCTCGTAGAATGAAAACTACCATTAACTGCTGTTTTACAACCAGAATCCAAAAATTATTTGGAAATAATGAGTGGGGAGTGGCAACAATTTCAACTGGCAGCAGAAGATTTAACTCTTTCTGTGCTGCAGGAAGAAACACGGATGTTCAGTTACGTGCCAGAGTAAAAGCGCGGATCTTGATAGGGTTGGGGGTATAGTTGTAAAATGGAATGGAAAACAGTATTTCCATGTACTTCCGTATACTTATTATGTTTCAAAGTATAACTAAATGAATGAAAATTTCATAAATGCAGAGTTTTTTAGGAAAAAAGAAGTAATGTGATTTTTTAGACACTGACTGTGCCTAGCTCACCATCAGCTAGGTCTAGATATGCATTACTTACCATCTTAGATGTGTAGATCTACTTGTCGATCTCATATTCTGATTCTATGTTGCATTCTCGCTAAATTAATGTCTGAAATAACCTTCTAACTACTTCTCCCGTCGTATAATATGTCTAGATCTACTTGGGATACATTCAAGAGCAGTGGGGTGGTCACAGGCCATGACCATACCCCTATCTACATCATCAAAAATTGAAAAATTTCGGTCTTTCTCTTCCTTTTTCTCGTTCAAAATCACTCGTAACTAGGCACTCTTTCGCCATTTTGAAAAGTGTCACCGGAATCGCGGACGAAATATGTACAATCTAAATGTTACACCGGTTGTTTTATTGAAACAAACCAAGCGTCAAAAAATTGACACCTGGTAAGCAACGGGGTACAGGAAGCATAAAAAAATTGACGCCCGGCACAAAAAGAGTTAAGTGGCAAAACATACATTTCAGTGTCTTTTCTTTTGCTTTGCATTCATCAGTTGGTCACAAAAACAAGAGAAAGAAAGAAAGAACCAGTTTCACAAAAATATGAAAATGTTCTGTGAAATAGTTGTTCACAAAATAGAAAACTGATGTCAAGTTCAAAGCCTCCTGGATCTTCCTTTGATGTTTTCAGCTATTATGGATCCCATATTTAAAGAACTTGCTTTCATGACTGAGGGCAAAAGACAGCTGTAATTGAAAATTTCTAGAAAATGTATGATTAAGAAAATAAAGCAAATTTATTAGATGAGTGCATTGAGATTGAGAGCCTTTCTGCCAGATTAATAAAAACACATCCACTTGATCAGCTTTTGACTAAAAACTGTAAATCTCCATCACAACCCATATCTGTCACAATGAACTGTCTCCATATCTCTTAGAACCTGTATGTGACATAAATGACAGTCTTATCTGATGGAACACAAATTCTCTACACTTCAAGAGTTAGAGTGCTTTCATAAAACATATTGTTGGCTCCAGTCATAAAGTGTACCAAGTGAGAGTGTTTTCAGCATCTGAAAATATTATTATGCTAAATACAGCTGTCTGAAAATGGATACTTCTAAGTTACAAACTTTCTTAAATGTAAACAATTGCTAACAGATGATAATTGATGAGCTTAATTTATGTATTTGGATAAATGTACTTCTAATGATATATATTGCATGTTTTTTTCATTTGGTTTTTCTTTACAAAAATAGTAAAATTGTACCATTATCATGAATTATTTGGTGCACTGGAAAAAATTTTATAGATACAGATGCACCAGTGTGAAAAATTTCACCAGTGCACAGCTCTACTTGTTACTTAATATTTGTGTACAATTTAATTTTAAGTTATTTGCTATGCGAAGAAGTTTGTTATTTTATAATCAAATATCTACCTCTCATTAGTGTTACATAAACGCCAAGAGAAGACCAAACTTCAACAGTTTATCATTCATGGACCTGACACAGAGCTGGCTACGTTGAGAGAGCTACCTCATACAACATTCCAGCAGAGCAACACATTATATGCTGTCAAGTATGTAATATCTTCCCTACCTCATACAACAATCTGGCATAGCAACACATTATATAATGTCAAGTATGTAATATCTTCCCTACCTCATACAACAATCTGGCATAGCAACACATTATATGCTGTCAAGTATGTAATATCTTCCCTACCTCATACAACAATCTGGCATAGCAACACATTATATAATGTCAAGTATGTAATATCTTCCCTACCTCATACAACAATCCGGCAGAGCAACACATTATATAATGTCAAGTATGTAATATCTTCCCTACCTCATACAACATCCCAGCAGAGCAACACATTACACACTGTCAAGTATGTAATATCTTTCCTACCTCAAATACAATATTCCAGTAGAGCAACACATTATAGATTGACAGTATGTAATATCTTCCCTACCTCATACGACATCCCAGCAGAGCAACACATTACACACTGTCAAGTATGCAATATCTTCTCTGCCTCATATGACATCCCAGCAGAGCAACACATTACACACTGTCAAGTATGTAATATCTCCAAGGCACTATAGCCTGTTATTTGAGATTAATTTTTCAGTTTTTCAACAAGCAAGTGTCTATGATGGTAGTAAAGTAAGAGAACTATGATGGTAGTGAATTATTATCTTATTTCAGGAGTTAAGTACTGTAACATAATTTGAATAATAGCTTCTTCTTCATACATAATTTGAATAATAGCAAAAATTGTTTCATTATTTTCACAGTGTTCAGTGCACTGATGAGGAAATTGCCTTGCTGCCACATTTCAGTCGTAATCAGTTAGTTCTTACAATGTTTCTTGGAAGTGGAGCATTTGGTGAAGTGTTTGAAGGCTTGGCAAAGAATATCCTGGGAGATGGTTCTGGAGAAACAAAATGTGCAGTTAAAGTAAGCAAAACCCTGCTTTTTGTCAAATTTGTATTAGACAGAAAATGTTGATGTTCTAATCTTATGTCAAAAGAGATCGACCATGGGAAATTCTAAAGAGGACATTGTTAAGAGAGGCCAAATTAATAGGCATAAAATCCCTTGATGAGGTTGAAAAGCTTGCTGAAAACAGTAAAAATTGGCAAACTACCTTGCAAGCCCTATGTGATGTCTAACAGCACGGGAAGGATGTAAGATGTAAGATCTTATGTCAGAGTTTTGCCAAATGGTTCATTTAAAAAGAAAAAAACAGTTTTCACTTAATCATATTTAGACAAATAGTTCATTCAGGTTTATTCATGTCTTTTATCATCTTTACAAACTTTACAACTGAAGGATCTGTGGAGAGGAACAAACAGAACTACAAAAATAAGATTTTTAAGGGCATGCATCTTTCCTATTGCAACATATGATTGTGAGACCTGGACACTTAACAAAATAGCTGAGAAACACATAATTTCCTTTGAATATAAATGCTACAGAAGAGTTCTTCAAATATAATGGACACAAAGAAGAACAAATATATCCATACTACAAGAACTTAGTATTGAAGAAGGCTGGTTAGTAAAGAGGATTAAAGTGAGAAAACTTACATATTTTGGACATTAAACGTCATGATAATCTAGAGAAGACCACCTTGGAAGGGTATATAATGGGAAAAAGAAAGAGAAGAAGACCAAAGCGAAGATGACTGCAAGACATCATTGATGATCTGCAAATGAATGCATCAGCAGCAGGCCATCTTGCTCATGACCGAGAGGTCTACAGGAGAGCTGTTAGGGAGCAAAGTTCTGCAAGGGACATGCAAATGAATGAATGAATGAGTAAACTTTACATAGCTGCCAAAATACACAGAAGCTGCAAAAGTAACATCCAAGTAAAAGACAATAAAATGGGAAAATAAACAGTTGAAGGCCTTAAGAGAAGATCATATCAGTAACATAATGGCACAATACAAAAAAATATTTGTTTAAACTACAACCGAAACAGACACAAAGCTCAAGATTTCAATTAGTTAGCATGGCATTTGATGAAGATTATGGAGTTTACTGAGAATGAAGCTATAAATGAAGTGGATTCCACAGAATTCTTCATAAATAATAGAAAAGAGTTGTTCTTGCTTTTTTGAGACCATCTTTCTCACCCTTACTGTTATGTCTTTTTTGTGGAGATTTGGAGATGACAATAATTTAATTATTTCATCTTTAAAAGATTCTGGAACATTCTTGATGTCTTCACAGACCATAAGGATGTTTTTTTTTTTAGTAGCATTCATTGACTTAGACATGAGTCCATTCAATGGTTCTCAAAATGGGCATCACCACTCTTACCAAGTGTGATGGGAAAATCCAGGGGTTGTGATGAGGGGAGCATCAGAACCAACTGAGAAAAATGGTTTTTGGGAATGCTGGGAATATGGATTGAGAGGCAAAAGGGCAGTGGCCCAAAAAATATTTGGAACCACTGATATATATGGTACTGTTTTTTTTTTATGTAAATACCTGTTTATCCTTTAATCCACTTAAGGTTTTTTTTTTTCTAACTAAATACATTTCACTCTACAGCTCTTCTGAGAATGTCTACACTTGATTCAAACTGACATATGAGAAAGAATGTTTGTTTTCTCGACAGTATAATAAATTTCATTTTATTTTTTTTACCAGACCTTACGTAAGAGTGCATCTGACCAAGAGAAGGAAGAGTTCCTCAAAGAAGCCCTGCTAATGAAGAATTTTAAGCATGAGCATATTCTCAGTCTTCTTGGTGTTTGTCTGGACAACGACCCCCAGTTCATCATTATGGAATTAATGGAAGGAGGCGACTTGCTGTCTTTTCTTCGATGCTGCAGAGCTACTTCAGTCAGTGAAACATTTTTGTAACAGTTTGTACACATCAGATCTTAATGAAATGAAACAAACAAAAAAATTAATGAACAAAATTCAGACATGTTAAAGTTAAACAATTTATCTAGGGTCAGAATGTCTATCTAGGATATTTAACAATACCAAGGGGGTCTTCAGTAATTTTAAATTTGTTAAGACAGGGTTTGAAATGATAAATAGAAAAGAATAGAAGCCATAAATGTGACTGAATAACTGAGTGAGAGAATTTTACACATTTATAAAGTTAGGTTGATTGGGGTGTCCCAACTGGGATTTAACTTTTTTGTTACCATGAGCCATTTAAAAGACTTTTCAAAGAATTAGAATTAATACATATGGTTTTGCTGTGTAGGTCAGGAGTTCACAATTTTAAACTACTACAGCTGCTAAAAAACAGACATCACATAATCCTCAGTAAAATATTGTGGCAGTAATTGTTTTTTGTTTTTTTTAAATGATGTCTTGTAAATATTATTAGGCAGGTTAAGAGTTAACCTTTATCCTAATCTGCCTGAGTAGCTAAGTGGTTAGTGCACTAGCTTTTCATGATGAAGGTCAGTGATTGAATCCAGCTCAAGAAATGGTTACCTGACTTCTTCTGAAGCTAAGGAAAAAAAAAAGGCAACCAGGCATGATGCTGACTACATCATCTTAGAGTCTGTTGACGAGTGAAGGAAAATATGGACACTAACATCATATCCCCTAGGTGCCTCTGTCTCTAGCTTTATCCTAATTAACCTTCACTTTGAGAGACAAGCTCACATGTCATTTCACTAGTAGGAAATTGGTATTTTGCACAAATGACTTATACAATGGGAAAAGTGGCATTTTGTCATAAGAAACAGTATGTCAAGTCAGCCTCATTGGTTCCAGCCTTCTTATGTGTTAAATATTCATATATATAAAACTCTAGGGTAGGGGTGGCTAAATAGCCATATGGCTTCCTCATCTGAAGTCCGTAGGTCCTATCCCTGCTGCTGTTGCCCATCTCATCTGTTGATAACAAGTTTTGCAAGTGTTATGGAGCGAATGTATTGAAATCCTCCTTCTAAAGAGGAGATTAGAGCAGACTTGTCCAGAGCTGCAGTGATGATGACATTAAACCCTTTAACTTTGTTAAAAATATAACACGAGTCACAAAAGACACAATAAGTTAAAACATTAAAATAAATAATCTTGTTGTTTCAGACAACCCCAGCAAAACTAATTTTGCCAGACCTGGTCAAGATTTGTCTGCATGTGGCCAAGGGCTGTCAGTATTTGGAGGACATGCATTTTGTTCATAGGTGATTATGACTGTCACATGTCAAAAATATGCATTTTCTGCAGGTATGCTTACATACCAGTTACTGAGGCTATGTATCAGTACACAGTATCATTTTAAACCTGCAATATTAATGGCATAGTATCAGTGAAGGTGGCCTGGTTGGATGAGTGGTTAGGTGCTTGTCTACTAGTACAGTGGTACCAGGTTCACGTCCCAGCAGTGGGAATTTTTTCTGTTACCACTGCACCAGAAAAGCCACAGGGTCCACCCAGCCTCTAAAAATGGGTACCAGAAAAATCTGGGAAGGTAAATGCGGCCAGGCATATTGACCACATCATGGTTTCATGTGATGATGGTCTCGGAAACACGGGCCTAACACCATATCCCAAATATGCCTTAATGGCTTGGAAATGGAGATTGCAACTTTGTTTTTGTTTGTTTTTTTTATATGTCAGATTAACCATACAGTTTTATGTGCTGTATTATTCTAATTATTTTATTGATGATTGTCTCATGGGTAATCAGAAAAAGGAGATGGATGTATATAGGTCATGTGGAAAACAACAGGCCAAAGAAAAAAGGTCAGCCACATGAAACTCTAAAGAGGACACTGTTAAGCAAGGCCAGTTTAGTGGGCATAACATCCCGTGATGAGATTGAAAAGCTCACCGAAAACAGGAAAACTTGACGAACTACCAAGTGAGCTCTATGTGATGTTTAACGGCACAGGATGGATGTAAGATCTGTAAAATTGACGATGTAATGTTAATCAAGAAATGAGTGCAGTAGTGATGACATAATATCAGACAAGTTATAATATAGTGTGCAGTGTCAATAGCATAGAAGCAGTTTTCTTAATGTAAATGTCATACACTGATTTTCACAATCAGACTGAGTAGAGTTTGGTGGTAGCAAGTCTGCAGCACACTGCCTTTGCATGAGAATGAACTGCTGTTTATGTCCACCTACAAAAGTATAACTCCCAGGCTGGCATTGTCAATTTAATTCAACTCGAGATATTATAAATAGTAAACAACACCTGAAACATGATCTGCCTAACAACTATATTCATTGATACTATGGTTTGTTTCATAAATCATCAACATCAATACCTGGTCATTGTTTCTCTTTTGCTTATACTTGTAGTTTTGCTGACAAGTAGAGGCCATCTCTACTAGCTTTGGTCAGCGTTACTGTGCTCTGTTATTAACACTTTCCGTGCGTATGCACATCATAATACAATATGTTTCATCCTTTGCTTATCTTGATGCATTCACTGTAACAAAGGAAATTCCCCTTACTTTTCTGCAAGAAGTTAGCATGATATTATTGCTACACCTATATTCACCCCACATTTTCTCATCATATTTCAATATAATTTGTTACTTATGCTCTTTTATATTGCAGAGACTTGGCAGCTAGGAACTGTCTTGTGTCCACAAAGTCTCCAGCTGACATGACTGTGAAGATTGGAGATTTTGGCCTTGCCCGTGATATATATAAAAATGACTACTACAGAAAAGAAGGGGAGGGACTTCTTCCAGTTCGATGGATGTCCCCTGAGTCTCTGGTTGATGGTTTCTTCACAACTCAGTCAGACATTTGGTAAAAACCGTAATTGGTCATTTTGAAAGTGTCTGTTTGTGTAAGGAAAATATTTAAAATTCTGAAAATTGATATTACAATGAAACATTATGTTTTGATAGAGAACAGAATAAGCCTTTTCCCAATTTTTCTATCAAATGTTTAAGATATCTGCATCCCATCTTAGCTCTGTTGTATTCTCTTTATCTATGTTGCTGTTCACCCCCATGTCACACTGTCATACTGTTAGTACTCTTCTCTCAGTACAAATTATTAGGTCAGTGCCTGGAAGGGACTCCCCTATTTATAGGGAGGGTCCAAAGTGCTTCAGCACTGTTAACTCTTCCCATGCCGGAGGGAAAAAACACAGATGTCATGTTGGTGCCAAGAAAATTGCACAGGTGTTGCGATATTTTTGGGGTATCATTGAAAAAGTGATTTAACAAATTATTTCCATCTTACACAAGTATACTTATTATACATCCAAAAAAAAAAAAAATGAATGAAGATTCCATAAATGCAGAGTTTGTTTAGAAAAAAATAACTGGTGAGAAAATACAACATTTTCAGCCCCCTCAAGGAAAAAAAAATGTATGACTCATAAATAAAATAAAATAAAATTGGTTTCTACTTACCATTGGAGCTGTAAATATCCACTTGGAAATCACAAATTGATGATAAATGGAAATCCTCACATGAAATGTAATCACTTTGTGCACAAATTTGCAGAAACAAACAAACAAAAACACAAACACAAGAGAAAACATTTAGAACTCTTTGCTAGAACCCAGTGGTTGAATATCCTGAAATTTTGGGTGGCCCTGAAAAGAGCCATTTGGGTGGCTCTGAAAAGGGCCATTTGGATGCTGTTGGCTGGGGTGAAGGCTCTATTGCACAAACTGTCTAAAATGCTGTTGATGGTAAATGGAATTCCTCTCATAAAATGTTCAAAATTTTGGCACAAATGTTTATATAAACTTTTCATAAATATTCCATAAACTGTGCAGCATGATCACCAGAATAAACTGAATATTACAAAGTTCCATATGAACTTGAAATCAGCACTTTTCCTGTTCTTGCAAACACAACTCAGTGACTGTGGTGGTAAATTGAATTCCTTATATAAAATATTCTCACAACTTTTCCTGAACTTTAGAAAACTTTTCATCTCACAGCCAGCCCAAAAAAAACACAACAAAAACTACAAAGCAGTATACATTTGCTATGTACAAAACAGGCACAAAAACATTATCTACAGAAAATATATACATGACATGAAAAGTGAAAAAAAAGGAAAAAAAATGTTATGTGCAGAAGATGTGTACAACACATGAACACTGTACAACACACTGTCATCTAATGTCTCCAGTCCAAGAAGTTATAAGAAATAAAGATAATGAACAAGAATGGTATAAATACAAAGATGCAAGAGTTGGCCCAAACAGAAAATACAGACAGCACAGACAAATGATGTTGAAGCAGTAGCATCATGCCGAAGATTGCTTATATTTCTCAAAACAATCTTTGGGACACAGATGGGGTCTGACCGGACATGTTGTGCAGTAGTACTTTGAGCGGATAATCTTATCATGTCTGGAACTGTGGACACAGTTCCTCAAGTTCTTTTCCATGTTCACAAGGTGAGCACCTTGGAACCTAAGATCTGCTGGAGAATTAGCTCTCCTTCCCAGTGATCTGGGAGATAACATACTAACCTGCTTGCCAGGGCTCTCAGGCCTTCAATAAGTTGTATCTTGAACCAGGCTAGAGATGACTGTTCCCTGCCAAGAATCTCCTCGTGAGATAATATATAAAATATCTGCGCATTCACCTGTACAACTTCCAAAGTCCAAGTGAATATCTTCTTCCACCACTTCACTGTTTTTCTTGAATGCAAGCCATAATATGACGCCATTTGGTCAATCCTGTCACATCCATTCATAGACTTGTTATAAGTGTTAATGATGGTGGGCTTTTCAAACTCCTCCTGTTCCCGTTCTTGGACAACTGGAGTTGCAGTGGCTTGTCCACATGTTGTCACAACATGGACAGGTTTCTTTGTAGGCTTTTCTTTCCAGGAGACACAGAGAATTTTATTCTCACCATCATCTTTCACATAGTAGATGGGTTTTTTTGGTACTATATCCTTATTTTTTTAGCTCAGGAGGAAAACCTTTACAGCAGATATTCACTGTGCCAGTGTAGTTGTGGCCGTTGGACTGCAAATATTCAATAAGTGGAAGATTGGTGTGATACCTGTCTGCAAAAATGTGATGTGAAGATCTGATTGGCTGCAGCAGAGTCTCAAACACTTTCTCAGCATGAGTGGAAGTGTCAACACTGGTAGAGAAGTAAGAGGTGCTTTTCCCAGAATAAACCAACAGGTTGAAAGCATAACCTGTGAGGGAGTCATAAAGGCCATAGTCTTTGATGTGATATTTAGATGGCTTGCTGGCATTATACTGCCTGTGTCTCCAGCATTCTTTGTCACCAATTACCATTTCATCAAGACTCAGATCACTAATCGGGTAAAAGGCTGCCTGAAATGATGACAACAACTGATGGCTCAATTTTGGACTTGCCTTCACTATCAGTTTCACTGACATGCAACATGGTGTTGAATATCAGTTGAAACTGATTCCTTGAAAACATCTGGCTGAAAAATGGAGTGTGTAAAACAGGTTTTGTGCTCCAGTAATCACTGACTTTGGGTTTAGGTTGAATGCTCATGGCTATGAGTGTCAACAGAAATTTGTACATTTCATAATGACCAACAGGTACCCACTTATGTAGTCTGCTGTGCTTTTTGAGACTTGCAGTTTGGCTAAGTTTCTTAGCAGCATCTTTTAGCTGTGATGAGGCAAATGAGACTGTCCAAAATAGTTTCTGTGAACAGTGCCAGGAAAAACACCATAGGTGTGCTATCATTTCCAATATTCAGCGATATACCTTTGCCATCATCATTATCAGTAGCATTGTGCTGCTCTCCATATCAAATCTGGTTCTGCATTCACTGTTCAAGCTGCAGAAACATTCCTCTTTGCCCATTTGGCAGGTGGAGGAGCAGAAGTGACAGGAGCAACAGTACTTGTCGAGGGACGACAGTCACTGTTACTATCACTAATTGCAGCCAAATTTGTACCATAAAAAGATCTGTCTGAATCTTTTTCATGGTCATAAACATGATCAGATTCACAGTATGAAACATTGTCAGATGAACTATCAGAACCATTATCTGAGACATTGTCAGACGAACTATCAGAACCATTGTCTGAGACATTGTCAGATGAACTATCAGAACCATTGTCAGATCGCCAGTCAAAAGCATAGTCCGAAACAATGTCAGAAGATTTCTTACCACAATATGCCAGAAAAAACTGTCTAGCATCTTTTTTAGCCCTTCTTTCTGGTTGAGATCTAACTAAAGAACATCCAGTAACATTTGTCTTGTCTGAGGGTGTGTCCATTATCAACTAAAGTTACAAAAATATGTGCCAAATTGAACAGAAACATAGGAAAAAATGGCTACCGGCTGGTGATGCGAAGTGAAAGGATGCCGGGTAATTTGACATGTACAGATAACATGCAAGCCAAAATTTGAATCGTGTTTTACTCTGAAACAAATGAAAAATCGCTATAACGTGCATGGTGTGCAACTCAGTAACCAGAAGTTCTCGCTATAGCGAGCATGGCACAGGAAGAGTTAAGGTGTAGGATTGTTTGGGTGGTATGTAGTGTATGAATACTGAATTTCTAATCAATAGGGTAAGCGGAGCTTAGGGTAAATTATTTCAGGCTTACACAATTCTTCTCAGAGGCCCTGCCAAGGATTGTAACATATTGTTACAATATCTTTCATCATTTTTTGCACTCAGTCAGTCAGTCTTTTGCATGTTCCTTGCTGAACTTTGCCTCCCTAACAGCTCTCCTGTGGGCCTCTCGGTTGTAAGCAAGATGGCCTGCTGCTGATGCATCCATTTGCATGTCATCAACAATGTCTTGCAGCCATCTTCACCTTGGTCTTCCTCTCTTTCTTTTCCCCCATTATGTACCCTTCCAATATGGTCTTCTCTAAATTATCATGATGTTTAATGTGTCCAAAATATTTAAGTTTTCTCTTTTTTTTTTTTTGCACTACATCTCTGTTTTTTCATCTATGTAAATGTTTGCCATTAAACTTGCTACCTGTTTGTTGCATTCTTATTTTTGTTAACTAACTTCATCTTTGATATTTTCAGTGATCTTGTTTATGTATCCATTATCAGACTATTCTGATTTAAAGTTCTTAATTTATATTATATGTGTATGGAGTTCACATGCCATTCATAATACAATAAAAATGTAATTATAGTATTTAAATATAAATAAATAACTAAATAAAACTGTAATTACATTAATTTTATACATTAATTTTAAAGTAGGTTTTTAATATTTATTAAATCAGTAATAAAATATGTCAGTTGTATTTTGTTATGTGTGTAGGGCTTTTGGTGTACTGATGTGGGAGGTTGTCACACTGGGCCAGCAGCCCTACCCAGCCAGAACAAATATTGAGGTTCTGCACTTTGTTCGAGATAGGGGCAAACTTGAAAGACCTGAGAAGTGTGCAGATGAAATGTAAGTTTTCTTCTTATGTATGGTGTTTCCTTTATTCACATTTCTTTTCATTTTGCATAGGAAGGTCGACATTATGGTTAGGTTAGATTGAATTTGGTTGAGTATGTAGCAGAGTTTCAGTTTTTTTAAACAGCATATTCCGCATTAATTTTGACAGGTACTCTTTGATGAGCAAATGTTGGAACTTTCACCCAGATGGCCGTCCAAGTTTCTCTAACCTGGTTAAGCACCTTGAAGATTTCCAAGAAAAGTGTCAACAGATGACAGCAGCAGAAGTTGCTCAGTATTCCCCTTCATTCACAGATGGTGAGTCCAATTACATTCCTTGATCTGTAAAGAGCACATCTGTGAAAGCCTAATTATACATTCTTATCTGTTATGACATAAGAGAAATGATGACTGCAGTAAAACTGGTTCTAGTAATAAATATGGAGGTGTATGGTTCAGTTTTAAAAAAAAAATTTTAAAAAGTGAGGAAAGTGGGCAGAAACAAGAATGGCAGAAAGACGAGCACATATAAATAAATAACATACAACAATCCAATATTTTAGCAAAAGCCATTTCAAAAAAAGAACACAACAGATTAAAAACACAAAAAATAGATGAAAAATTAAACACTTAGCTGATATCCTTTCTGTAAGAGAGAAAGGCACAAAAATTTAATTTTTCATCTGTTTCATTCCTGTTCTTGCCCACTTTCCTCACTCTTTCTATCTTTTTGTAAAACCAAACCATACAGTCCATCTATTTCTTTATCTGTGATGATGTTGATTACATCCTTTTAGCTGTGATGGGGCTTATTACATTACATCTTCTCTGCTTCTGGTAGATTTTTGTTTATTTGAGAATAATATGCTTTTTAAAAAAAATGATTATATATAGATTTTTTATGAATGTAAACATGCAGTTTAAAAGAAGTAAACAGTATTGTTGATAACATATTTGCCACATATAAGAATTTTTTAATGCAAGAAATTAGTCATATTTCATATAATGCATGATATACATGAAGATTTCAACAATAAAAATGTATTTTATGATTTCCATCACAAGAAATCAGTCACACTTCCTGTTGTATTTGCCTTTTGACCTAAAACATGACTAGAGCTATATCACAAAAAGACTTACTGTTCATTTTCTTATATGATATTTTTTTTTTAATTCAGTGTTTTAATCATGCTTGCCACAACCTAAACATTTTTTCATTATCATAATCATCTACCACCTTGAAGAACTACAAGTCTCTAACAGTCATTGATGCCAAGCTGTCTTTTCACCATGATGTCATAATTTAAACCTCTTAAATAATCTTAAAGTAAAAAGTAAAGATAGTCCCATAGCAAATGCCGTAGGGGGTGAAGCGTTAGAGACCTCATTATGCTGGGTCATCAGCGTATGAGGTAGGGTGACCAGTTCCTTTCCTCGCTGCCTTTACTTCCCAGATTTTCTCTGGTACCCATTTTACGAGGCTGGGTCGACCTCGGGGCCGTATTGGTCGGAAAAAAAATCCCACTCAGCTGGGGATTCGAACCCTCGACCATTTGGTTGCTAGACGAGTTAATAATCTTAACCTTTACATTATGCCCATGTCTCCATCTTGTTTTTTAATACGATTGTTTTCATTTTGATCACATCCTTTTTTTTTATTTTCCATTTTGTCATCTGTGATCTTTATTTATTATATTATTTTGATTTATTCATTTTTTAATAATCAAAAATTAATTTTTTAAAAAATTTTTTGCGAGATTTTTTTATTCTGATAAAAAAAGTTTGTTTTTCCGAACTTGCCTATCAGTTTAGATTATAATTTTATTTGCATGTATTTGCTTAGTTTTTTTTTTTTATTTATAGATTAAAATATTATAATTTCATGTACAATCTGTAATCATTTATCAATCTAATGCCTTTTGTCATCTTCCTGTTTTACTGTAGAATATAAATGTTTTTGGTGCATTTTGTTGTTCTAGTAGTTGAATAATATTTGCATTTCTGGTGATCTTAGCATCATAATTCATTATAAATTTTTGTTTTCTTCTTTCATGCTTGCTTGTTTTATCTTAGTTTTCTCCTCTATGCAGTATCCTCTTGCATGAGTCAAGCAGCTTCATCTTTTCAGTACACTGCGTCCCTGCAGTATAACACATCATCCCTAATTCCATCTTTATTGCTTATACATAACCCATTCATTTGTGTTAAGATCCTCTTTCTTCTTCTTCTTCTTCTTCTTGTTTTTCTCCTTCTCTTTCTTCTTCTCATTTATGAAATCTTTGTGAATGATTTAGAAGAGGAAATAAACAGCCAAAGTAAACAACCAAACTTGAAATCAGGAGTCCCCAATGTCAAATTAATCATGACTAACTGCCTAGATTGTGTGGCAATGCTGAAAACAATGTGTTTACATGCAATATCAAATAATGAATTTGATCAGGAATTCAAGGTCTCAGAGTTACTATATGATCTCAAATTCAGTTGTTGTGGCCATCGACCATTCCCCTAAGTGATATTCAATTCAATTGAAGTGCCATGCCGCGTGGCATAGGCAATCATTTCTCTCCACAATTCCCTGTCTTTAAGTGATATGGATTAATTACTTCACTGAAATTCAGTCTTTGCATTCAGAAGGTTAAAAGTCATAGTAATATCCTTCAGCTTGTATTTTATTGCATCATATAATCAATCATAGTTAACAGTAAAAAAAGGTAAAATTCCTATTTCCATGCAACTAAGGCATATTGGAGATAAGGCATTAAGTCCGCATTTCCAAGACCTTCAGTACATGAAAGTGTTAAGTGGTCATTATCTCCCCTGGTTGCATTTACCTTCCCAGATTTCCCTGGTACCCATTTGTAAAGGCTAGATGGACCCTTGGGCCTTTTTGGTGGGTACCAGAAACAATCCCACATGTTAGTGGGTTAGAATAAGTTTTGCTCCATATGAGAAATGAGGAGAGAACTCCCCATTTATGGTGGGTGTTATACGGTGTGCATATGTTCACAAGTGTGTGAAGAAAATAATACAGTGACTGCTGTAAAGCAGTGAGAAGTAACTTAATTTTTTTTTTAATGATAGATACAAGGTTTACTTATTGCATCAGATATAAATGAAAAAAACTCTTCAATCTCTATGTACTTGTCAGCAGAATGTTCTTAGCAGCCAATAATTTGAAGATGTTAGAATACAGGCATCATGCCAGAATGGGAATGGACTGCTGCAGTTTGTTTAAAGCCCAGAAAAATGAGTTTCTCAGTAGGCTCCACCACCATGAGAACTACTGGGAGCCCTACCCCATTAACCAGACTTTACTTATTGCAGTATAGATATATAGCCTTACACTTTCTATAATATAATTTACTGCAGCACAGATATATAGCCTCTTGCTTATTATAATATAACCTTCACGATTATTATTCTATTATCTAAAACAATATATTGGTGGCCTTGTTCGCTGAGTGATTAGGTACTGAGTTTACTAATCCAGTGGTATTGGGTTCAAGTCCCAGCAGTTGGATTTTTTTTTGTGATACACCAAAAAAAAAAAAAAAACGCCCCAGAGTCCACCCAGCCTCTAAAAATGGGTACCAGAGAAATCTGGGAAGGTAAATGTGGCCAGGCGTGATACTGCCCACACGACACTTTCATGTGCCTTAGGTCTTGGAAATATGGCTCTAGCACCATATCCCCAATATGCCTTAATAGCCTGGAAATGGAGACTTTACCTTTAAAACAATATATCTGAAATGCCACATCTTTCTTCTTGTTGCCATATGTAAAGCTTTTGCCTAGCACTTTTTTTGCACATTGAAGTTATTTTTTATGATGATAAAACACTAACACTGCATTCATTGATGAAGCAGCAAGCAGCGACACTGTGGATTCAGCGAGTGAAGAGGAAGAAGAGGAGACAGAAGAGGAGGCTGTAACTCGGGGTCTGTTCACCCCAAACAGCAGAACAGTAACAGGTAGACTTGGAACTCGTGTGCACACAGCTGTAGTTACTGATGCAGCTTGCAAACCCATATTTGTATGATACTTATTTAGGTCTTTATTACTTAGCAAGTACAAAGTCATTGACTATGTTTGATATTTTCAACAAATGTTTAAGCTTAATTTTTTAATAACAGAATATACATGATGCTGGAAGCACATTATAAATGCAATCTTTGTCAGTGTATTAACCCTTACCAACATGTGTCAAAAGATTTCCTATGAAAATAAGTTAGTTTTTTTTTTTTAAAAAGGGGGGGGGGGTCATTTCTGTATTACAACTTTCTTAAACATTCCATTCATTTGGGAAAAAAAATTATTATTAATTATTTACAGAAAAAAAAAATTTCATTTTAGATATCAGTTGTCGTATTAGTTCTTTGTTAGTGTACATTTGCTAATGTACTGTTAAAAATTTAGAACATATAACCAGAAATCTTAGCACCTCGGTATAAAATAATGATATATAAACATGCCAGTACCACTTGTAACAGGAAGAATATTAGGGGATCTTAGTATGTTTACAGTAGGGAAAGAGTTTAATTAATTATATTATGAGTTTCACATAGCAATTATAATTTTAAAAAAGGCAGTGAAAAGAATGGTATCTAAATGAAACAAAAATTGTTTTACATACTTTGGCTTGTCAGCCTGATATTCTTAGCGACCAACAATCTGAAGATGTTAGAATATAGGCATGAGAACTGACTGTGGTGGCCTGTCTGAAGAACCAGAGCAGAGCTAAAAAAATGTGAGCTCTATTTGTAGACTTCACCATCATGAGAACTATTTAGAGCCTTGCCCCTTTGCTGAACCTGTCACTTGAAAGCACCAAAGGAGAACCAGGATAGGGTGTAGACCATTTTTGTTTTGCAGACCCTACCATCACTACAGCCCAGACAACGTTGTTCCCAAGGAAACAAAGTAGGCAACTTAAGTATAAGTTTTGCCTTTAAAATAATGGATAGGAAAGAATGGAAAACTTTACTTCATATATTGATTTCTATTCTCAGTTTTACTTCATGTAATAATTTCTGTGCCAAGATCTTATTTCATATAATAAAATTTCTGTGCCAAAGATTATTTCATGCAGTAAAGTTTCCATGCCAGTATTTACTTCATATAATAAAATTCCTTTGCCAGTTCATGTAACAAAATTTCTAGGCTGAAAATTTACTTCAAATAATGAAATTTCCATAACAAATGGCCATTTCACTTGTTGTAAACTCTAGAATCACCTCTAGCATAAGTCATTATAATCAAGCAGATTATTTTGCTTATTAATCTAGTATGAAACAATCTTAAATTAAAACTTTAGTTACTGAACTTGAATGGCCAAAATATTCAGTGCTGAAATATTATTTCCTACAAAGTATCATTGTTATGCAGTTTATAAATTAAATGCATTTTTAAAACTAATTAAGAAGAAACAGTCTTAGCAAGACTACAATTGTAACTAGGTTATTGGATATTAGAGTTAAAATGATGTAACATATCTATGCTTTGCACTGATTGTTGTTTTTTCTCCTTTTTTTTTGTTTTGTCATATAATGTGGTATTGCTTTTTTTTGGGGGTGATTTGCAGTGATGTGTGGCTTAGTTAAATTTATGTAATTTGTGTTGCAGACTTTGTACAGTTAAGCATTTTCATTATCCAAAATATATGAGCTTGTTTTATTTTAGCTCTTAACCTACAAAACTGTCCATAATCTGTGAACATTTTATTTTTGCAACAAAAAATGTTTATTATAGTGTTTTACCAAGAATGATGTAATATCAATTTTTAGCATTCATGGTACTTTAAAATTATGAACACCAAACTATGAAACAAAATTGTGTTTCAGTTTTGTTTTTGATTTTTTTTTTAAGAAAACTATTTAATTGTCTCACAGTAGGTTAAGAGTTAAACCAGAAACAAGCCACTTTTTCTAAACATCCCAATAATTTTAATTAATAGACTGTATGTGCTATATTAGTCAAGTTAAAAATTTAGCCTCTTTCTCTTGTGTTATAAGGCATTTTAAAAAAAATTATAATAGCTCTCTCACTGACATTACTGTGTGATGAGTGAAACCATATTTTTAATGTGTGAGACTGTGTAACCTAACTATGTTTATTTTGTGAAAAAATAAAAATTTTAATTTGACCTATGTGCATCAATGGGTCATGACAATTTAATTACATTTGTAATAAAATAAGATTTAAGACAAAGATTTAAATTTTCTTACTTTCTGAAACAGATCACAGCTTATAAATTGTTGTTTCTACTTTATTATCCAAGTGTGTTATCTGGCATATTAGTTGTGTTTTTTGGGGGTTTTTTTTTTTTTTTTGCTTCATGCAAGATTGAACGTTCTTATGTTGCCTTCCTTTCTTTCATCATGAATGTATTGTACTTTATTTGTTACTGCTATATTTTAATATTTTAACCTGAAATGGACATAACTTCCTTTTTAATGAAAATGTAGCATACTTCATTATTTTCAGCCTCATAGCCTTTTTTAACTTGAAAAAATATAGCATGTTTCATTAATTTTCCCTTCTGGCACAGTATATTTTGTCACATTCTTGGCTTCTAACAGAAAAAAGATATAGTTTTCCTACTCTGGTCACTTTTTAATAAGAACATGAGAAAGCTGATTTATTCATTTCTAACTCTGGGCAAAGATAAGGTGTGAGTTGTGAACCAACATCATTGCTCACGGTCAAACCATAAGTGCTCTGCTGCCCAGTCAGCAGCTGACCAGAAACTGCCAGCTAGTGTAGCTGTCAGCACCAACTCCGTAGTTTGAGGTGTCATTCCTCCTCCTTTCCAGAGCGTTAACCCCGGAACCCATTTTTTCTTGAGGATGGGTGAAGCCCGGGAGTTTTTGAGAGTCACAGCTATATGGGTACTCTGCCTTGCCCAAGGGTGTCCCATCAGTCTACGGGATACCCTTAGGAAAAGTGGAGTACCCATATAGCCCCCCAATCGGGTGACATGAAGCCAGGGAGCAGGTAGTGGATGGAATGGGAGAGCAGCCGACAGATAATGTTGGTTATGGTCACCATTCTAAGATGATAGGCAGGTGATCTCGATGTAAGGACAATGGCTATGATCACTGACTAGTACAGTCGTTGCCCAGGCAGAAAGCAATGGTAAACTACCTTCTGGAAGTATGCCAAGAAACCCAACAGCAACACATTAATTTAGACCATATTGGAGCGGTACATAATGGTGAAAAAGAAAGAGAGGAAGACCAAGGTGAAGATGGGTGATAGACATCATTGATAATCTGCAAATGGACGCATCAGCAGCAGGGCATCTTGATTACAACCGAGAGGCCTACAGGAAAGCTGTTAGGGAGGCAGTTCCGCAAGGGACATGCAAATGACTGACTGACTGACTGACAGTTGGAAATCGAAACCAGGTCACCTCTAGTCACTTTCTAATAAGAACATGAGAAAACTGATTTATTCATTTCTAATAACCATTCATATTTACTCCATCTCCGTCAAGATAAAACTCTGATTTACAATTAGTGCATTCATGTTCTTCTAGAACACCTGAAACTTATTTTGAAATTGCAGCTTTAGTTCAAGTTTAAGAAGTCCACTAAGGCCATATTCATGGCCTCTAACATCATGATACTGATTTTATGAAAAACAAATTTAATTCAGTGGGATATGCATTTCATAACTGCTGAGTGTTAAATGGAATATTCCTACAAAACTGTAGTTACAAAGGTGGAAAAGATGTGGTACTTATGAATGATTTCTTTTATAAACTTTGAAACAGTCAACCATTTATAGCTTAACTGCAGTAAATTTCACAGTAGTTACATACTATATACTGTATATTATCTAATAAAAGTTAGATACTTGTTAGCAGAAAAATAAAGTAAGTAAAGGTAGTCCCATAGCAAATGCCGTAGGGGATGAAGTGTTAGAGACCTCATTATGCTGAGCCATCAGCATATGAGATGGATGGCCAGTTCCTTTCCTTGCTGCTTATCCTTCCAAGATTTTCTCTGGTAACCATTTTATGAGACTGGGTCGACCTCGGGGCCATATTGGTCAGAAAAAAAAAAATCCCACTGATCTGGGGATTCAAACCCTCGACCATTCGGTTGCTAGACAAGTGCTCTAACCATTACACTAGATGGTCTCAGAAAAATAAAAGACATGTAGAATTACACCAGAGATCCAGCAGCCCAAATACATCAAATAAATGAGTATAAAAATAATAAGAATATGAGCAACAAAGACATGAATCTCAAAGAAATGTAATTAATGAAAGTGAAGGAAAGACTGGTATATCAAAAACAATACTAACAGCAAGAACTAAAAAGTAAACACTGAAGAAAAACTACTATCTTTATATTCATTCATTTATATAGGCATCATTTTTGAGTGGTCTATGTAATGTATGTACATTTTATATATACTGATCATAGATATGAATTTCCTGATAATGCATTTTATTTTTTTTTATCTTTGGTGTTTTGTATGTACATTATCTTTATGCTTAAAGCAGAGTATGTCTTGAAAATATATATATATAGATTATAGGCTACTGTTGTGTCTTAGAAAATGAAATGCGTATACAGCTGTTTTAGCCATTATTAAAAGTTGCCAATCAACTTTTTCTCATAACTGGTTCTATCAATACTTCACTGGCATAACCAGATACAGTGACAAAGAAAAAATATATATTTGTGTCATAAATTCCAGTCTCATTGCATTTTCTTGTCTTCAAATGACAATTCAGACATTCAGGATGTCATTTTATTAGATATGTTAACTAGTTATAAAATGCATTCAATTACATCTGTTAAATAAGGTCAAATTTATGGACCACACACAAACTTAACATTCTTAATACAAATATTTTAAGCAAAATGATAACTGATAAATTCAGAAAATTGATGCCTATGCACAAAGGCAAATGTAAGACTGTCCACATAATCTGGGTGTCAAATTTAGATTGGGTTGCATGATTGTGTGACATTTTTTTCATTAAAAGTTGAAAAAATTAATTTGTCCTTTATATAAGGTGATTTTTTTTTCACATTTCACATGGGATGCCAATTTTTGATTTGCTTCTGGTGGCATTAATCTTAGTTACATCTCTGATAGTGTCTACTTATTAAGATATGCTCATACATCTATTACTCATAACTAAACTGACTCTTTATAAAAAGCAATTGATCAAAATAGTATTCCACTCCACGATTACTAAGCACAAGAAAATTATACAAAATATTACATGCAGATTAATCAGGTGCCACAAAAAAGCATGTAAAGAAATAGAGCAAAACTTCCTATGGCTCAGATGAAGTGCAATGGCACTTGCATAGGAAGAAGACTGAAAAAAAAATTAATAAGACTAATCAATTAAAATGCATCAAGACAAGATGAGTATTACCACTTTGGTGAATACAAGAATAATGTAGGCTGGACACAAATATGTGTAACACCAACATATGTGCAAAAAATTACAAGAGCATTTTATATTTTGCACAAGCTTTTGAACTAAAAGTAATAGTCCACAGAAAAAACATATATATATATATATATACATCATCACAGTAATGTAACAGTTTATGAAAAGCTAAGCTTGTTATTAAGTCTTTCAAAAGTAGAACATTTTTTTATTTATATGACTGCATGGTCAATTTGTTCCATACTCATAAGTGTTAACAAAATTCCTACTTCTAAGACACCACTTGATACTCCCTTGTTTTGACATGCTTTTTGTGTTTTGTTTTGTTGTTATTTTTGTAAAAATATTGTATACCTACTAATGAATATTACTGCAAAAGACCATCATTTTAGAATAGAGCTTTAAAAAATTCTGATAGTGACTTTTCTGGTATCTTATACTTTGGAGATATTCATGAGACAAAAAAGGGTTAAAAAAACAGTTAAGAGATGAAGTTACTAAAATATGTTGTAGGTTCTGATCATATTATTTGATTAAGACTCTTATAATATTTGAGCATTCACAAATAAGCATGGTGAACTGATTGTGACATTTTAATGGACACTATAAGATATATTAAGCTAATATATAATGTTAACAGTCATGCAGTTTTAACAGAAAGAGCATAACAGGCTCTGGTTTACATTAATATTGGGTATAAAGATTAATATATTAAAAATAAAATTAAGATTTGTTGTTAAAGGGTTAAAGAAAGTTTGTATTTTCAACTTATTTCAGCAAATGGTGTCAAGCAGGAGCCAGATTACTACCCTAAGAATGGACTTCATTTTTGTTCTAAGAAGGAAATGTCTTTTTTAAAATATTTTTCAGGGGGTGGTTCAGTGAGGTTAACACATTCAGGCAAACGAAGGAGACTGAATGATTTGTTGGGTTCCTCTGATACTCCAGAAAAGGTAAGTTTGTTGTATGAGTCTCACAGTTTAAGAAACAGATAAAGATATTGTTATTATGTAACAAGTACTTTATTCAAGGCATTCTTTAAGATAGTCAGCTAAGGCCCTAAAGGTTTAAAATATTTAGTACTGTTAGGACTAAGCAAAAACCTTCTGTTGTTTATTAAATTTTCAGTTGAAACTTCAACACTTCTGCTGCAGTGAGAATGTTTTAAACAAACATGAGGCACTAAGATTGTGAGATAAGTGTTTTTTTTCTTCCCTAAAAATTCCAGCTGGTGGTTGATCTTACCAAGATGAGAGGGAAGCGAACCCATTCTCTTGAAGACTCCAAACATTCACCTCAGTACATCCCTTCAGTGGTTAGCATGAAAGATCACTTTCCAGCAGCTGGAGAATATGATCACAATGGATATCTGGAACCTCGAGGAACCAAAGGTGGAAGGTACCTAGAGTTGATGAATTTTGCTCCAGAACTGCTTCATCTTCGTGATCCACAAGGAAATCCTCTTATCTCTGGAAATGGTTCAGCATTTTTGCCTGTACATGTTAATCACAAGGGATATCATCCAGCCAATGTAGGTTACATGCTTTTATCCCCTCAAGAAGAGGCAGAAGAATCTCACCACCAGAGAGGTGCTAGCAGTACTAGTGATAGTGATGTCTGCAGCATGGAAAATCAACGATCTTATTCTCACTCACCTCCTGAACATCCCTATCACTTGGTTTCTGTGGAAGAAACACCTGTCAGGTATCAAATACAGGATGACAGTTCCTCCAGGTCACCAGAGAGATACCTCGAGGACTACCACTGTCATCCTCCACCTTCTTGGTCACCCCCAGCTCCTGTGATGGTAAAGTTACCACCACAGAGGAAATTCTCTGATCAGGATCTGTACTCCAGCACAGTCCCCTATAGACAGCACCAACATCCATCACAAGACCATCGCTACACTTCTGTAGAGTGCAACAATAACCGCAGCAGTACTGACAATGGCAACTTTATCAGTGGCCAAACACATTTACATGATAAAGGCATCAATGGAGTTATCAGAAATAGACAGAACAACAGTGTTCAAATGCATGGCAAGTCAAGACTAGGTTATTCTCTCTCTGTGAATTTGCCTGCCACTGCAGAAGATAGTAATTACAAACTTTCATCTGGTAGAGACAACTGGATCAGTAATACAGATGATGTTTTTGTTGACAATGAAACATCACATGAATGTTCAACTCAACACGGAGGTGAAATCATGAACTATCAAGGTCATGGTCATCATAGCTCAAGGTCACGAGGTCAGGTGTACCCAGAAAACAGTTCTGCTTTAGTAGGTTATGAGGTCAATCAGATAAGTCTTGTGTAACAGTCAGATAATTCTTGTGTAACAATCACATAAGAAACATTTCTCAGAGATTTTTAATAAAAAAGACCGCTTGGATTGTTATAAACTGAGACTGGTGTTGGAAGTGTGTAGAGATTTGTGTAGACAATCTACTTTTGTTGGTGAGTGCCTTGATAGGACACAAGGTGATATGAGAGAGATGCTGTATTTGTTAAATATTTGTATTGTCTAGTCACATAGTTTTGTGAATTTGTATTATTTATTAGACAGTCAGGTTCTACATATTCTACCAAGTGCAGATACTGGCCTGCCAGGTTGACCAAACACAAACAGTAGATGAGTGGATCAGAAATGCTCATTGAAAGTATTTATATGAAACTATTGCTGTAATGTTAATAAATATTTGACAATAAATTTCCAAATATTTATTTCATTTATATTCTTGCACAGCCGTAGAAGTTTGCTGAGGCAATGTTTATGCTATCTCTCTCTCTCTCTCTCTCTCTCTCTGAATCTTAAGTGCCCAGGGCACAAGGGGCTTCCGCAAGGGTTTTCCACAAATGCCTGTCCTTTGCCTTTTTTTCTTCTCTTGCCCAGGTGAGCCCTCTACTGCACAACATCCTTTCTGTGTTCTTCTCCGTGTCTCTTTTGGTCTACCTTACTTCTCTTTCCCCTGTGGTGTCCATCTTAGTGCTATTTTTGGTAGTGAGTTGTCAGTCATTTGGAGCACATGTCCCAACCATCACCAGCGCCTTTCCTCAATAATTGCTGTCAGTGCGTCATCGCATTTCTGCCAACAAGATGTTATTTCTTATGGTGTTTGGCCAAAATATTTTTCTAATTCTTCATGAACATATTATGCTATATATATATTTTTTTTTTTTTTAGTTAAAAATGGATTAAATTTATAAGTTCACACATTTTAAAAATTAGGTTTCCTTGCTTGAATTTTTACTGATTTAATATCTCTCTAAATATAAATATTCTTTTTTTTTTCTTTTTCATTATTCTGTCAAATACAAATTCAAAACAAATATTTAGTACTATGTCCCTAAATCATGCTATTGATGCCTTGCCAAATAAAGTAACTGAAAATGATAGATCCATTATTTGTGTAGTCAAATGTTAATTTATGAAGAGATTTTAAATGTTGATGCTTTCTGTTGAAGTCCATAAAAAATCAGTTCAAGAGTGTTCAGTACTAAAAACAATGACTTCTGCATAATGAATCAAATACAACTTTTTATGTACAATAATAAATGCTGCATGCTCATAATAATGTGCATAATTTATTATTATAATAAACTCCAAGCTAAATGCTTGAGTCTGTTCATGACTTCTGTTCAATATTTCTTCATGTCTTTTCACTGGTACAGTTTTGTATTTCATTTTTGTTATTAAAAAGTGTAACAAACAAAAGAAAATGAAACATTTGAATGAAATAACTTTTTATCATTTGAAAACCTAAATTTTCTAAAGAATATTAAATTGTTATTCAAAAGCACTCTTTCTCCTTTCTAAACCATCCTAGATGTCTTGAAACAAAATAAAAATTTAAGTTACAAAAATTTTTACAATCCAAATGCTTTCACTTCTTGGATCATTTTTAGGTGATTGTAGCATTTGAAACATTTGCTTTATAATATTATCTTGAAAGTTTTTTTACTGAACAAATATTTATGTCATGATATTCCTATTTCTTTGTTTTATAAATGTAAGCCTTCATGAACAGATAAGAAAAATGTTCTGTACTTATTTTCATGTACTAGGAGCATTGATTTAGTAGTTTATCGCTGGCTTCTCATGTGAAAGGTAGTTTATTGCTGGCTTCTCATGTGAAAGATAGTGACTTGGAGATCTACTAATTGTGCATTCCAGTTAACCCAGTGATTAAAAATTGCCACAGTTTTGTTACAGAAACCACTTATAATCAGACTTGAAGGGAGAGATGCACCAAAGTACATAGTCTCCATGTTTTTCGGTGTTTTAAGAAATGAAAAAGATGTTCATGTTAAATCAGCTATACTGTATAGGACTACGCTGCAGTTTTTAAATGAGTGAAAATAAAAAGTACATCTCATGTATCTGTGAATGTTAAAAATAAAAGAAACAGGACATATCTTCTACCATGGCTTATACATCAAGTATAATTTTTTTTAATTTATCCTTAAATTATCTTAAGAAGTTTGATGGGTTTAATCATCAAGACTTATAATCTGGAAAGGAAATAAGCGTTATATTAGATGAAGCTAAAGTCATGAAGAATGTCTAATAGAGCACCAGGAGAAGAGTTACACTTCATCTCTTCATGAAGTTTTGCACTTTACCTTCATGTATATTACCTGCACATATCATTCATTTATTGTGAACATTTCTAAGAGGTTCTATGAACATTTATGCCTTGTCATAAATGAAAGAAGATAGGTAGATCACATGTAAGTGCATCTTTTTTTGGGGTTTGTTTCATGATATTTCCCACCTGTTCATTTTATTTTTTTAACACTCCTGTATTCATATTTGGTTTTCCAATAGGAAGCTAAGACTAGACATGCACCCAGTCATATCTGAGCACAGATAAAGATTTGCTATTTGAACATTGTTGCCTAGTTTAGTATCTTCAGCTTAAAGCCTCATAGTGAAAGGCAACAGTCTGGTTCTATAGGATATCCATGTAGTTGTTACCAAAAGCTGTCTGATGAACTTGTAATAAGGATTGTAAATGGTGACTATCCATTCTCCTTGGGACACGCCCAAGAAACAGAATCCGCCACCATGTGGAAAATGCTGGTCTCTGTTTCTTTGGCCAAGCGGTAGAATCAAATCACCCTGCTACTAGGAGCACCATGTGAAGGTGGGATCAAGCTTTCATCAGCTTTAAGCTCGCTGACACAGTGACATTTTTTATATGGTACTCTTAGCTTTAATTCATTGTTCTTGTTCAGTGGCGAGTCTCCAGTCTTTAGCAAGCTTTTATAAACATTACATATAGTCTTGTATATGTCTTATAATGATATAGTCTTTGTGGTTTGCAAAAGTATATACATTTCTAAATTGTTCGTAAAAGATATTTAGCATTACACCATTCTGGAGTTTGTTGATTATGTGTTTAGTTTAAAGATCAGTCTCACAGCATGAACAATAGATCAATCCTTTGTCAAGGATTTATAGATAAGTCCTATGTCATGAACACATAGATCATCATATATCTTAGTCATATGGTATATGACTGCTATATTAAAATGGAATAAAATGGACATGGAGTAGGAATTTAAACTTTCAGTATGAAAGAAGGAAGAAAAAAATGTGTTTTGCAGGCTCAGATGTTGAAAGAAACAAGATTTTTTAAAGTTCTTTAGCTGTAATGTTTACAACGATGATGGATCACAATATTTTATTATGTTGTCTTCACTCATAATGTTGTGCTTCTGCTCACAAGTTGAAACACAAATACCTACACCTTTGCTCAGTAGATTTAGGCTTGGTCACATATTTTTTATTCAATTTTTTTTTTTTTTTTACAGAAGGTAATAATTAAAAGATTTTAAAAATTACTTCAGTTAATTAAAGATCTAACTTTGAGTACTGTTTTCTTTTTTAAACAAGATATTGTTTTAAATGAAATAAAATACATTATTTGTAAATATGTATGTAGTATATATAAATATTGTGAAATACAAGTTGTATTTGCAGTGTTATTTTTGTCCTGTCTGCTGTGCATTAAATGTGGCACATTTCTGACAGAAGTTCTACAGATGCTTTTCATTTCATATTCATAAAGTTGAATGGTGATGGAAGTTCACATTATTCAAAAATTATTAAGATGATTATTTTATTTATGAACATTGTTGTGTTTGTTCAGGAAGAGAAACAGTTATGCTCATAAACAATTAAATGTAAACTATATCCATAAAAATAAAAGCGTAACATAAATTAACCATAAAATAATAATTATATTCCTAATTAAACTAGTCATTAAATTAGGTCTTGCAGAAGTGTGTATATAATATTAGCTGATTCTTGTTTAAATTGTAAAAATATACCGCTTCTATAAATATATAATAATAGTAGAACATATCAATTACAGACAAATAAACAGTTTGTTGTAAGTGTAATATTACATGATAATACATCTATCTGTATAATTATTTTAGCTTAAAGTCACTATATTTCATAACGACACAGATTCTGTGCGTTTTATAGCTGTGACCTTTGACCTTTTTGTTTTAACCTAACAAAAACTTGTAGATGGAAGATAACATGACCAAATGAATTCTTTTAAAAAATGTTCATTTTCTTTTAATCCACCAGCTGTTTCATTTGTTGTGTGCTCTTCTTAGATTTAATTATAGCTCATTTTTATATATACCAAAGAAAGAGAGGTCAACCATGTGAAACTCTAAAGAGGACATTGTAAAGAGAGGCCAAATTAGAAGGCATAAAATCCCTTGATGAGGTTGAAAAGCTCACAGAAAACAGGAAAACTTGGCGAACTACCATAACAAAGGTGTTGGGTGCAAAAACAAAAGATCATAATTCCAGGGACATAAGAAAAGAGGAAGGACACCCTTATATGAGAAAACTACCACACTATTCTTTCTTTTAAAGCCATTAGCTTAGTTGTTTGGGTTGTGCATCACCCTCTTCAGGAAATGATGATGCTGAGAGTCCCCAAAGCTGAAGCTAAATAAGGTTTTTACAATTACTGTTAGATAACAGTGATTTTAAATGAGCTCAAAATGGAGAAATTTATATTTATTTTAATTATTTTGATATATTCTTTTTCTTGGCAACTTTCATTTTGAGGTTTGAAGAGCTGGTATAACTGAAAGATAATCTGAATGTTAAACTTATAAATTGAAATATTTCTTTTATATACAGATATACCTCCATACAAAGCTGCAAAACAAGAGATATGGTTTACTTTGAATACTAAGTACTCATTTCTTGTCAGTGTACATTAATACAGAAATCAAAGAAGATTCTAGAACAAATGACATCAGCTTTGAGATTAGGCAGAGAATGGTAACATATGAAGTGTGATTGATAAGTTCTTGGCATGAGGTACAAATGCTTGAAACACACAGTTGATATTAAGTGCATTTGTAGATCAGGTTAATATAAGTTTAAACACAAAGTTTGAAGAAATTAACTGCAACAAATTTTTTTTTACAGGCTACTGAAGTGGTAAAGGGTGGCAGAAATTGAGGAAATGGATAAAATTTCTCATCGAGCATTCATTCTCTGTATCAAGGGCTTATCATCAAAGGAGATCCATGAGGATATGGTAGAGACTCTAGGGGAGAGTGCCCCTTCTTACAGCACAGTGAAGAAATGAGCAGCTCAACTCAAACACGGAAGGGAGAGTCTGGAAGATGATCCCCGTCTAGGAAGACCAAGAGCGGTAACCACTGATGAAACCATCAGCAGAATCCATGACATGATAATGGAGGATCAACAACTGACTGAGCAGTACACTACTACTGAGTTGGGTATCTCCCAGGAATGTGTTCATGCCATTATTCACAATGATCTTCAAATGAAGATGGGTCCCGAAACTTATTGGAGCTGATTACAGCACCTCATCGTGTCCAGAGACAATCTTGGCCATTTTTCTGCAGATCTTGAAAAGTTTCTTCAGCAATTTGTGACTATGAATGAGACTTGAGTTCATCATTTTCAACCAGAAACCAAAGAACCGTCAAAGCAGTGGAAACATCATGGATCCCCACCTCCAAAGAAAGGAATGGTGGTTCTGTCTGCAGGTAAAGTGATGATTTCCATCTTTTGAGATTCAGAAGGTGTGCTATTGGTAGACTATCTTCAAAAGGGCAGAACTGTCACTGGGGCCTATTATGCTAATCTTGTGAAGCAACTGCGGGTCAAACTGAAGGAAAAGCGTAGAGGGAAATTGATGAGAGAAGTCATCTTTCATAAAGACAATACTCCAGTTCACAAGTCAGTGGTGACAATGGCTGCCATTCATGATTGTGGCTTCCAGCTTCTTGAACATCCTCTTTATTCCCCAGATTTGGCCCCTTTGGACTATTGCCTGTTTACCAAACTCAAAAAGAAGCTCAGTGGTCGCAAATTTACTTCAGATGATGACGTCATTCATGCTGTAGACCACTTTCTACTGCCATAAGATGCTGACTTTACAAAGAAGGAATCCGTTTGCTCCAGGATTGCTGGACTAAGTGCATAAACTTGCAAGGGGACTATGATGAGAAATAACCCAAAAAAAGTTGTCCACAAAAAATCCGTTGTACCTTATGCCGAGAACTTATCAATCTCATATTTCAAAATAAGCAGACAGCCAAGACGAAAAAAAAAAGCAGGCTGAACTCTACAGGGATAAAGCATACAGAGACCAGGTTTCAAACAAAACTCCTGAATACTAGAAAGACAGTGCAAAGAAATGAAAGGGAGCCTCAAAACCAAGCCAAACACAGCAGTGTTGTCTTTTCCTTGATGTAACTTGAGGCATGTGTGAATACTGAATCTTAACATCAGGCTTTCATAACAAAACAAAATATCCACATTATTATTATAATACTCTACCATATATAATAAATGAGTTGTTTTTGTACATACTGTGTAAGCTGTTAGTAAAACTGTTCTCTCTTTTGTCAATACTTACTCATTACTATGTTGTAAAGTGCTGTTTTAGACATAATAAATATTGTTGTCTGCAGAAAAAAAAGAGTTTGTAATTCTGTGCTTGAATGAGTCAGTCAGTATGATATTCACCATCAGTGAAAGTTCATAATTTTAATCTACCTTTTCATAATAATGGGAACTGTGGTCTCTTTTTTCAGGGCTAAGACCCCGAGCTAAGACAAAGCTTATATGCCATAATGGAAACCTGAAGCTTTCAACAGTTTGTTTCAGTTATGAACTGGCACCAAAGTATTTTGAGTATCTGTAGCATGTTCCACATAAGCAAAATGTTAGTGTGGGAAAAAGTTCTGTCAATATCCTGGTCATAAGTGTCCAACATACGTCAATCTGACTAGGCCAAACCTTTTTTATGCTAGCGGAACCCTCGAAATAATAGTCTCAGGAAACTTGATTTATAAAACAAATTTGTGTCTGGTGCTGAGTGGCTAGTGCATTAGTCCCTCATGGCAATGGTCGGGAGTTCAAATCCGGCTAGAGGTACTCCAGTCACCCAGCTGTAGAAATTGGTACCTGGCTTCTGGACCACATCACTCTCTAGTGTGCCAACAGTTAAGGAAAATATGGACACCAGCATCATATCCCCTATGTGCTTTCATAGCATAACAGGGTTTAACTGTACCTACCTTACCCGACACAGTGTGTTCGCATGATCTGTAACTTGTAGACATTACAGCTCAGCATTAACTGTCAAAGCTCTTTTGAGCAAAAAGAATGATATTTTTGTGTAGATCTATTTATAAACATGGCCACCTTTTTTTTTTTTTAATCATGAGACCTAACCCGGTTGTGAAGTCCTAAGCTTGGTGTTTTAACCGCTGGTAGAAACTATATGGACGATGCCAGAAACCAGGGAAAATACCAGATTTCATTCAGATAGCAGGCTTTTCCTATGAAAATTTAGAGAGCATGCCTGAAGACATTCAATATGGAGGGAAAGATCTGCGTCAGTATAAGATTTTCGGTTAATAACATCACTTTAACCCTAGGATTTAAAAGTGTTTCTGAACTTAGCAGATCTATTGGTTTTTAGTAACTACATTTATAGTAGGAGCTGGACAGATAGCACTGGTTAAATACTGATAACACATTCTCTAGTATGTTGGCAGGAAATACGACTTTGACAATACTGTGACATGATATCTGTTCTAAAGAAAGAAAGACAAAAAAAAAGAAAAATTGGGAGAAGAGTGTAGTGGTACCAGTCAAGAACAAGTTAGGGAGTGAAAAAGAACTGTAAATTAACACAGTTTTACAAAAAAAGACAGAGAGAGTGAGAAAAGCGGGCAGAAACGAGAATGGTGGAAAGTAAAGTGAGCATATATAAATGAAGAACACACATCCAAAATTTCAGCAAAAGCTTTTTTTCAAGGATCAAATTACAAAAGCAACACAACAAATAAAAACTCACAAAGTAGATGAAAAATTAAAGATTTAGTTTTGTGATATCCTCCTTGTAAGAGAGATGGGCACAAAATGACCAAAAAGCTAAGTATTTAATTTTTCATCTTCTTCTTCTTCGTTCGCTTTTACCACCAATACTGCCCCGTGATCCTACTGAATTTACTCCCGTGGTCCTCGATAGGTCCCCCACGTGGTCCCCAAAAGGACCACATGAGATCCCCGAGAGGACCACAAGGGGTTCAGAGGAGTATCGCAGGGCTTGAGGCTGTATTCTTGGTGGGTCTCAGAAGCGAGATTGTGTGACACTGTGGTTTTCGTTGCACCAGTTTAATCTAGAGTTGGACTTTCTCACTGGAAAACCTCGACATGTTTTGGATATCAGCATATCACCGATGGGTGAGAGGTGAATTTTTCATGTTTTTATCTGCTGTGTTGCTTTTGTATCTGATGCCTGAAAAAAAGGCTTTTGCCAAAATATTGGACTGCTGCATATTCTTCATTTATATGAGTTCATCTTACTTTCTACCATTCTTGTTTCTGCCCACTTTAATCTCTCCATCTTTTTGTAAAACTGTACCATACACCACTATATACCTTTGTTACTAGAACCAATTTTACCGCAGTCATCATTTCTCTTAGGCAAAGGTACCATCTGTTGACTGAGCATTACTTCTACTTCACCTGAGCAAATGAAAGTGTCTTGGCTATATTACACCTACAACTTCTTAACAATGTCAGTCAGCTCTAGAGCAAGGGTAAACTTCATATAAATGAAAGTCCAGCAGATGAGCAGGAACACCAAAAGATGGGCAGGGGTGAACATATCCATCACATCTTTGGATTTCAACCTATTGTTTTTTTCTTCTTCTATCAAGGTTCACTCTAATATTCTTTGTTTCTCTTAAACCACCCACAAGACCAGATGTTTTTTTTCTTCTATCAAGGTTCACTCTCATATCCTTTGTTTCTCTTAAACCACCCACAAGACCAGATGTTTTTTTTCTTCTATCAAGTTTCACTCTCATATCCTTTGTTTCTCTTAAACCACCCACAAGACCAGATGTTTTTTTTCTTCTATCAAGTTTCACTCTCATATCCTTTGTTTCTCTTAAACCACCCACAAGACTGGATTTTTTTTTTCTTCTATCAAGTTTCACTCTCATATCCTTTGTTTCTCTTAAACCGCCCACAAGACCGGATTTACTATAAATAACAGTAACAGGTACTTCTACGAGTGACAAATGTCAGTCCATTGAAATGCAGTAAACAGATAAATGTAATCAAGACGATTTCAGTTACCCGTGAATAAGAAACTACACTGTAATATTCAGACAGATAAGGATTCAGGATAAGCACAGGATAGGCATGTAAAAATGTAGTATCTCATGTGTCCCAGGTGTCTTTGTTATTTACACACATTATTATGCTCGTGGCATAAAATATATTTTTTTTAATGACAAATATCTGGACAGTCAGAACCTTGTTCTGCATTTTACTGTCATCTTTGCTTTCAACATATTTCTTTAGAAACACCAACGTTAATTAAAGAGCTGATTAAAAATACTGCTCCTTGATATCTTCTATATTTTTGCACACAAACACACACACAAACAAATACTAGGCTACTTTTATGAATCATTTTATTATTAATACAAAGAATTTAGAAAGACTACAGAATGAAATGACTGCTCACATGCAAAGTAAAGTGAAAGTATATTTTGTACTCTAAATCTTGTAATATTCAGAAACCAGTTTTTCATTCAGAAACTTTGAACACAGACATCATACCTACATGAGAATTTTGAAAAAAAAAAATTAACCCATGTATTTCTAATTATGATTGAAACTTGAACAATCAACCCTGTTGATAACATTATCAAATATAACTTAACTTACTTTATCATATATAAAATTCTGAAATACAAATTGGAAAGTAACAGTGATCCTACAGACCCAATTCAGTATCACACATTAAATATACATTTCATTTTATACATCCTCTTTGACATCATTAATTATAAATTTTACCTGCTCCAAACTGAGCATGTATCATGTCATATATCAGGTGCCAAGCAAAGGACACAAGCTATGGTTACATTTGTGCAGAACAAAAAGTACACAATGCAGAATGATTTTACCACTTACCCTATATCAGAACACACTCTGGATGTCTATGTGCTACTTCAGATTGTGTGTCAATAATAAACGTCAGACCAAAAACTATGTTTCAGACTTTCCCTAAATTAACTCTTTAATGCCGACCACTGGCCTTTTTTTTTTTTTTAAAGAAAACATCCATTTCCATGGGTTCTGCTCTGCAGGATCAGAGATAGAGTGTTTGAAAATGTAAAATATGTCACACTTCCACCACTTTAGTAGTGTTCAGTGGATTACAGCTGGGCTACAAAAACTAAAGTTTGTGCAACCATTACTGACATCTACATCCTACATCTTACCCATGTCACTGAACATCACACAGGGCTTGCATTGTACTTCACTATGTTTTTTCTGTTTTTTTTTGGTAAGTTTTTCAGCCTCATCAAGGGATCTCATGCCCACTAACTCAGCTTCTCTCAAACAATGTTCTCTTCAGTTTCACTACATGTAATAGTTACTGACACTTTAGTCAGTCAGTCATTTGCATGACCCTTGCGGAACTTTGCCTCCCTAACAGCTCTCCTGTAGGTGTCTCAGCTGTAAGCAAGAGACACTTTAGTATGTGAAATTAATTTTGTTGCTGACTTATGGTTCAAAACCACACTGACAATGCTAAGGTACTGCATTCAAGGTTGGTATATCTACTTACAAAAAGCAGAAATGGCACTAACGATGCTCTACAAAAAAGGAAGAAAAAAAAACATACCATTTTCCTGAAAATTTCTTTTTTTTTTCTTTTTTAAAGAAGTAAGATTTAATGAGATGTACTATTCGCCCCCCCTCCCCAAAAAAACACAAAAAATGGCCATGGAAAACTAGGTGTAACTTACATGCCAATGCATCTTACAAGTCACAGTATACAGCAATTTTTTTTACTTTTTCTTTATATAATAATACTGTGTACCTATTCATGAATTTCACCTCTAATACAGACCCAATATAATATGTACTAACCAGGATTGAATTTGCAAGGTGTTATTTTAACATGTGACATAAAGTTAATCCTACAGCACATTTTTTTCTTTTTGCAGATATTTTAATTTTCTCTGATGTCACCGAGTCCCTATGTTTTGCTTGTGATGACATATATGAAAAAACCTGTGCCATAGAAACTTTTTTTTCCCTCATATTTTATGAATTCAAAAATCTGTGATCATAATAACGGATCCAATATAAAGTAGCAAGTCCTTTTCTACTGTACGTCTAGGCATCGCCGATAGTAAGCACTACACAATTATCAGCTAAAATCATCACACTACTACTTTTTTCCCTAAAAAACTCTTCATTTATGAAATCTTCTTACATTTACAACTATTTTCATGTATAATATGTATAAAGTGGAAATACTTTGTACATTCACTTTTACAACTATACCCCCTATACATTATCAAGACCCGCGCTTTTTGTGTGGCACGGATGGGAACTTCCACATTTTTTTCTGCGGCACGGGAAGAGTTAAATGTTAACAGCATGAACATAAAATTGAAAGTGTCTTTTAAAAAAAAAAAAAAATATTAAAACCTTTGGGGATTTTTTTTTCTAAAAAAATGTATTACAGTTGTTTGAGTGCATGCCCTTGACTAGATCATGTGGTGTTTCCACACACTCTTTAGTCTTTCCTAAGACTTTTACACAGGATTATTAATTTTATGTTTCCTGTTTTCTTATTTTCTGTTTATTCAAACTCTTAATGATACAGAATATTAAATGTGCATGAAAAATGTCATTATAATGACAGCAATATATAAATAAACAATGTCTAAACATTTACAATTCTTACAGAGGTGTATATACAAAAGCTTTACATAAGTCAAGTGTATAATTTGGATACAAAGAAAAAATTAGCACCACAGAAATTATGAGAATATCAAATGTGAACACTCACAACAATACAGAATTAAACAAAATTTCACAGCTTCATAGAGCTTTGTAAAAAAAAACAAAAAACTAGCCTGTGGTTAGATTTTATTGGTTGAATAAATATCCAGCCACTTTCTGTTGATATAATCATGCAATATTCTGTTGATAAAAATCATGTGATATTTCTCCTGAATTTCTAAAAATAACCATTTTAATTCCTAAAATAAGTAAAAATAATTTCCCTAAATGATGAAAATAACTTTCACAACAAATATGGCAGGAATATATCAAATTTTTCCATCAAAAATGGAGTGGTTTTAGTGAAGTGAATATAATGGTAGCTTCAATCATTTCAGAATAACAGAATAGGCATCTCTGAAGCAAGCCCGATGTCCAGCTCATGGCCCAAGCCTAACAGGACTGAATGACAAACAAGATGCAAGCATGCTCTCCCCATAACATAACATAGTCACATGTGCTAAAATAATAGCATAACTGATCCAGTTTGACAGACAGCAAGCTGTAGGAGTTACCATAATGTTGACAAGTCAGTCAACACTTGGCTGACTGCTTTTAGTTAGGGCAGTAACTCTGAATTCACACTATGTAATTACTTTACTTGAAAATAATCTTTCAGCATGTTCTTTGATAATTATATTCTACAAATAACAAAAGTGACAGGTTAGAAGCTATTTATAGAAAAAAAAAGATTGGATAATTGCTTCTGTCAAGCTTCTCTAGTTAAAACAAAAAACCTGCAAACATGAAGTAAATCTGGGCATGTAGAACAAAACAATTCAATGACACCTTGTTTATACACACTCAATACCTAGTCAGTGATAAAGCACAAAATGAGGCATTATATAAATAACCTCCGCATGCCTTTCGTTTGTCCACATTTAAAAACACACTGTAGAATCTACTACAGATCACTCCACAAGATAATGATGTGACATTAACACATGAGAGATGACAAATTTGTGACAGCAGGACGCAGAAATGGGTTATATAAAGTGTACATACATGAAATCTATTTTAATATTTGTACAACTATTTTCTCATCTCGTTCTGAATTGGGAAATTGCCAAAATATGGCCCTCAAGACAAAAATGGCACCTGGTCATATCTGGCCTGCTAAAAAATATATCATTCTGAAACTGAACCTTTTCTTAAAAAAAAAATTCTGAAGGGCAATAAATTCATCATTATTATAAAGCGCTCTATTGGCAGGCATCGGCACTCGAGCTTTTCAGATGATATCAGTCCTTGATGTTCTCCATCAGTTCAGCTGGTCATTTTAACTGTGCCATCACATTAGACTGCCCAAGACATTTTTTTTCTCTTGGTCTTCCCTTGCCTCTCTTTCCATTTATCTTTCTCATTATTATGATATTTTCAAGCCCTCCCCTTTTCATTACATGGCCAATGAATGATGTCTTATTCTTATGGATTCAATTAAGTTCCCTCCTACATTTACTTTTGTTAGACTTTACCTTTGGTAAATTGTTGTAATAATAAATTAAACTTCTCACAAAACAGATAACATATTCACTGAGGTTTCTTCTGACATTTCACAGAAGAATTATTTAAAATCTTTTATACAGATTTGTCCATAATCCTAGAACATAATTTTTCTGGTAATAATTTACTTTAACTAAATCAGGCAGCAGGATTTTGTAAGATTTTGACTTCATTTGCTTGTTCATTTGACTTAAAAACACACGATCTCTAGTCTGGTGCTAAAACAGTCTGCTGGCCCCTGTTTTAAATTTATATTAAAAAAATAAACAGTATCCTAATGATAAACTGTTATTTTTAATAACACTTAATGCAGTATAAGCATATTATATAATGTAGTATAAAATTAACTTCACAACTGGATGCCACAGACAACAGCAATTTATTTTTTCCATTACTAAATCATGTATTTATGTCTTCTTATCTTTCATTTTAATTCCCTGCTTTTTTTTTTTTGGGGGGGAGAAAAATAATTTTCACAGAACTTCAAACATTTCAAATGAGTAAATCTACAATTAAGAAAACATTCATCTCTATATCATTTGTCATTCTTTAAAGGAAAAAAAAAAGTTTTTTTTTGTAAATATCCACATAAGAAACATATACATAAGTTATGAGTGATAAAATCTTTTTTTTTCCTTCTATCTCCAGTTGTCAGACATTAAATATCTTATGGACACACACACACACACAAAATACTGCCCCAAATTTACTTCGAGATAAACCAATGGTGGTGGTAGATCTCAATGCTGCACAAGCTAGAGACTACTTGGAGATGAGGCCACACTGAAGAACTTGGTTGTCCTTTGTAAAGTAAAAAAAATGTCCAGAGGGGTAAACAGAAAAAAAAAAAAAAATACAAGCAAACATTGTCCACTGCAGTGACAAACAACTGCCTCTTAAATGAAAATGTGCCTGATATACTGATTTCTGGATTTTTTTTTTTTTTAAAAATTGTAAGAAGTGCACAGAAATTGTACCTTTTATTTTTTCCTCTAGTTTACTACAAATCTACTGAAGGATAAGTTTCTAGCTTTAACATGGGCTTTTAAATGCACAGAATATCTTTACCTCTGAATGTCCTGATTTCAAGAAACAAAAAAACAACAAAACTCTTTAAACAAATTATTATAGTTTAAAACTGACAATACGATGAAATACACAGAATATCCATTCAATCCAAAGTAAAAAGGTACTTTAGATAAACACACAAAACGAAGGCACTTGAGATAAAATGTGTCAGTTACCAGAATACAGACAGAAACTACTGTAATGAATTATTTTGCTTTGCCTTTTTTTTGTTTTTTTTTTTTAAATGGTGCAATTACAACACTAAATATTTTTAAACTAAAAATACACAATATAAAACACTACCAAAAAATTGTAACAAAATCATTTAAAAATTAGTAGTCCGACTGTCTTGGTTCACATTTCTTGTTATCACACGAGAATCTCTGCTGCTTTTACTTTTCAGCCCTCCATTTAAGCTTTATCAACTTCAAAGATTGGCTCAAAAAAAAAAAAAAACCTGCAAGCACTATTTACTGCCGCTTCCACCAAAACTAATTTAAAACACAATTCTTTCATCTGGTCAAAATGAATTCAACTTTATAGTTAGATAAAGATTTCCATAATTTAACTTTTACAGCTTGAGATTCCAAAGTAATGTATAATTTACGTTTTTTTTTTTACACAGTTTTGTACCAATTTAAACACATTTTTGTCTATATCTAAGGTATACAGATCTTCTATAGACAAAAAAATAAGAAATGCATTACAGCAGCAGGAACATGTCAGTGTTCTTGTGTCCAGGATTCAAATTCATCGCATGTTTTTGCATGAGTCTGTATTTAAAACATTATTTGACTGGCCTTCCCCTCATTTACCACTTTGCAATTAAACTACAATAAACTGGTATTATACCTGAGGTGTCTTAACTTCTGAAGTTATGTCATGCTCCTTCAACGATGACCCTTTTCTATCCTGAATAATTATAGTTTATTTACAGCTTTGTAAACGTAGTATTTTTTAACTTCCCACTTTTCTGACATCAAATTTAAATTTATGAAGAAAGTTTATCGATGAACACATCAGCTGACTTGACTAAATTATCCTTTTTCCATTTAATCAGTAATAAAATTTGTACCAGATGCCGGAGGCTTGTCCAACAGATCTTTTACAAAGGACAGGAAAGGGTTAAACAATATCTAAATTCCAATTACTTTCATTAAAAATATATATACATATATAAAACCATATCTAAATTTCAGTTACCTTCAAAATAAAAGATCCAAAAAAACCAGACATAAATTTCAATTACTTTCACTGAATAAAAAGGTCATAACATTTTAGAATTTAAGCTTTCCAAACACTGAAAACTGTAACTAAGAGAGCCGAGGCAACCAAAAATGAGGATAATGCAATGCTGGATGCCCCGCTTCTCATCTCCAGTACACCACAGTAGCTTTCATCTGGGTTGTCACAGTTTAGGACCAACCTGACACAGCAGCACAGAGAAAAAAAGGGGGGGGGGGGGAGAAAGAAGAAGGAAAAAAAAAAACAATGAAGATTTAAAACTGCATGTTACATATTCCAATGGGTTATTTGTACTAAACAACTGATGAAACAACTGAGAATTACAATTTTATATGACCATTCTATGTGTTGAAACACATGTTTACTGAATAAGCCATGTTTGTGTTAAACAGAAAGTGCTATCTTTGTGGTAAAGTTTAAGTCATGCATGTGTGTTAAGTTTACTAAATGAGCCATACTTGTGTCAAAAGTTTACAGAAAAGACTGTCTGTGTTAAAGTTTGCAGAATGAAATTATTTGTGTGTTAAGTTTACAGAGAAGACTCTTTGTGTGGTAAAGATTATTGTATGTGCCATACCTGCATTAAAAGTTTACAGAAAAGACTACTTTTGTGTTAAAGTTTACTGAATGAACTATCCATGTGTTAAGTTTACAGAGAACCTTCTTTATGTGGTAAATTTATAGAATGAACTATCTGTGCTTTCAGTTTACATTCTTTGAGTGGTTTATTTATAGAATAAACTATTTGTGTGTTAAATTTACAGAATAAACTATTTGTGTGTTAAATTTAGAGAATATTCTTTGTATGGTAAATTTATAGAATGAACTATCTGTGTGTTAAGTTCACAAACTGAGTCCTCTGTGAGGTAAGTTTTACATTACACCATGTGTTAATGAGTGTACGTTTTTTTAATGAGATGTAGCTATGATAAACCCTCTCAAAAGACAACTATATATTACATATTATACCCTCAACTATATAAAAGATATAGTTTTATGATTCCACCTGGAAATTAAACAGTCTACCTAGAAATTGAACAGTCTACGGTAATGCGACGTCACAAATCCTGAACCAGTTTATGTGGGCATTTCATAACCTTGTACACAGTCTCTGCTATCATTTCTCTGTCAGGATACAAAGTCAGGCACACTACTAAACAATCTATAATAATCTTAAATAAGTAACATTATCTACAAGTTGTAAAATATTTACTTTACCAATCACTTGTCTGCAGTATTTTCCACACTTGTACTCTATTCATTATATATACAGGAATCTAGTACTCTATTCAATCTATATACAGGAATTTAGTACTCTATTCATTCTATATACAGGAATCTAGTATCTAAATAGGCTAGATGAATAACTAAATTGAGGAGACTAGTGACAGAGGACCTGATCAAGAAGATTCTAAACACAAGACAAAAATCAAACAAAAACAAAATGCTTTTCAATACACTCACTTCAGATCATACAGCAGATTGTTCAGAGCTTCAACAATACGGCCCTCACTGAACCGTGAACCCACTCTGTAGGCAAGCAGGTTGCGGTATGGTTCTGTCAGCTGGTTCATTGCTGTAGTGCCTCCGTGAATGGCAAGCTGGTGTTTGAAAATAAAGTAAATGGCAGAGAATAAACTGGCAGCAGAAACAGATACTGCATTAACAAAGCTAGGGAAATACATGATGAACTGACATAAGTGAGTTTTAGAGTGGAAGGCCAGTGCTAGTTGGCCAAGTCAGTTAAAGTGAGTTTTTCAATGGGAACAGTGCTGAATTTTCCCAGGAACAAAACTATGTAGATGACATTCTCTTCTATGGAACAGAGCTGGAAAAGATGCAGTGAGAACATTTTCATGGAAAATGAGGGCAATGAGATGAAAAGGGCTGGCAAAACATGATATAAATTCTGAATGCTTATTTTCTTTTTAAGTTACACTGTATCAGAATGAAGAGCATGCATGAAGTTTTTTTTTTTTTTCTGGGTTGGTCAGTCAGTCAACCCTGAAGTAGTGTTACAGAATGGAGTCACAGTCCATAAAGAACCCTGGCTCTGCACTTCACCTGGGAGGCCCTTGTCTAAAGTCTCTGCTGGGCCCCAGATGTAGAAAAATTCACCATAAACCTACCATTTTCTTCCTCGCTCAACAAAACGGGGGTGGGGGGGGACCGGGACGGACAGACAACAGTTCAGTCACAGTGGCCATTTTACGTCAGACATGGAAATGATCAAATCCTAACCAGATGTAGCTAGTCTGTGAATCAACAAATACTCAAATGCATTAAAATCTGAAAATCAGTAACAGCAGGAAAATAAAACAAACTGAAAAAAAAACAACATAAGAATAGCAATCATAGCAATTAAATAAATAATAATGTTTCTTCCTAAAAGTATTGTTACCAAAAGATATGATGTGGCGACAATTATGGAGCTTGTATACAAAACACATAAAATATCTTTCTGCTACCACTTTGTTTTCTGCCACTAAACCTAACACCACTTTATATTTTCTACCACTAGACCTAACACCACTTTATATTTTCTACCACTACACCTAACACCACTTTGTTTTCTACCACTAGATCTAACACCACAACATTTTATGTTTTCTGAGACTAGACCTAACATTATTTTATATTTTCTACCACTACACCTAACATCACTTTATGTTTCCTGCTATACCTAACACCTACTACATTTTAAATCATCTGCCACTACATCTAACACCTACCACATTTTAAATCGTCTGCCACTACATCCAACACCTACCACATTTTAAATTTTCTGCCACTACACCTAACACCTACCACATTTTAAGTCTTCTGCCACTAATCTACCACATTTTAAGTCTTCTGCTACTACACCTAACACCTACCACTTTATCTTCTTGTGAGTAAAATATGATGATATCCTCCTTACACCTCCCCATATTCCATCTCTGCTGTAGGGTGTGGGCAAAAGTCTGACCCTGGTCCTGAAGAGTGTTACGTATACCATCCGAGCTGCAGACAGAATTGATAAATATGCTAACATACAGAATAAACACCTGAAGACATTAAGCTCACAGGACCACACTGAAAGAAGAAATAATGTAAGCAAACAATAGAGATATAATATGTCAGCATCATTCGTTACTGCTAAATGTCCCTTCATCAGAATGCAATAGATCACTTACCTCCAAACAAATAAAACAGTAATAAATTCTTCGCCTAACTTAAGCCATTTAGATAGTTTTAAAAAACCAAAACAAAACAAACTACAGTCATAAAGTTTTGATCCACAGATGAGAGTTCACAATTTTAAGTTGCTGTAAATGCTAAATCACGTCATTTCACTTCATCACACCATTTCCAGGTCAAATATTGTCGCCATGATGTTAGACTAAAGTGTTACAGTTGAGAGAGTTAATTAAAACTTCACAATCTTCTACAGCGCATAAGAATGGCAGAAACACTACACTCACAAAAGCATGAAGAGTTAAAAACGAACCTTGTCTGAATTGCCATCCGCTTAACTAAAGCCACACCAATGTGGTATCCCACAGGTTTGTTGTATGTCTCACAGTAATAATTGCTACAGGGGCATCTGGTACTGTTGTAGGCAGCATCCTTCAGAATCCAGTTAAGGCTGGTAACTATTGAAAGAAAAATAGTATTGTGTATTATGGCTTGCAAACAACTTCAATAGATTATGCAACAATTTTTTTTTGGACAGATGTGATACTATAAATATACATGATCAAAGCTCAATGTGTAAATAGCAGTAAAAAGAGACCCCAGCCCACTGATAAAACAGCCATGTACTGGACACCTGAAGGAAAAAGAAAGACGGGCCACCAAGGGTGCCTGGTGGAGAAGCTTTAGAAGCAGAAATAAGTAGAACGCAGCACAACTGAGGCACCATACAAAGCTGGCCACAGAGTGAACATGTTGCTGCCCTGCAATATGTCACAAGACGTACTGAGCCATGACTGCTTAGCCGATCACCTACCAAAGTCAAGAATGGACAGATTGTATTTAATAAAATTGTAATGTAAAATCAAGCTACTTCATATTAATAATCAATAGTGAAGCTTCAAATTTCTTCCATTCAAATCAACTCTTCTTCCCGTTCCCTGCCGGAGAACTGCAAAGGAGATATGACCCAATTAACCAAAATTTTTCTTGACCTAACAGCACATTTCAGAGTGATGTGATCGTAATATGTCTGCCCATTTTCCTTCCCCAACTCCTAGAGTTATCTATTTATTTTTAAAGCTTAACTGACTGAAGCTTTTCTAGATTCAAACTGCAACCAGTGACATGAGAAAAATGCACACCAATCAAAATCAGCACACAGAATAATGAAAAATTTTAAACAAACTCACTAACACTATAAAGAAACTTAACCTTAAGTGCCAAGGGCACATGGGGCTTCTGCAAATGTTTTCCACAAATGCCTGTCCTTTGCCTTTTTTTCTTCTCTTGCCCAGGTGAGCCCTCTATTGCTCAACATCCTCTCTGTTGTTTTTCTCCATGTCTCTTTTGGTCTACCTTTACTTCTGTTCCCCTGTGGTGTCCATCTTAGTGCTATTTTTGGTAGTGAGTTGTCAGTCATTCAGAGCACATGTCCCAACCATTGCAAGCGTCTTTCCTTCACTGCATTTTTGCCAACAAGGTATTATTTCTTATGGTGTTTGGCCAAAATATTTTTCTAATTCTTCGCAAACATTTAGTCTGGAAAGAATTCAACTTGTTTTCTATGATTTTGGTGATTTTCCAGCATTCACTTCCATAGAGTAGTACACTTAGAACATTACTCTTAAATATCCTGATTTTTGTACTCATGCTTAGTTATTTAGATTTCCATATAGTCTGCAGCATTGCAAAAGCCTGGTTTGCTCTAGTTAGTCTGTTGTTGATGTCCTCTGTGCTGTCTCCATTTTCTACTACTCTACTGCCAAGATATACAAATTCGTTGACCTCCTCCACTAACTTGCTATCTACTCTGAGTACATTTCTGTTGTTCACATATTCCTTCATTAACTTTCCTACGCTGATCTTTAGTCCTATGTTGTTTGCATTCTGAGTTAGCATATCTTTGTGGCTGCTTGATAGTATACAAATGTCGTCTGCAAAGTCAAGGTCCTCCAGCACTGTGTGAAGGGTCCATTGTAATCCTCTGCGTTTGTCTGATGTTGCCTCCTTCATTAACCAGTCTACTGCCAAGATAAATAATGTTGGTGATAGTACACATCTCTGCTTCACTCCTGTTTGTACCCTAAAGCTGCTGGAGGTATGTTCTCTACAGATCACTTTGCAATGAAAACTCTCGTATAGGGCTTTGATTACATTCACTATCTTACAGGGGAGGCCATGCCATCTTAGGATTTTCCACAGTGCATCTCTGTTGACAATGTCAAGGGCTTTCTCAAAATCTATAAACAATGCATATGTTGTGCTATGCCACTCATTTGCCTGTTCTAATATTTGTCTAAGTACAAACATATGGTCTATGCATGATCTTCCTCTCCTAAATCCTGCCTGCTCTTTCTGAAGTTTTCCCTCAAGTGCTGGTGCAATTCTATTGATGATTATTCTGCAAAATACTTTACTGGTGAATGGCAGTAGGGCAATGCCTCTCCAGTTCCTGCAATCTCTGAGGTCACCCTTCTTTGGTAGTTTTACTATAAGGCCAGTTTTCCACTCCTCTGGAGCTTTTTCTAGATCCCGAATTTGTTGTAGTATCCGGCAGAGTTGTTTTGGTGTTTCTGTTTCTTCTGCTTTAAACATCTCAGCAGTCACTTCATCATCACCTGGTGCCTTGTCTAATTTTAGCTTCTTTATTGCTTCCTTTACTTCACTTATTGTTATTGGTACTGTATTGATGTTTAGTACTGTTTTTGCTTCAGGTATGTCTATTGTTTGTGCTGTTTGTGTTCAGTAATTTTTTCTTGATTTCCTTTCTTTGCTCCATCTTTTCCCATGTAGTCTTGCTTATCCATTCCTCTTTTCTCCGTTTCCGATATCCCAGCACCTCTTTTGCTGTTTCCTGTAGTGTTTTATTGAACTCTAGCATGGACATTTCTGTTTCGTCTTCTATGACACTGAAGCGGTTCTTAAGTACTATTGAAAATTCATTCATTGTTTGCTGGTCTTTCACTTTTGTTGTATCAAAACATGTCTTGCTGTGTTCTCCGATTTTGGCTTTCCTTAATTTTAGATTTACTTTTGCTACCAGAAGGTTGTGATCACTTCCTACATCTGCTCCTTTCTTTGCTTTTACATCTTGTAGTGACCACTTCCACTTGTTGTTTATTAGTATGTGATCGATTTGGTTTTCTGTGGTTTTATCTGGGGACCTCCAAGTCACTTTATGGATGTTTTTATGTTGGAAAATTGTCCCTCCGGTGGTCATCATGTTTTCTTCACAGAAACTGCACAGTCTTTCTCCATTTTCATTTATTTCTCCGATTCCTTATCTTTCCATGATTCTTCTTCTATCTTCATTTCCCTCACCTACTTTTGCCCAAGATGGGTGGAGACAGCCAGTCTGGAAAATAAGGCGCCTTATTTTCCAGACTGGCTGTCTCCACCCAGCTGGAATTAACAATGTCTTCAGCTTTCTGTAACTTCTTTATTTTTCTACTGGCCTTTTTTATACTCTACTTTCTTTCTCTATGCTACCCCTCCCTACTACCATCCTATTTCCTTCTCTGCCAACATATTGGTCTTGTTCTATTCACCAGTTTCACATTTCCTCCCTGTAGGTGTTTAAGTTCTTCATTCATTATCTCTCCGCGTCCCCTTTTCTCTCCCTTCTCCCCCCCCCCCCCCGACACCTCTAGCAGCCATCATGTTTCTATTGCCTTCCCCAAGCCCTTTCTCCCACTTGTTCTCCTCCTCTCTCTCTCTGCTTCTTGCTATGATTGGCTATATCGGGAATCTTTTGTCTGTAGGCAGCATGGTTTTTTTTTCTTCCTCCTCCTTCTTCCACACACATTTCTGCTTCACTGGGAGCAAGACACTTCAGATAAGTTCTATATGTTTGTATTTCGTTGTGTATGTATCCTCGAATAAGGCTCACGCCGAAATATCGGATGTTGTATGTTTTTCATTTATACATTCTCATACTTTATATTCGTTTTTTTCTCACCTTGCTCACTTCCTCCCTCACTTTGTAAAACTGCACCATACACCTCTATCTACCTTATTCTCAGAGTAAAGATCTGACTGAGACAGCTTCTCCATTTGTGAAATCCTGCCTGTTCTTCTCTCACTGCAGTATCCACTACATCCTTAATTCTTTTCAGAATCACTTTACAAAACACCTTTGACACAACTGATAGTAAGGTTACACCCCTCCAGTTATTGCAGTCACTGAGGTTGCCTTTTTTGGGTATTTTAACAATGATTCCTTGTTTTCATTCAGAAGGGACCTTTTCTTCTTTCCAGATTTTATTAAACATTCTCTGTAGTTGGCTCATGCTGTCACTGTTAATAGTTTTTAACATTTCGACTGTTATTTCATCTTCACCTGCAGCTTTGTTGTTAACCATTAGATTCACTGCTGTTCCAACTTCAGTCAGTGTAACTTCATCTAGGTTGACATTTAGTTGTGGAACTGGTAAATCGGTTTCATGATTTATTAATTCATTTGGGTGTGGTCAATTAAGATTTTCTTGGAAGTGTTTGGCTCATCTTTGCTTTTGTTTTTCATCATCATCAGGTGCCGCATTGGCTATTATGCTTCTCCAGAGTACACGATCCTTCATGCAGACCATCAGCTCAGTTGGTGATCTCCACTCACACTATCCCATCAGACTATCCAGTATCATTTCTCTTGGTCTTCCTCTTGATCTTCCTTCTATTTTTCCGCTGTTATAATATTTTCAATGCCCCATCTACTCATTGCATGTCCTATGAAAGTACACTGTCTCTCTCTTATTTTTTTTACAAGATTTTTTTGTCTCTCCAGCTCTTCTCGTACATTCTTCATTAGTTATTTTTGCTGTCCAGGGAATTCTCAACATTCTTCTAATAAACCACATTTCTGCTGCTTCCAATGATTTTTGTGCAGACCTACCCATTGGTGTTTACTTGATGTTAATAGGCTGCCTGTTTTGCTAAAGACTGGCCTTTCTCTGGAGGTAATAGCACCTGTTAGCTTCCTCTGTATGTTATATAGAGTTTTGCTGTCTCCTGTTTTTGCTGCATTTCCTGCTTTTTTGGTCTATATATTCTCTTTTGTCTCTTCTAGCTGAAATTTTTACTTTATTGTCTAGTTCTTTGTATATTGCTTTTGCCAAAACTTTTCCAAGATCTGTTTACATTCAACATGGCTAATTTGGCTGCTCGTCTTCCATGTATGTATTTCCATGTGTTATCTGATATCCATGCTTTTCTACTTGTTGACTGCAGACCAGCACTTGCTCTTGCTGCCGTGATTATGGCCGTGCTGTATGAATTCCATAATTCATCTATATCTGTCTCATCTACCTTGCTGAGTGCTGCGAAATGATTGGTAAGTTCCAAATTGAAATTACTGTTGGCATTTTTTTCTTGTAGGCTATGTCTGTTTATCTTTCTGCTTTCTTGTGTTGGCTTTTCAGTTTAAGTCTTATAAAGAAACATATACGTGAAAATAAACTTACGATGCTCCCCAGTCAAACCGTTGGGATCACAAATGTATGCTGGTTCATGTGTACTGTGGCCACATTTCCTCGCATCCACTAGAGGGTTATGCATCTCTTCTGGAAGCCACTCCTGCTTTGAAGACTGACTGGAAATCAGGTCTGGGACAACTATCAGCAGGACCGCAGCAAAAACGGACACCATTTTCTTTTTTTAACAAAATATCACAAACGTCAAAAATAAGTACCTAAGAAAGAAGAATAAAGGATATCAGATTTCTGCAACAAAAACAAAACATAAATCAAATTTACTCAATTAATAACCAGAGTAAACTGCCTTATCATGCTTTTGCATGATTAAGAAGTGACTGCGCTAACCAATTAAATTACCAGTTAAAAAAAAAGTTAGAGGGTGTGAGTTACTGTAACCAGTTTATATTATCAAAAACCTAGTAAAAAGCAACCAGCGAAATCAGTTCTAGGATAACAGGGCCAACAGACTTATGATTCTCAATCTGCATGGAGGAGAATCAGCCAGTTCTGATTTTGATCAGTATGTGAGCATTTTGCAAAGACTAATCCTAGTTGCAAATAAGAAAAAAAAAAATTCACACAAACATTTACTTTCCACTGGTGTTTGTAATGTATACTTACTTTTACATTAAAAAAAAAAAATATATATATATATATACGAAGCACCAAATGTTATATTAAGAAAATTGGTATTTGGGAAAGCACTTTATGAAAAGTGAAAGAGGTATAACTGTACCAGATTTTAAAAATCCTAGTGCAGTCACTGGTTTAAGACTCATCACTCAAGCTGTTAAAATTTATACTTGGAAGTCACCATGTCTGCATGCATGGTAAGGCAGTCCACTTTACACTGTAAACATGGAGCAATGCATTAGAAGAGACAGATGTTCATATTTCTTCAATCTCTCTGGAACTGTGAGATGCTGTTCTTTGTAGCCGATGCTGTGGAGATTCTATGGCACAGCATCATGTTGAATGTGTCATGGCAGCTATTTTTCAGTCCCTGAATGGAGTTAAAAAGCACGAGGTGTGTAATGCTTCTTTAGCAGACCCCACCACCATGGCAGTCCCTGCCTCATTACCCAGGCTAGGACTGTTACTAGGATTATCAATGGAAAAGTGAGACAGGTCAGCTATAGTTTTGCCAACATGTTAGCAATGGGTTGCTGACTGCCACAATGGACAGAGTCATTACCCCATCATCATCATTATCACCTTTCACTCCCTTGAGAGCACAGGCCACGGATAAAGGCTCTCCAGTCATCCCTGCTCTTGGAATTATTCTCTGCTTCTTTCCATGTGCATCCCTTGTCTCTGAGCACTGTCATAATTTCTCTTCTCCAAGTAACTCTAGGTCTTCCTTGTTTTCTATTTCCTTGAGGATTCCATGTCAGTGCCCGTCTTGCTATGTTGGTGTCGGTTTCTTCAGAGTGTGGCCAATCCACCTCCTCTTCCTAGACATGATTTGTAGGTTCATAGGTTCTTGTCCTGCGTCATTACACCATAGATGTTCATAACCCTCATGTATATTAGACCCCATTCAACCCCACTGTGAGTGAAGTAATGAGTTTCCTACTGACATCTCATTATCTAAGAGTTAATATGCCTACTGTATTTAAAGTAGTACAAATTTATTGGCTGCTTAATTTATTTGTCAAACTTTAAACAAAAACAAACAATCAAAAATCTCAGCAAAATTATTAATAAATATAATATCATTATTTGGTGTTAGCTTCACCCTGTGCACTCAAAAGCTTTTTGCATAAACTTTGATGAATATAGTTCTATATATTTTAAGCACAAACATTCCACCGAAAAAAAAATAACTGCCATAAATGCTAAAAATAAGCATAACATCACTTCCTGGTAAAATGCTGCACCAATGATGTTTGATAACAAAAAAATGTTCATGTGTCACAGAAGCTGTTTGGTAGGTCTAAGAATTAAATTTTAAAATGTTATCAGGGATGGCAAAACAGAGCTGACTATTTATAAAAACAAACTCACTTTTCACCAGTAGATTCATAATAAACTTCTAAAAAATGACTACTTTTCTATTTTTCACTTCAATAAACTGATATTATATCTTACATCCTTCCCTTGCCATTAAACATCATGTAGGTATTGCATGGTAGACTGCCAAGACTTCCTGTTTTCTGCAATCTTTTCAACCTCATCAAGGGATGTCATTCCCACTCAGCTGGTCTCTCCTAACAATGTCCTCTTTAGAGTTTCATGTGGTCAACCTCTTTTTCTTCAGCCTTTTGTGTTCCACTTGATAGCTTGTTCCACTTGAAATAGGTTGTTGCTTCCTCATCTGTCTTATCTCTGCGTTGTTCCTGAATTCGTTCCACTTTATAGCGAGTATTTTCCACAGGCATTTGTTTTCAAAAGAGTCTAATTTCTTGTCTATTTCTTTAGTTGTTTTCTAGCTTTCACATGCATAAAAGAGGGTGAATATTACATTTGAATAGAATAATCTTAACTTGGTTTTTGTGCTTGTAACTTTTGAATGCCATATGTTCTCAGGATTCTTGACGATCAGTGCTGCTTTTGCAATTCAAATTCTAACTTCCTTTCTGGTGTCACCATCTTGGTCTATGTAGCTGCCATGGTATGCAAACTGGTTTATTTCTTCAACAGCTGTTCATTCTATGTGTATTTTTCCTTCATGGTTAATGAAAAGTCTCAGTATTTTTGTTTTTTCCTTGTTAATTTCAAGTCCTATTTTACTAGCCATTGAAGACAGGGTATCTGTTTTTTCTTGCATTGACATCATCACTGATAAGAGTTATGTTATCAGCAAAATCAAGATCTTCCAGTTGGGTCTCATTTACCCAATCAATGCCCGTTTTACCTGAGCAGCATTTTTTCATCATGAAGTCCATGGCAATTAAAAAAAGCAAGGGAGATAATATACATCCTTGTTTCACGCCTGTTTCAATCTGGAACCATTTGCTCATTCCCTCTTCTGTCTTGACTGCACAAACAAATCCATTGTAGAGGTCCCTAACAATATTGACAGTCTTAGATGGTATTCCATATATTCTTAAAATTATATACAGAAGAAAAATTTGACGAATCAAGGCACTTATCAGCACTGTTGCCTCTAAGCAGCACAGAGAAAAAAATCATACCACACACAACATTTTTGGAGCTGCACAAAAAAAAAAAAAAAACTGCAATTTTTATTTTCCACTTTCCAGATGTTACTCCGTGCTATAATTGCGATCAAGAAAAGTACAATGACGGTACATGTTTTTCCTTTACTTTTTCTTTCTTGCTGAGAAATGACTTTTGGATCAGATATTTCAACTGGTTTTTTATCACGTAGTTTTGGTAGTACTGTAGCAGAATCGTGATGAGGCAAGTGGGCACACAGAGAAAAGAGGGTAATTAAAATAAATGGGCAGATGAACTTCCACTGCTGAAAAGTACAGCAGGTCTATCCTGTTATTAAATCTACAGGCCTTTACAGTGTGTGTGTATGTGTGTGTGTATATATATATATTAATTATACATTACTACGCACATTTGCACATATAATATTTTTTGCCCATGAGCTGAACATTTTGCACACAGACTGCTAACCCTTAGAGGGGAACACTGCTTATTAGTACTCAAAATCTTGAATCCTACAGTCTGATGGGTACACAAAGGCACAATCTCAAATTATGGAAAATACAATAACCTGATGGATACAGACTGACACAATCTCAGAATCTTGGAATATCCAGTAATCTGATAGATACAAATACTGTACGCTAATGTATGACAAATAAACAACAGTAGAACATCACTACATTATAAACCAAAACAATTAAGTGCTGTGCCTTTCAACACTGTTGACCCCACTTTTTTATTCTGTCTAGCTCTTGATATTTTGAATCATATCTGTTGCTTTTCTTTTCCTGCATCATTTTTTTTTCATTGGTCTCTGCTGCTCCTTTCACTTTTTGAAGTAGATTCTAGTGATTAAACATGTACTATAATATATATATTTTTTTAATCTGATCAACTTTACTCTGTGTAACCAGTGTTTCTATGCTGACAGCATTTTATCACATCCAAAAGTCTACAAAACCACTGAATGATGTCACCAGTGAGACTGGATTATAGTTAACATCAAAAATACAGAAGCTGATGATAGCAATATCCGTCTGGTTATAGTCAGTTAAAAATGGAATATTTCTGTTCGTTCTGTAGTTTTAATGAAAAACAAACTAAAACAGATCACGACACGTCAGATCTTGCTCACTACAATGACTAACGGTTGAGTGTACACGGGGCTACATCACATCTGTACGTGGTACTTAAGAACGGTCCTTCTCATTTTTCTACTAAAATTTGCTATGCTCAAGTAAGAATTTGTATTACCTTCAGATTCTTTGCTTTGTCACAACCTGAGAATCTACATCAAACGTTATAGAACATGGTCACACTGTTACCTGTGACTGGTCGCTGAACTGGTCGATCAACTCTTAGAAGCAGAAACTATTTTTCACACTCCCACGGTCTCCATTTTGGAGGATTTACAAAAACGAATACAAAACAATAACAATATTGTTTATGCGACATAAACACTTAAAACAAGAATAATGCGCAATCAAATAAAGTAGCACTTACTTTATTTAGTGGGCGAAACGGAGTGGCAGTTGAGATAACACCCGCACGACGATGTTATATAGCACCTATCCCAATTACATTCCATACAAGGCGAGAACTGTGCGGGCAGACGCAAGAACCACTCCTGGCACTTCCGGCGAAGGGATACAACTATGTAAATAAATTTTGAAATGAGAGTCAATTTCACAGTGAGGTCCCCTAATATTGAATTAATTTTTTTTTTTTTTTCACTCCCTGACATGGGCTAAAAACCAATAGATGTACAATACTTCTCTAGCAAACTCTACCACCATGAGGACTATGGCAATACTTGCCTCGTTAGCGAGGCTGTCTATTAACGTGTGTACTAAAGAGATAAAAAACTAAATACAATATTAACAACCTTCGGTATGCTGACGACACAGTACTGATAGCTGAGAACCAACAAGACCTGCAAAATCTCTTGGATAAAGTCGCCAAAGAAAGTGAACAGAAAGGCCTTACTTTGAACATAAAAAAGACAGAGACTATGGTTATATCTAAGAAACAGAATCCACCAGCATGCAGTATTCAATTAAACGGAACCATTCTAAAGCAGGTGCAGAAATTCAAATACCTTGGAGCAGTAATAAATTCAGATGGGAAATGCAGAACAGAAATTAGGAACAGAATAGGCCAAGCAAAGACTGCATTTCAGAGAATGAGAAACATATTAGCTAACACATCTTTATCAATGAATGTTAGAAAACGAGACCTAAAATGCTATATTGAACCTATCTTGTTATATGGAAGTGAATCATGGACAATAGGCAAGTCTGCACAAAAATCATTGGAAGCAGCAGAAATGTGGTTTATTAGAAGAATGTTGCGAATCCCCTGGACAGCAAAAATAACTAATGAAGATTGTATGAGAAGAGCTGGAGAGACAAAAAACCTTGTCAGAAAGATAAGAGAGAGACAATGTACTTTCATAGGACATGCAATGAGAAGAGGGGGCATTGAAAATATTATAACAACAGGAAAAATAGAAGGAAGAAGATCAAGAGGAAGACCAAGAGAAATGATACTGGACAGTCTGACGGGATGGTGTGAGAGGAGATCGCCAACTGAACTGATGGCCTGCATGAAGGATCGTGTACTCTGGAGAAGCATAATAGCCAACGCAAGTCGGCACGGCACCTGATGATGATGATGACTAAAGAGAGGTGGTTAGCGAGTGGTTAGGCGCTCGGTTTACTAATCTGGTGGTACCGGGTTCAGTCCTAGCGACGGGATTTATTCTGGTACACGGCACAAAAAAAAAAAGGCCCCGGGGTCGACCCAACCTCTAAAAATGGGTACCAGAGAAAATCTGGGAAGGCAAAAACTGCCAGGCGTGATAATGACCACATCACACTTTCGTGTGCCGAATGTAATGGAAATGCTGGTCTAACACAGTGTCCTCAATATGTATGGCACGTAAACAGGGATTTTACCTTACCTTTACCTTTTTACCAAAGAAGAGGTGGGACAGGGTATTGTTCAGCTATGCGTCGCCAACATGTCAACTATGGGTCGGTGATTATCAAAACTGACAGCGTCTTCACTCCCCGGTGATGGGGAATAGAAATGGGACGTCCATCTCATCTATTCCACTCATGCAGTCATGTATCAGGTACAGCAAGCAGCCATCAGAACAGAATGGTTTGATATACAGACAGGGTTGCGTTCTCTCTTCCATATATCTTCAACATTTATGCAGAAAATACTGAAAAGAAACGTCGGAGATGATCCTGAATTAGTGAAAGAGGAGAAACAAAATCATCTTAGAAGAACGATGCCGAGAGTTCCTCGGCTGCATCAAGGAAAAAAAGTTACGTTTCCCCCCCTCAAAGTAAATGACACAGTGAGAACAATAATCAAGGCTACGGTTCGTGAGAAACGAAAACGTGGGCTGCCAATGAGACTAAATTGTCTCTATGAAACAGCAGAGTTGTATATACATATACAATATTTATCTGTCTGTTACGCATTTTACGTTCTGCTTCATGGTCATTTCTCCCTCGTTTTATAAAAAACCAATTCTGAGAATATTTTTCCTGAAAGGAAATCTTTCTCTTTGGCATTTTGAAAACACTTCATGCAATTATTATACGCGCTCGCGCGCACACACACATGTAAAGAACATGGGTTTCTTTCAACGCCGAGATTATTGAAAAAGCATTTTTTCCCCCCTTCACTAAAAATAAACCTCAAAAAGAAGATATAGATTTTCAGTCTAAGACGCGGATAAAGATAAAACAGATATTTTTCTCACCAAAGGGTGTCAAACTTGAAACCACTGTGGCTCCAAAAACAAGTAAACTAAAAAACAGTGGACAGAAAGATACCATACCTTAACTGTTTTGCCGTACAGCCTCGCTTTCTTTTGGGACGGAGCCGTGGAGGAGACATGACGTCGCCAATTGAAAACGTCTCTCTCGCAAAGACAAAAGAATGAAAAACGAAATGACACGAAGCTCATCAATTCTAACTCGGAGACAAGAATAACAACTTAAATTTCCCCTGTCTTATTGTTCTAAACTTTTAGCACCAAAAACCGCACTGTGAACCTACTGAATTCACGCCCGTGGTCCTCGTTAGGTCCCGTGGTCCCCTGTGTGGTCCAAAATAGACCACACGAGATCCACGAAGGGACCACAAGGGGTTCAGAGTATCACAGTGCTTTAGCCTGTATTCTTGGTGGGTCTCGGAAGCGGGATTGCGTGACACCGTGGTTTTCATTGCACCAGTTTAGTCTAGGGTTGGACTTTCTCACCGGAAGACCTCGACGTGTTTAGGATATCAGTGCATCCCCGCTGGGTGAGAGGCGGTAGCCCACCCAGGCCAGAGTTGGACTTTCTCACCGGAAAACCTCGACGTGTTTTGAGATACCCGTGTATCACCGCCGGGTGAGAGGTGGTTGCCCATCCAGTCCAGGGTTGGACTTTCTCACTGGAAAACCTCAGCGTGATTAGGATACGCAAACATCCCCGCCGGGTGAGAGGTGGTTGCCTATCTAGACTTCCCTGGTCCAGTGTCTCCGACTTCAGCATTTTGCGGTCGTGGCCGCTACCCTTCCTAGTTGTGACCAGGATGGAGCTTTTGTCCAGGAAGAAGAATCCTCGCCACTAGTGACTTCTACCCCTGGGTTGAGCCGGTTTAGGCATTTCCCAGTATGGGCGTGTTTGGGACGGGACCGACCTCTAGGGCAAAGGTACTGTGACATGCATAGCCTTCAAGATTCACCCCTGGTATGAGCCGGTTTAGGCAAAAGTCACCAGTATGGGTGTTTATCAGGCGTTACCGACCTCTAGAGCGGAGGTGGCATGACATGTCTAGCCATCGAGTTCCACCCCTGGTGTGTGCCGGTTTAGGCATATTTCACCAGTGTAGGTGTATTTCGGACGTGGGCGGCCTCTAGAGCAGAGGTGCCGTGGTATAGCTCTCGTAGCGATACTACTGGACATACCAGTTAAACTTCACTTTCCACCACCTTTTCCCATCGGCGCCGCACAGCAACCTTTATTTCTTTTCCGCATTTACTTCCTTAACCGGGAGGAGCTTCACTCCACGCGCGGCATTTGAAGAGTCTCGCCAGCAGTGTCTTAACCTCTGGGACAAGCCGGTTCATGCATTTCACCCGATATGACTGCACTCAGGACGTGGCCGACCTCCAGACCAGAGGTGCCGTGATTTGACTGTTTGCTTCGCTTTATCCTTTCTACCATCTTTTCCGCAGTGATGCTGTGCGGCAACCTCATTTGCAAATTTCTTCATTGGCCGGGAGGAGCACCGCTCCACGCACGGCAGCTGAAGATCTCGCCAACAGCGGCAGATGAGCTACCAAACGTGCCACTCATCTACCCTAAGTAACTGGTTTTCAGGCGCCAGATATTCGCCCTCGCCCCTTCTCCTGTCAGTTTAAACAGTTCTGCCACGGGAAGGCCAGGAGCTGGACTTGACTGCCAGAGGCTGTTTGTGGCGCGTTTGCAGTCCTTAGAACCTTTAGCAGTTCTGAAACCAATTCTTTCATTTGAAAGTAGTAACAAAAATCGGGACAAATATGTGCCCCGGAAGCATTTTTTTTTTTTTTTATAATGAATTTTTTATTAAAAAACCGGGACTGTCCCGGAAAACCAGGACATCTGGTAACCCTACTCACACCTACGCCACTGAGAAGACTCATACTTTTTGTTATTGATGTGTCTCGACATTTTTTCGTTTAGAACTTTTGCAATAGTGTCACTGAAAACAACGCGCGCGCGCACGCACACACAAACACATTTTTGTGTGTACTGAAACCAGGCACTTTTGGAGCTACATGCCAGTTCGCCGTACTAATCATCATCATGTGCCATCTTCAGAACGAAGGTTGGCGGTAATGATTCTTCAGTTTCCTCGCTCCTTCGTCATGAAGGTACATCAGTCAGGTTGTGTCCTGTCCTTCCTGTTCCTGCTCTTTTCCCCTTCCACTTTTCCTTCCAGTATGGTCTTCAGTATATTGTTATATTTTTTAATATGCTCAAAGTATTTTGTTTTCTTGATCGTTATTTCTTTGAGTGCTGCTAATGCTTCTTTGTGTTGTGGTAGCGTACCAGCCTCTAAAAATGGATATAAGAGAAATCTGGAAAAGTAAAGCGGCCAGGCGTGATACTGACCACGTCACACTTTCATGTACCGAAGGTCATGGAAAATACGACCCTAACACCGCGTCCCCAATATGCCTTAATGGCATGGAAACGGGAATTTTACCTTACCAGAACCGAACAATTCGCTTCACTGCCAGTGGGACTGACCTTTGCATGATATCCTACAGTATTTTCCATATATAAACAGTATGTTCTGTAAAATCCAGTGTACCCTGACCTTCTTGGCAGATATTCTCGACAGAAGACTGAACAACAACCAATATCATGGGTGATCAGGAGAAGGAGATGGACATATGTTGGTCACTTGATGAGAAGAAATGATCAGAGAATCCCAAAACAAGCGGAACACAACAGGCCAAAGAAAAAGAGGCAGACCGCGTGAAACTCTGAAGAGGACATTGTTAAGAGAGGCCAAATTAGCAGGCATAAAATCTCTTGATGAGGTTGAAAGACTAGTCGAAGACAGGAAAAATTGGCGAACTACTTTGCGAGCCCTATGTGACGTTTAACGCCACGGGAAGGATATAAGATATAAGATGTAAAAAAATGAAAACGAAAACGCCGGGGGAATTGTGCCTCTTCCAAGAAAGGTAGCCATAACGTAATTTCTCGAATTTCCCGTTATGAATAAATGGGACCGTGTAACTGTGATTTGGCGTGACTGGTTTGTGGAGCTGCAAATGTAAATCGTTAATAACAGGTGATGATATCACAATTTTTCAGCTTTTTAAATAAAAAAAATCTTATACATTTGTGATTATACATGACACAAAAATCAGTAATGATGACTATACTTTCGTTAACCGAAATATTTGTTAAAAATGGGGCGTGAAACTTCTAAGCACACGATGCAAATGTATAACAAATAACAGTGCTGGTAACAAAGCACAGCTGTAGCAAAAACTTGCGGCCTTTGTTTTCATTAGAAACTTTACTTCGAAATTAGAACATAAATATGTTTATTTGCTGTACCTTCTGCCACGGAAAATCAGCAACTCCTACTTGCGTTACCGTATAATCGTGACTTTCAACACTGAAACTGATTTATGAAGTTGTTTATTGTTTCCTCGATAGCATTTTACTATAAAATACTTTAGTTTTCTTCAAATAAGATTGTGTTTAGTATTTTTGTAATTTATTATTTTTATTACTTAAGTGACTATCAATATTTAAAGCTGTGGTGTACAGTGTATTCTCAAGAGCCTCGCCTTCTTGCAAAAGAAAGATATTATCATTATATTATGTAATAACTCACGTGCAGTGAGTTAGCAGCTTTTATATAAAGATAAAGGTAAAATTTCTGTTTCATTGCTATTAAGTTAAGGCTTAATGGGGATACGATGTTAGGTCCATATTTCTAAGATCTTCAGCACATGAAAGTGTGATATGATCAGTATCACACCTAACTGCATTTACCTTCCCAGATTATTCTGGTACCTATTCTTAGAGTATGGGTGTACCCCAGGGCCTTTCAAATGTGGTGGTACCAGGAAAAAAATCCCACTGCAGGGATTTCAATCAAGGACCACTGGATTAATAGACTGAACACCTAACCATTCAGCTAACTAGGCAGCTTTTATGTACAATATAGAAATCAGCTATCAACTAGTACAGAAACAACTTTCTTAGAGTGTTCTTACCCTAAGCTCTTTAAAAAAATCCATTATTAAAATGATAATGAATATGATTATAAATTATTTCTTTAATAAGTGGCTTTTCCTATTCCCTTAGAAAAACTTCATGTTTTATACTGGTTCATACAAAGAAGGAACGCAAAAAAATGGAAATGCTTAAAATGTTGAGCGAGGCTAAGGCCAATGGTCTGAGTAATGAGGACTTCTTTCGTCTCCTTGAATTTGAAGTCAGACTGACGGAAAGTAGAAAACAGGTATGTCAAACTGATTGAAAATAAATTTTAAAAAAGGTATGTCAAACTGAATGACAGTAAAAGGGGGAAAAAAACCCAAGTATGTCAAACTGCCTGACATTTTAAAAAAAAGAGAAAAGAAAGAAAAAGATACATCAAACAGACAGGCTAATTAACAAAAGAAACAAAATGCAAATTGAAAACAGATCAACACATGGGGGAAAAAAAATGAAGGTCATAATTTAAAAATATCTTCAGAGAAAATTTACATGGAGAACAACTAATTAACATAATGTAGCTGAAGCACAGTACAAGAGTTAATATTAAGCCTCAGAACTTGTCACACAAACATTTCAAATGGTATTAAAAAAGTAAATAACCATTTGTAGTTTGGTGAGGATGACAAATAATCAATAGAAAATGTTCTCTAAGAATGAGCTTCATCTCTCTGAACCTTATGTGCCCAGGGCACATGGGGCTTCCGCAAGGGTATTCCACAAATGCCTGTCCTTCGCCTTTTTTTCTGCTCTTGCCCAGGTGAGCCAATGAGCTTCATGACAGAAACAAATTACCTTCATAACTTATATCAGATGCAGTCATTACAATTCAGAACTGTTTTATATTAGGTTCTACTCAAACCACACTTTGGCAATGACTCACAGCAACTGAAGACAGAAATGAAAAATAAGAGGCCAATGAGATATGAATACATAGTAGTGAAAGGACAGAAAAGAAGTACTATAAAGTATCAGAGTGAGTAAAAGTGAAAATAGAAATGATGAAGTGAAGACAACTGAAGCTTAAAAAAAAATGAATTTGCAAATGTTGCTGTTCTTTCTCATTTCACAATTTCCATCAAGTAAAGATTTTTTATTTCATTTTATTTCATTTTTTCAAAATAAAAGTTTGAAACAAAACTTAAATGGATTCACTGTGAATTTATTCTTGTATATGTTATTTCTTGTCTCCTATTTTAAATCAGAATGTAACAATAAATAATAATCTCACTATAATGTTTAAGTTGATCTATGATCACTAACACGTTTTTTTTAAAAATTTTGATTAAAGGTCCCATGCTCACCAACAAGTATCTCTGGTTCCTTGGAAGGCGGTATGTTTCATTAGCAAATTGATTTAATTTGCTTCCATGTGTTGTTTCATGCACAGTTACACTAAAATTCATTCATTCCACAAATGTGCACTTGTCTACCAATCAGAAGGTCTGTTTTGTACTCAGGCAGAATTCTTTTCGGATCTACCGGCACAGGGATTAACCCAGCCTCAAAAAATATGTATTTGGGGTTTCCCTAGGAAAACTAAGGCATGTGCTGGCATCCTTCCCTCAAATGCTGTAGCAGCCTATAAATATGAAGGCACTAACACTTCACACCCATAACGGCATGCATATGCTATGGGACATGGAGAAACTATACTAGAATTGACTTATGACACATCTCAGCGGTCAGATTTTATTTTTCAAGATGTGAAAGCATTACCAAGCTGTAAGAATAATGACTGAAATTTGTTGCTAAGAAATTCAGTTTCATTAATTTTCATATTTGATTTTTTGCAGAACACAAGTTTATTGATGAAGTGGTCCATTTTATGGATCATTGCCTGTCCCAAGTCAGGAAAAAGGGGGAGGGTTGGCTTAAGGCCAGCAACCTTATCCTATAAAAAGAACTTTGCTACAGAAACGCCAAAAAGAGACTCAAAGATATTTCGGCCCTGGGGGAGGACGGGCCTCCAGCTGGAGGAAGCACGACATCCTACGAAGAAGATGGGAATGGATTGGACACACCCTACGGAAATCCACATCCAGCACTACAAGGCAAGCCCTAACATGGAACCCACAGGGTAAAAGGAGGAGAGGGAGACCAAGGAACTCCTGGCACCGAAGTCTGGACACGGACATCAAAATAATGAACCGGACATGGAGACAGTTGGAAAGAGTGGCCCAGGACCGAACTGCCTGGCGAGCTCTTGTTGGCGGCCTATGCTCCACGAGGGGTCAGAGGCATAGATAGATATATAGACAAGTTTATTATAAAACTGAAAGAATTTTATATATGTATATAAATGCCTTTGAATGTAAATGCTATAGAAGAGTTCTCCAAATATCGTGGACACAAAAACGAACAAATATATCTATACTACAAGAGCTTAATATTGAAGAAGGCTGGCTAGTAAAGAGGATTAAAGAGAGAAAACTTAAATATTTTGGCCACATTAAACGTCATGATAATTTAGAGAAGACCGTATTGGAAGGATACATAATGGGAAAAAGAAAAAGAGGAAGACCGAAACGAAGATGGCTGCAAGACATCGTTGATGATCTGGAAATGGATGCAGCAGCGGCAGGCCATCTTGCTCACAACCGAGAGGCCTACAGGAGTGCTGTTTGGGAGGCAAAGTTCCGCAAGGGACATGCAAAGGAATGATGATGATATAAAACAGACATGGGCTTGATTGTACTGAACTGTGGCGGTGAAGACATGCTGAAGTTGAATGAGATAATGTTTATAATGTTCAGCAACCGATAGCTGACTGTTTGCATCAGGGTTAGCAAACCATAGCTGGCTAAGACCCTATTCCATCTCCCATTGTTACTCCTGGAAACAGACAGTAGTCTGGCCAAGTGAACAAGGATCGCAGTGAGTGGGAAAGATGAACCCAGTACTAAAAATGCATTGAGTTGAAACTGGATGTGTTGGGCCAGTAAACCTATAACTGCAACACAACACAACCATCACCTTTGTAAGTGTGAATGACAAAGAAGAAGTACACATTAGTAAATTCTGTAGGATTTTTCTAATAAGAAACTTGTTTCCTACCTCATGCTTAAATTCTTATCATACTTTCCTTTATTACGAAGGGCTGGACTTACCCCGTGCAGCAAAATTTGATGGAGAAGTCTAATTTTTTTTTTTAAACTAAATAAAATGGTTTTAGAACCAGACTTTTTGTTGCACATTAGATTAGAAAGACAGCCTCCATACCATTTCTAATTAAAAAAAATATGGCATCTCTGGAGCAAGATTAACCATTTATACATTCTTTCCTTTTTAAGTGTCCTCTCACCTCTACATGGTACAGGAATTGCTCTTTGCTTTTTTACATATTGGTGCTAAAGAGGCATTTAACTGAGAGAGTTGACAGTACAGCTTTCCTCAAGATGCTCAGTCCATGTTCAGCTCCATCACGTCTCATCTGCACACATTATTAGCCCACAGTTGTGTGTCCAGCAGTCCTTTTCATACCAGATAAGGCTTGATATGGTTCATGAAAGCAAGAAAGTAGGCAGGCAAGGAGATGACTGGCTTATAAGATCACTGATATTCTAAGCAACACACTAACTGAAGTGATCATCCTGCCTAGATGAGATACTCTGAAGTGATCATCCCAGCTAGATGAGATATTTTAAAGGGATGAGATATTTTAAAGTAATCATCCCAGCTAGATGAGATATTTTAAAGTAATCATCCCAGATATATGAGATATAAGACATTTAGAGATTGATTATTAAGCGAACCAGAATCTTTAATGGACTTGTCACAAGAAGAAGAAGAAGAAGATGTTGTCTATGAAGAAAATCTTTAGAAAGATGCTAATTTTAATAATAATAATAATAATACTGAAAGCTGAGATCTATTGTTTTCAAATATTTTCTCTCTTTTGCAGGAGTTGCAGGCCTTGAGGAGCTGTTGCATGATGCTTGTTACAAGCTGGAGTGTCAGCAGCAGGAGCAGTACAAGAAACATCAACAGATCATAGGAGACTTGTTTGAGCAGCAAAAAAATCAGCTACAACATCAGTTTAATCATCTTCAGCAGTGGCTGCAGCAGCAACAAGATGCACAGAACCAACAGTTGAAAGAAATTCAAAAGCAACTTGAATTTCAATCAGCTGAGTGTATGGCAAGATGTCTTGTAAAACAAGCGCCACAGCATAGCCCAGAAGAACATACAGGACATGATAAAAGATTTGTACAGCTAGTGCAAGAGGTGAAAGATGACTTTCATGAGCTGGAGAACACAGTGCTGAACAAGCTACAGGAAGAGAAATGCTTCATGAGAGATGCTCTCTCTAAAGCCCAGAGCGATATTCTGACTCTCTTGTCAAATATTGGGGAAGATATCAGTCAGGTTAAAGAAATCATAAGGATAAGTGCCTTTACTGAAATAGAGAAACAGATAGAACTTGTAAGGAAACTCTGTGAAGAAGTGCTGCTTATACAGAAGCAGACACATAAGGATCATTGTGATGAAGTAAGCAAAGAAAACAAGCAGGAAAGATTTCAACACTGGACTTTATTTGGTGAACAATATGAAAAAAGTAAATTAAAAAAAGACAAAACCTGTGGCAATTCGAAATGTTCCACTGTACAACATGGCCTTCCTCAAGAAGGAGGAAAAGGTGGTGATTACACTAGTGTAGTTAGACAAAGCCAAAAAGAAACTAAAAAAATCAAGGATACTAGATTCAATTTTTTTAATCCACATAAATCAGGAGAATTTGATCCTCCATTTTAAGCACTCACTCTGCTATTATCTTACATCTTACACCCTTCCCATCTTGCTAAATGTCACATAAGGCACACATAGCCAAGATTTCCTGTCTTCGACGAGTTTTTTCAGTCTCATCAAGGGATGTTATGCCCACTGTATAAACTAGGAAAAAAGCAGGAACAGCTTTATTACTCAACGACTACAAAGTTATGACGTTTCGGTGTGAGCCTTAATCTTACAAACACATAAAGGACGAAGAATTAGAGAGAGGAGATAAAGAATATACTCACACGAATCCTATGTTAAAAAAAAAAATAAAATAAAATGAATAGAGCACTTCTAGAAAAATAGAAGGAATATTACAGAGGAATGTATGATACAACTGACTATGAAAGCAGAAATTAACAGTGTGAAATATTATTGCAGGAGAAAGAACCAGAACCGACAATAGAAGAAGTTTTATGGGCAATAAAAAATCTGAAAAATGGTAAATCACCAGGATGTGATGAGATAACAGCTGAACTTATTAAAGCAGGAGGAAAGGAATGTGCAACAATCTATCATGCACTATGTAAAAAGATATGGCAATCAGGTATTTAGCCAAAAGAATGGAAAGAACTGTATTCATACCACTGCCAAAAAGGGGTAACTTGAAATTATGCACAAACTACCAAACCATTGCTCAGATTAGTCATGCCAGTAAAATTCTATTAAAAATCATAATGGGTAGACTTTGTAAGAAGTCAATATGATCCAAGCTGGTTTCAGACAAGGAAGAGGAACAAGAGATAATATATTCAATATACGATTAATAATAGAGAAATGCAGAGAATTTAATGTGAATCTATATTTATCTTTTATAGACTATTCAAAGGCATTTGATTGTGTACAACACCAAAAACTTTGGGAAATAATGGAAAAATTGGCATTTCCAACACATTTGATACAATTAACATCACTGCTGTATCTAGACAAATAGGCAGCAGTAAGAATAAATGGTGAAACAACAACTTGGTTTGACATAAAAAAGGGGTCCATCAGGGTTGCATAATGTCACTTTACTTATTTAACTTGTATACTGAAAATATAATGAGGAATGTTAAAGAAGATGTACACAAAGAATATTACGATGCCATAACAATTGGAGGTTATGAAATATCAGAAATTAGATATGCTGATGACACAGTATTACTGTCCACAACACAAAAAGGAATTGAAAAACTAATTATGTCAGTCCGTAAGAACAACGAAGAGCAAACCCTCTGTCTTAATGCGAAGAAAACTAAATTGATGACAACTGACAAAACAAATAAGACAGCTGAAATATATTTCAGTGAGGAAAAACTGGAAGAGGTGGAGAGTTTTAAATATCTTGGATCATTACTAACTAATAACAATGAGGGAAATTAAAAGGAGGACATCTACTATCACTCTTCAAAAAATAAAACAACTAAAAAAGCTGTGGAGAGGAACAGACAGAACTACAAAAATAAGATTTTTAAAGACATGCATTTTTCCCATCTCAACATATGCCTGTGAGACCTGGACACATATCAAAACAGCTGATAAATGCCTTTGAAAGTAAATGCTACAGAAAAGTTCTTCAAATATGGACACAAAAAATAACAAATATATCCATACTACAAGAACTTAATATTGAAGAAGGCTGGCTAGTAAAGAAGATTAAAGAGAGAAAACTTAAATATTTTTGACACATTAAACGTCATGATAATTTAGAGAAGACAGTCTTGGAAGGGTACATAATGGGAAAATGAAAGGGAGGAAGACCAATGGAAAGATAGCTGCAAGATGTTGATAATCTGCAAATGGATGCATCAGCAGCAGGGCATCTTGCTTACAACTGAGAGGCCTACAAGAGACCTGTTAGGGAGGCAAGGTTCCACAAGGGACATGCAAATGACTGACTGACTGTAAAGTTACAAATTTAATGTGAATGGTTACTTTTAGGTTAGATGGATGTGGCAGATTTCTCTGTGATTACAAGTTAAAGGCTATGCCACAATTATTAATTATTTTTCAGTTTTTGGATAAAAGCAGTTTCATTGAAGGGCGTCCTCCAAGTCTTTATAGTTATTTTTTTAACTACATTTAATAGGAAATTTTCAGTGCTGTCACTGCCTGAACTACGGATTTGATTGTTGTTTAATCTGTTTATATGTTTACCTGCAATAGTAAGGTTTGTTCCTAAATGTGATGGATCAGTTTAAATTCTATGGTTCATCATTTGAGCCTGGTTTGTTCATGTGCTTTACCAAAGGCATGTTCAGTATTCCCTCTAGCCCATAGATTCTCCTAGTCTTGTTTGGAAATACCATGCAGAAGCTTCTTATAAGTTATCATTTTCTTTATTTCAGCCCACAGATCAGCTTGTTTTTATCATGTCCATCTGCATTCTTGTTATCTAGAATTCTACTACGACTTATCTAATGTATCATGACCGTTATTCCATTATGGAAGAGTAGTGGCACAGGGTTCGGGAGCCTTTGAAGTCACCACTTCAAGCATGCGAATGGAAACTGAGGCTGTTGGCAGCAATGGAATGACTAGTTGCTCATGTGGTTAATGGTGTCATTGTGATGGATTCACAGAGTATGCTTCATATGATAGAGAAGAATTTGCTTCGAAAAGAATGAGTTTATCTATTAAACCAGACAACTGTGACAAGCCTAACATGGCTTTACTGTCCAGGTCATGCAGAATGATGTGGCACATAGACTGGCTGGATAGGCTAAAATAAATGACAGACTGACAATGGACAAGGGGGGGGGGGAACGGGGAGTTGCTAAGGCTGTATTGGACAGACTGCAGAAAAATGAAGAGTGGGAACGGAAGAACAATGTAGCTGTGAAGAGACTGCTGGAACTAGGACAAATTAAAGGTGCTGGCAGATAATCCGAACTATGTGGCAGAAAATGCATTGTAAGCAACCAACATTTGACAGGAACTATTAGCAAATATACTCTTGGATGGATTCTGTGGCGGAGCATGTATGGGGTTGTCTCGAATGCAGTGAAGCTGGAGTCTGAATTTTGAACTTTGACCATTATTCCAAATTGTTGTAGCATTTGTTCACAAATGTGTATACCTCTATCTTGTGTAAGATGAGCTGGGATTCTAGTTTTCATTGACTGTTAGGATTTAGTAAAATTTTATGAAAATGACCATATCTATTAAAGTCCATGTCTTTTTCACAGAGAATTTCAGAAATTTTTATTATTTTTTTTTTAAAGCAACAATTTTGGCAGTGTAACCAGAGCTTGCAAAATTAAGAATGTCTTAACAAATGGGCTAAAACAAACAAACTATATTTTAGAATAAAAATATGCTTTATTTGTAGGTCTTTTCTTAATCTGATTACAATTGTGAGAGAACATGAGATCACTAACTGGATTTTTGTGTCAGATAAACACATTTTTTTCATGTTTGTATTTATTTTTTTTTTGTCTTCTTCATTGTCCGTGACAAAGGCATGTGTTTGGTTTGTTGTTTTTCCTTTTTCATGTGCTCTTCTCACTATCTCCCATTTCTTTCTATTTGTGCCTGCTGTGACCATTCTTCCCCCTCCCCCTTTCCAGTTTTTTTTTTTAAATGCAACATGATTCAATCTTTCTCTGCTTTTAACTCTTCAACTGCCATTGTTGATATCATGATAACTTCCTGTTAGTCTAGTGACTGCCATTGTCGTTATAGCAATTTTGTTTTGTTGCAACATAAAACTTTTTATTGTACACAATTTATCTGCGCATGTCTGGTGACCTTTCATAGTTCAATCAAAAAAAAAAAAAAAAGCATGGCTAACAACCGAGCAAAAGCAATGAATTAACAGAGAAATTTCAGTATTTATTGTGATTTCGGAGGCATAAGGACATGTCCTATGACCCGACCACTGTTCCTAAATGTACCCCAAGTACATCTAGACCTATTAAATGGACTGGAGAAGTAGTTAGAAGGTTATTTCAGACATTATTTTAGTAAGAATGCCACCACACAACGAGATCAGACGAAAGTTTAAGTAGGTCTGAAAATCGCCAATGGTAAACACTGTACATCTAGGCATCACCAATGGTAAGCACTACACAATTATCAGCTAAAATCATCACATTACTTCTTTTTTCCTAAAAAAAACTCTTCATTTATGAAATCTTCTTACATTTACAACTATTTTCATGCATAATATGTATACTTTTAAAGTGGAAATACTTTGTACATTCACTTTTACAACTATACCCCCTATACATATCAAGACCCGCGCTTTTTGTGTGGCATGGATGGGAACGTCCATGTTTTTTTCTGGGGCATGGGAAGAATTAAAGAATGCAGACCCGCTGGAGAAAATGTGATAGTGATACTTCACTACAGAAATTCAAGCAAACCAAACCCAAACCATCAAGTGGTACACAACAGGCTGAAGAAAATATGATCGATCACATGAAATTCTAAAGTGGACATTTTTAAGAAAGGTCAAATTAGTAGGCATAAAATCTCTTGATGGGGCTGAAAAGCTTGCCAAGGACAGGAAAACTTGGCGAACTACCATGTGAGCCCTATGTGATGCTTAATGGCACGGGAAGGATGTAAAATGTAATTACACCCAAACCAGACCCACTCACTATCTAACTCTTCACTTGTGTTTGAAGACTCATCATGGAATTTGATGCAAAGAACACACACACAAAGTTTATGGTTACTGGGATATTATTATATGCCAACAAAATAAGTTTATTTATATCATACACTGCTCTCAGAAGATTCAAGTGCAGGTAGACTGGACCTTGCAACTCACACTTTGTTGCATAATAACCAAGCATGTGTTATAGTCAGCTGTTGTCAGGTACAGCAAAAGAACTAACATGTAATTGCTTCCAAATTGTCTTCTAGAATATAAGGAACCATTGTACACATTACTGGCTAGTGTAGTGTTAGAGCACTCATCTAGCAAACAAATGGTTGAGGGTTCGAATCCCCAGATGAGAGGGATTTTTTTTTTTTTTCAGACCAATACGGCCCCGAGGTTGACCTAGCCTCGTAAAATGGGTATCAGAAACAAATGACCTAGCCTCGTAAAATGGGTATCAGAAACAATCAGGGGAGGAAGGGAACTGGCCACCCTATCTCATACGCTGATGGCCCAGCATAATGAGGTCTCTAACACTTCGTCCTCGATGGCATTTGTTATGGGACTATCTATCTATTGTACATATTGCTATTACAAGTATTCTACTTCGATGAGGAATATTTGTATATACGTATGAATCACACAAACTTTACTACTGTGTGAATGCTTTTGATCAAATACTGAAGTTGTATTGCTTGTTTCTTTGTAAAATATTCATATTCATATACGTTGAGTTCTTACTCTTCATATTTGTTATAAAAATTCTTTTCATTTTTACAAGTCTGAACACATAATGGATCTCCATATGTCATGCAGAGATAAGGGTAACCCTTCAAATGAGCTTTCCCATTTGTTGCAAGACCTGGGTTAGTTCTTGAAATGAGACTTTGCCATCTCCATTTCTGTCCGCCTCCTCTATCATTTCTCGAACAGCTTTATTTGACAAATGCACCTGCAGATAACACCATAAACAGGATGAATATTACATTATAATATTTATAATAATTACATTTTTAGTGAAATTTTGTGTTTTTAACTAATCTTTATTGGCAACAGTTTTTCTTCTTATAAAACTAAATAGTTTTCAATATAAAACAGATGTATAGAAAATAATTAGAGAACAACATCTCATGATGATGAATGTGCTTTGTGTTTCACAATAGCATAATGAGAATATTAAGCTCAGAGGTTGTGAAATAGCATATCTATCTCTTACATCAGAGGTCAGTGATATGGTCCCATTTGAAGGTCTGTTCAACTATAGAAAAAAGGACCTAGCATCTCTCGAAGCTGAGGAAAGAATGGTTAATGAGCAATGTGCTGACAGATCAGGAAAATATAGATCTTACATCCTTCCTATGCTGTTAAATGTCACATAGGGCTTGCATAGTTGTTTGCTAAGTTTTCCTGTTCTTGGTGAGCCTTTCAACTTCATCAAGGGATGCTATTACCGCTAAACCAACTTCTCTTAATGATGTCCTCTTTAGAATTTCATGTGGTCGACCTCTTTTTCTTCGGCCTGTTGTGCTCTACTTGATAGCTTGTTTTGATATTCTCTGATTGTTTCTTCTCATCACATGGCCTACATATGTCCATCTTTTTTTTCTGATCACCCATGAGACAGATTGTTGTTTGCTCATCTGTCTTATCTCTGCGTTGTTTTGAATTCATTCCACTTTATATCAAGTATTTTCCTTAGGCATTTGTTTTTAAAAGAGTCTAATTTCTTATCTATTTCTTTAGTTGATTTCCAGTTTTCGCATGCATAAATGAGGGTGGATATCACATTTGAATTGAATAATCTTAACCATATCTTAAATATAGATGCTAATACAATATTCCCTATGGAGCCCTTGGGTCCACATTATCTCTCTCAGATACATCTTATGTCCTTCCTGTCCCATTAAATGACACATAGGGCTCGTATAATAGTTTACCAAGTTTTCCTGTTTTCAGCGAGCTTTTCAACCTCATCAAGGGATGTTATGTTCATTAAACTGGCTTCTCTTAAAAGACTACATGAGGCAAATTTCTTATCTTTCACACTATAAAAAAAAAGTAATTTGGATTCCAAATTTTTTTTTGGTCAAATCTGAGTAAAGAACATTCATCAAAGGTGCAGACAGAACATATAAGGTTATTTGCTTGCTTTATACTTCATAGGTGACATTATTGCATAGTAGCATACACAGCAACAGAGCATGCACTGTTTACATTGAATGTTCACAATAATGGTGCAACAAATTTTTATGAAGGCACATATTTTTTTTGTTTTTTGTTACAGGGACTCCTTCAGTCTAAAAAGTTTGGGAACCTCTACTCCATGACAGGACACAGGGTTGTCTTTATCTTTCAATAGACTGTTGAGGTAACCAAGAACGGTGCAAAAAAATATTGTCTTGGGTTAATAGGTATGCTTGTTTGTAAGCAGGTCTGAAGGTTGGACTGAATCATCCTGATGGCTGTGCAAAGAAGGTGTTCATGTATTACTAAGAAACTGTTTTAACAAACCATAGGTCATCTGCCAGTCAGGAAGCAACTCAGAAAGGGAGCTATCGTACATTTCAGTATGTACAAAGCTTAAAAGTAATCGTACTCTTTCAGATATTCCATTCTCTTTACTTCTAATTATTTATTATTTTTAATTCTTATTTTTATTATTATGCTGTTCAAAAAGAGAAACGCAACACTACTGTAGTCGTAATGGACACCAAATTTCAAACTTGTATCAAAATTTTATTTTAAGGAATTAATGTTTCAATCTTGGCATGAAGAAACTTTAAGACTTTAACAATGAAATGATGTTCATTAAATTTGGTTTGGGCTTTTATTCTTTGCGACTGAGGCCTCCGTTTCAACAAGGTGTATGGCCTCCTCTGGCCTGTATCAGAGAACATCTCCTTGACATGGATCCGATTAGCTTTTGGATCTGTTGTTGTTGGATGGCTGCCCACTCTTCTTGATGTGCAAGAGACAACTGTGGAGATTGGTTGGTGCCACGTCTCGCTGGTGGACTTGTCTGTTGAGCTCATCCCACAAGTGTTCTATTGGGTTCATGTCTGATGACATGGATGGGCACAGAATGGTTTGGACATTGTTGTCAGTGAGGAACTGGGTGGTGAGTTGTGCTACATGAGTAGAGTGTTATCCTGCTGAAAAATCGACCCTAGTGCAGCCCGAAGTGGAAGGATGTGAGGATGAAGAATTTCAGTGACTTATCATTGGGCATTCAGGCATCCTTTAATTTGCACCGGGTCAGTTCTTCCCATAAATTGTCTGGCCACTACACTTTGTGACTGTTCAGTCTGTAAATGTCCAATGATGATGAGTCGTTGTTCTGTAGTGAGATGAGCCATACTTGTGCATTGAATTTTCAAATGAATTGATTTGAGGAATGTCAATCTTTTATAGACATTTATAGGTTTAACAAACCATAGGTCATCTGTCAGTCAGGAAGCAACTCAGAAAGGGAGCTATCATACATTTCAGTATGTATAAAGCTTAAAAGTAATCATACTATTTCAGATATTCCATTCTCTTTACTTCTAATTATTTAGAATTATTATTTCACATAATCAGTGAGTTTTGTGTTTAGTAAGTTTCACAGGAATCTCGTGAACTGTCATGAGTTATTGTCAAAAATGCTGTTTTGACTAGTGTCACTTTTCTGTGCTCATGAATCATCTGCTGAGTACAACTCAGGTTAGCACACGAAGCTGATGTCCAAGTGAACGTTTCAGGCAATTTGCCCTTGTCTGATCAGCAAATTTCAGTTTAAATAGCAACATCATGTTTGTTGCGTTTCTTTTTTTGAACAGTATATCTATAAGTATTTTTCAGTTTATTTCTGCCTCTCTACTTCCTGCTGCAGTCAACAATTTTAACTGAGAAATAGAGTAATATCCACTATTGCTGACTGCAGCAGGAAGTAGAAGAGGAAGAAAGAAAATGAAAAATACTCAGAAATAATAATAATAATAGTAATAATAATAATAATCAGAAGTAAAGAGAATGGAATATCTGAAAGAGTTACTGGCCTTTGACAGTGAACCTTTTTTCAGCATCAGCAATAAAAAAAATATTTCTTGGGACCACTAGTAGTTCTTACATTGACCTCATCTGCTGCATTTACCAAGTCTGTGAATGTGATGTAGCCTTTGTCTCCTCGGTCAAGTAAATGAAAAAACTGAGGAAATAAAACAGTGGAAGAATTATAGCAATTTGGTTTTCTGATGCATTAAACAACAAAATCAAAATGCCACATGTTAAGATAGTAGCTTTGTTACAGTGTTGGTAAATGACCAGCTCAGGGAAACAGCAAAATGTTCTGTCTGGTGCCTTAGACTTAGTTCTTAGTCATTTGTTTATCCCTTGCAGAACTTTGCCTCCCTAATAGCAATCCTGTAGGCCTCTCAGTTGTAAGCAAGATGCCCAACGCATATCAATGCATATCAACGATAGCGTTATACTATCAACAGTAAATTCTCAAGATCTTCAAATTCTACACAAGCCACAATAGAATGAGATATCAGACATATAACAATCTGAAAATAGGCAAAACCTATGAGTGCAACTGTGGAATTGGAAAAATAACAGCCAAGCATCTGCTTTAGGATTGCCATGCATATGAGGAGCAAAAAAAGACACATATAGCCATCGCCAGTATCGATCCAGACCAAGCTCTATGGTGATGTTGACAACCTGAGGTAGACTGCTGCATTATTCAGGGACATCTAATTTGCTGTCTGAGAAGAAATTGTTTTCTCACCCTTGAGTTCATGGTTCAAACCAGATAACTGTACAAATGGGTACCTGATACACTAATTTGATATGGAGAACTTGTCTCAGAAACTGGTTGACATCTTGTATTTCACTGTGCATATGGCCATCAATGTTTGAAGAACAAATACGATATGACATGAAGCTTGGTCCCACGAGTGTAGGGCTTCACCCAAGTCCGCAGCAAATGAACATAAAAACAAATGCTTATGGATTCAATCAAAACAAATAATAGTTAAATTTAACAGACATAATGGGGGTTTCCCTGGGAAAACAAACGCAGCGATGACAGCTGCTGGCATCCCTACCTAGGAAAACAAAGGCAACGATGACAGCTGCTGGCATCCCTACCTAGGAAAACAAAGGCAGTGATGACAGCTGCTGGCATCCCACCTAGGAAAACAAAGGCAGTAATGACAGCTGCTGGCATCCCTACCTCAAATGCTGTAGCGGGCTAGAAATGTGAAGGCATTAACACTTCACATCCTACAACATACAAAAGGTCCAGGACATAGACAGAATGGAAGTATGCTGAACATATTCTGGAAAATAGTACAGCCTCTAGGAAATGCAAACTACGGAAGTCCAGCTAGAACTTAACACACATTCAAAAACTTTGAATACGAAAACATGCATGAGAACAGACGCTTTAGTTTTTTTTACAAGTTACTTAACTCTTTGTATCTTTTGTGACACATCCTGCATGGTTTTTGTACCCCTCATTCACTGCTCAGTGCAATGATAGTTTATAGCTCTTTAATTCTGAAGATAATCAAAGTATGCTTAAAACAAGCAACTGGACTTCCTTCCAGAATCCATTTGTCGACACGATGCGTGAGTTTTAACTGAATTCAGAGCAGTTGTGTGTTAATTTAACGAGTTTATCGTCGAAGTTTATTGTTGCTAGGTTTTTGTTTATCAACAAATATGGCTTCCAGTGGTAGTTTATTTTGTCCAGAGCATTGTATTTCTGCATTATAAGCTCAAAATTTAATTTAAAAATGTCTAGACTGTGGTGAAGAGAATGCAATAGTAGAGATTTTTGAATTTTTGGATCCATGTGGTGCTGATTCAAAGGATGAGGATGTTTTTTTTTTTTTTTGGTCCAGCAGCAAAATGTGCTAGAAGGGTAGCTGGTGATACTACTTCTCAGCTTTTTTGCTAGTACTAGCCGTAATATCACAGTAAGTAATGCTGGAGATTGTGTAATTTAAAAAATTAAATGTTGTAGAATGCTTCAAATTTAAAAAAATGCAATGGCCTGTTTTCTGGTATATATTAGTCACCGCCCGCCCACTTGTTTTCATGTAAATATTGCCTACCTACTTGGTGTTTTTAGTTTACTGTAAATGCATAATTAGTATGTTTTCATGTAAATTTTGGAGGATATGTGAAGAAAAGGTTTTTGTGTACATTGTGATTCATTTCGGAAATATTAGACTAACTACAGTGGATTAACTTGATGGGTAAGTGAAAAAACATTGTTCCAATTTCTTCATTTTCCATTCTTTCTTCTCAAGTTCTTAGCTCTTTTTTCTGCTGTATTCTTATAACATACCAATAATTTTATTACAAAAACAAAATACATTTTTTCTTGTTTAAACTAATGTATAATATATCATACTACAAATCAGACTATGCCTCTATCATTCTTTTAAATGTGACAAGCATCCCATTCCACATTGTGAAATTTACCCCCCTTGGTATTTTGTGGGGAAAAACCCCAGTATACAAAGAGTTAAATTCACAAATCATCAGAAATAGATCCTTTAAGTAGAATTACACTGGGGTGCTTATTTTAAGATATTCCATTAAAAGAGAATTTACAGTATGAATGCAGAAGTTTATTGACACTAAAAGTATGCACACAGAGCCAGTGTTGTTATTAAGCCAGTCAGGCAACCTCTTCTGGCACTGATCTAAGTGGGCTGTAGTATTAGTCTTCAGGGGAGTGATATAGCTTTCAAGGCATGGCTGTTGAATTTGAGCTTTACATATTTTGGCAAATGGCTAAAACCAATACAAGTAAGACACACATAACAATTATGACATGAGACAGTGTCTCATGCCATAAAACTGTTTCTATTTATTTCCAGCATCACTATTTATGTTCACCCACTTAACAGCTGCAAATTTTTAAATGTGAGTGAAAAACAGTTTAACTCTTAAAAAAAAAAACCAAAAAAAACTGAGATTTCAAATTTATATTGCTAAATTAATAACAACCAGTGAAGCACAGGCACGAAAGATGTTAGAGCATTTGGATAGCCTTATCATATGGTGCCGCATGAGCTTCGAGCCAAAGAAGTCAAGAGGCCTGTCACTCAGAAAGAGGAAAGTGACAGAAAAATCATACACAGTGGCAAATCAAATAATCCCGACTGTAGGGGAAGACCCAGTGAAAAGCCTTGGCAGAGTATATGATGCTTCTATGAAATATCAAACGCGGTGAAGCAGGTTATAGAAATGGCACAGAATGAACTGAACATCATAGACAAAAGCAGGCTACTGGGGAAATTCAAAATATGGTGCCTCCAGTTCATGCTGATTCCAAAATTGATGTGGCTACTACTCATTTACGAATTAAGTACCAGAGCAGTAGAGGCAGTCGAAAGAAAGAGAAATAAATCCATAAGAATATGGCTGGGCGTACCACCAGGATTAACTGATGTAGCACTATACTGTAAGAAGAGCAAACTGCAGTTACCATTCAAATCTGTGGTTGAAGAATACAAGGTAGGAAAGACAAGGCTTGCAATGATGCTACAAGAATCTACAGATCCAGTGGTTATGAGAATTGCAGCCAACACTCAAAATGGATGAAAATGGAAAGTAAGTGAGGAAGTGACTGCAGCCAGGGAAACACAGGAGCTGAAAGAAGTAATAGGATACACCCAGACCAACAGAAGGGGATTTGGTCATAGTGAAATCAAATGGTGGTCAAAGGCCTCCTGTAAAGAAAGAAAGGATATGATCATCAGCGAAGTAAGGAATTCATAGGATGATAAGCAGGTCCAGAAGGCAGTCCAACAGGCACAGCAAGGTCAATGGACAACATGGGAGAAAGTCCTACAGAGATCACTAACATGGAATGACATCTGGAAAATGGCACCCTTGAGACTCAACTTCATCATCAGAGCTACTTATGACCTTCTGCCTGCAAGCTCCAACCTATACAAATGAGATTTATTAGAAGACACAAAGTGCCCTCTCTGCAATAAAAGTCAAACATTGGAACATGTGCTGTCAGCACTCAGAGTATCATTAGGTCAAGGACACTACACCTGGTGACACAACAGAGTGCTGCAGGAACTAGTAGCCATTGTAGACAGGGCAAAAGATAAAGCAAATAACAGCAAAAAGAGTTGAGGTCCCACCTAAATACTTCATAGGCGCTGGCATGACATCAAATACTGAAATCAGGGACATTCCCTTACCATCACTGCTGGATGGTGGAAATGACTGGGATATGACAGTAGACCTACCAAGAAGAAGGGAATACCTGACTGCCATCAAGAACACAGGAATGCGACCGGACATTGTAGTGTTCTCCACAGAAAAACAGGAACTAATAATGATCGGGCTTACAGTTCCATATGAAACAAGAATAGAGGAGCAACATCTGTTCAAATGTGAGAAGTACAATGACCTGGTCAAGCAACTGAGGCAGGAGGTAGGAGTCAGAGCAAAAGTTATAGCTGTAGAAGTGGGAGCGAGAGGATTCGTAGCAACATCAGCATACAACCTATGTAAACAACTGGGCAAAAAGGGACAAGCAAAAGCAAGGGCAAGGGCATTGAAAAGCCTTTCAGAAACAGCAGAAACGGCTTCATGCTGGCTGTGGAGTATGTGAAACAAGCATTGAGAACATAAATAATTTCATTTGTCACAAACAATACCAGTTCTCTGTAGCTAAATCGCAACTGGAAGATCACGGGTTCAATCCCGGGACAACAAAAAAAAAAAAGCAACAACTCACAAGACCTCTGGGAGTCATGACCCAGAGGGGCCCACCCCCCTCTTACAGTGTCAGGAGTTTAATAGGGCCAAAACACTTATCTGAGATCTGATGATCTGAAGAAGTTGTGTTGTTGTTCTGCTCTCTACAGTAGAGAGTTTCCTGCATAACTATTTGGCAAAAGTATTATCTTTAGTATTGAAATCCAACACTGCCAAGATGGCACTGATGAGAAAATAACATGCAGTTGTGAAAAATTCATACTGTTCAGTATAACCTGAAAAACACTGACATGAGAGCTCATGTGAAAGTGTCATCTCACTGAAACTTTTCTTGTGTTCAAAAGGGTTAAAGAACGTTCAGAGTGACAATACTCAGATGACAAGGTTAACTCTTTTGTTCCAAAACAACATTGGTAGGGTTGGTACATCATGCACACCTGAGAAAAACAATGAAATTTAGTGATATTTAGGCAAAGACTTAATAAGATAAAAAAAAGAAGCACATTTTTAACACAACCCATACTTTTAAATTATAGAGTAACTTTAACTCCTTCTGTGCCGGAGTAAAAGCGCGGGTCTTAATATGTATAGGGTGTATAGTTGTAAAATTGAATGAAAACAGTATTTCCATGTACTTCCATGTACTTATTATGTTTCAAAAATATAACTAAATATATGAATATTTCATAAATGCAGAGCTTTTTAGGAAAAAAAAAGTAATGTCATGTTTTTAGATAATGACTGTGTCCAGCTTACCATTGGAAAGGCCTAGAGGTACAATATGTACCATTTGAGATGTGTAGATCTACCTGCTGACGTCGTATTGTGATTCAATGTTACATTATCGGTAGAATAATGTCTGAAATAACTTTCTAACTACTTCTCCAGTCGTCTAATATGTCTAGATCTACTTGGGATACACTCAAGAACAGTGGTCTGGTCACAAGCCATGTCCATACCCCTATCTACATCACCAAAAATTGAAATTTCTCGATGTTACTCTTCATTTTTCTCACTCAACGTCACTCGTAACTAAGCACTCTTTTGCCATTTTGAAAAGTGTCACCGGGCACGTGCACGAAATGTGTACAGTCTAAATGTTACACCAGTGTTTTTAATGAAACAAATCAAACATCAAATCTTTGACGACTGGCATCCATGTGAGAAATTGGAAGCGTCAGATATCTGACGACAGGCAGGAAAAGAGTTAAACATCAAAAAAGAGAGACTATGGTTATATATGAGAAACAGAATCCACCAACATGGAGTATAAAATTAAATGGAACTATTCTAAAGCAGGTGCAGAAATTCAAATACCTTGCAGCAGTAATAACTTCAGATAGGAAATGCAGATCAGAAATTAGGAACAGAAAAGCCCAACAAAGACTGCATTTCAGAGAATGAGAAACATATTATGCAACACATCCTTATCAATGAATGTTAGTAAATGAGTCCTAAAATGCTATATTGAACCTATCTTGTAATCTGGAAGTTCTCTTCTTCTTCATTCACTTCTACCACCAAGACCGCCCCGTGATCCTATTGAATTTATGCCTTTGGTCCTCGATAGGTTCTGTGGTCCCCAAAAGGACCACACAAGACCCACGAGAGGACCACAAGAGGTTCAGAGTATTGCAGGGCTTCAGCCTGTATTCTTGGTGGGTCTCAGAAGTGAGATTGAACCATGGTTTCGTTGCACCAGTTTAATCTAGAGTTGGACTTTCTCACTGGAAAACCTCGACATGTTTTGGATATCAGTATATCCCCACTGGGTGAGAGGTGGTAGCCCATCCAGGCTAGAGTTAGACTTTCTCACTGGAAAACCTCGATATGTTTTGGGATACTCATGTATCACCACGGGTGAGAGGTAGTTGCCCATCCAGCCCAGCGTTAGACTTTCTCACCGGAAAACCTCAGCATGATTAGGATATGCATACATCCCCACCGGGTGAGAGGTGGTTGCCTATTTAGACTGCCCTGGTCCAGTGTCTCCAACTTCAGCATTTTGTGGTCGTGGCCGCTACCCTTCCTAGTTGTGACCAGGACAGAGCTTTTGTCCAGGAAGACGAATCCTCGCCACTAGTGACTTTCACACCTGGGTTGAGCCGGTTTAGGCATATTATCCCAGTTGGGCATGTTTAGGATGTGAACGACCTCTGGAGGTACCGCGACATGCGTAGCCATCAAGTTTCACCCCTGGTGTAAGTCGGTTTAGGCATATTTCACCAGTATGGGTGTATATCGGACATGGCTGACCTCTAGAGCAGAAGTGCCGTGGTATGAGTAGCTCTCGCCATGATACTACTGGACATGCCGATTAAGCTTCACTTTATCCTTTCCATCACTTTTTCACATTGGTGCCACACAGCAATCCTAATTGCTTTTCTGCATTTTCTTCCTTGGCCAGGAGGAGTTCACTCCATGCACAGCATCCGAAGAATCTTGCCAGCAGTGTTTTAACCCCTGGGTTAAGTCGGTTCAGGCAATTCACCCGGTATGAGTGCACATGGGATGTGGCCAACCTCCAGAGCAGAGGTGCTGTGATTTGAGCAGTCCTGATCTCGAGACTACTGATTTCTTCACTTACTCCCTTCTTTTACCTTTTCCACAGTGGTGCCGCATGGGCAACATCATTTGCACCTTTCTTCACGGCCGGGAGGAGCCCCACTCCAGGCATGGCAGCTGAAGAATCTCACCAGCAGCGGTAGATGACTTACCAAACATGACTCTCATCTACCTGAAACGACTGGTTTTCAGGCGCCAGATATTCGCCTTAGCCTCTTCTCCTGTCAGTTTGAACAGTTCTGCCACGAGAAGGCCAGGAGCTGGACTTGACTGTCAGAGGTTATTTGAGATGCACACCTAGGAGGCATTTCATTGGAGTGGAGAACATATCCTCTACCTCAGGCTATAAAAGTCCTTAGAACCTTATCTGGAAGTGAATTATGGGCAATAGGCAGGTCTGCACAAAAATCATTGGAAGCAGCAGAAATGTGGTTTATTAGAAGGATGTTGCGAATCCCCTAGACAGCAAAAATAACTAATAAATCTTGTGAAAAAAAAAAAATAAGAGAGAGATAATGTACTTTCATAGGACATGCAGTGAGAAGAGGGAGCATTGAAAATATTACAACAACAGGAAAAATAGAGGGAAGAAGATCCAGAGGAAGACCAAGAGAAATGATACTGGACAGTCTGATGAGATGGTGTAAGAGGAGGTCATCAACTGAGCTGATGGCCTGCATGAAGGATCGCGTATTCTTCATTTCATTCATTTGCATGTCCCCTGTGGAACTTTGCCTCCCAAACAGCACTCCTGTAGGCCTCTCGGTTGTGAGCAAGATGGCCTGCCGCTGCTGCATCCATTTGCAGATCGTCAACGATGTCTTGCAGCCATCTTCGTGTACTCTGGAGAAGCATAATAGCTAACGCCAGGTGGCACGGCACCTGATGATGATGATGATAGTAGAGTAACTTCTTTCTAGTTTATTTCTACTGAAATTTCTCAACTAAATTTTTTTCTCATACACCATGGAAAATAACTCTGGAGTGAAAGAGTTAAAATTATTGTAAATAAGTGGTTCTCAACAGTTGAATGTGTGTGCGTGGGTGTTTTTTTAAAATCTAAAATATTAAAAGGATATGAAAGTGTCCAGGGTGCTCGTTACAGTGGAAGAAAATAATGACGTTCTAGATCAAAACATTTCTACAAACCCCTATTTAACTGTAAGAAAGCACTTATAACAAACAAAAAATATCAGGTGTGTGCTGACTGTCTTGATAAAACTGATCCCTGAATGAATTATGAAATCCTGGTAACCACATACACAATATCCCAATGTTGGTATTATTTGCACTATCATTACATTTGCAAAGATACAGGATAACTGAAAAAAAAAAAATTCCTGCACAATCCATCACATGAAACAATATGGAAAAAGGAGTGAAAACTCATAAACTGGGATACTGAGAAAATCAAAGTCATATTCATCACCTGATCAGTGACACTTACTAATCATGCCTTTGAAAACCTTTTTCTTGGATGAATATCCCAGAATTCCTACAGCTCTTCTTATGTCTTCAGCTGTAATATATCTGTAAATTGTTTTACATAAATAAGTTTTAGAAGCAAATTTATGTGCAAATTCTAATGTATTTAATCATTATAATCAGTATATGAGCATATTTACAACATTTTATTAAGATTAAGAACGTTTTTAAAAAAGCTAACATTATGAGATGCAAGAAGTATGGTGGTGCAATTTTCTGCACTGAAGAACCAGAACTGACCATCAGCTGATTACACTTTTTTTGTGATACTCTACAAAAGAGGATACTCTACTCCTTCATTCCAGCTAACTAGAGAGATCCTGATATGTTCCCACTGTTGTGGAGTCCAGTAAGAACTTATCTTCCTGGGTCTACAGCTTCAAAAAGCCACTGTAACCTATGCCCCTTACATCTTGATCAAGACCATCACAGTGTCAGTTGTAAAGAACACATGTTCACAGTTTACAAGGAGATTCTATAACAACCAACAAACCTCATAATCCATCTATCCATGTCCTTGGTTGGCGACTGGCTAAACAGTCTCCGTCCAGTATGTCCTGTGGCATTTTTCAGAGCAGGAACAAATTCTCTCCACCTCTCATGGTCTGTGGCCAGTCTTTGTATTGTGCCCTGAGCTGTGCTGCATGATACTCATTTCTGCTTCTACAGTTCTCCACCAGATAGCCTTTGGTTGGGCTTTCTTTCTTTTCCTCTCAAGTGCCCATTGCATGGCTGCTTTACTGATGGTCTCTTCAGAGCATGTGACAAATCTATTTCCAGCATTTTTTTTTTTTTTGCAGTTATGACATGCATATCTTCTATTTCACAGTTAAACAGTTATTCTAAATATTCTGGACAATAAATAACTGTAATAAACTGGTGATAGGTTATTTTTCATATTGTCTACTCTCTTCTGGTAAATATGGATATTGTGCTTTTTTAATGTCAAGCAAACATTTTTTGATAACTGAAAAAAAAAAAAACTGATTCATCCATTATCTACAAATACATTATCAATTTTGCAATGTCAAGTATTCATATTTCAACCCAAATTTACATCCCTCTTCTTCTTCTACCATTTTTAAAAATTTCATTCCTAACTTACCCTCTATTTTTAACATCAAATATGTCAAAAACCATCCGTAGATCATTTATTTCTCCACAAGTAAGTTCTCTTCTGATACTTTCTGGCAGATGTTCATTAGCCATATGTTTACTGTTGAAAAAATCTGCTGCCAAGGCAATGAGATTTACCCCTCTTGGCAATGCACTGAAACTGTGTTTGTGATCAAAATGAGACTTCATTCTGGATGACTCAGCATCTAAGGTCACTTTCTTGTCTTGAAGGCAGAAATGCTCTTCCTCTGCAAATTATTAATAATTTGGAATCAGTAAGGAAATAAATGATGAGAGTGTTCATCATCATTATTATCAATTGTTGATGTGCACATATCAGAAAGCAGCTCCGGTTAATGTCATCGAGGCATCAAAGGATGTAGTGTTAGCACCTATATTCTATACTGTTTCATCACCTTCTACCCCAAAAAGAGGGTAATGTGGTCAATCTTGTGCCTGATCATGTTTTCTTCCCTACCTCTAGGCACAGCCGGGTATTAATTTTTACACCTGGGTTAACCGGGTGGTCCCTGGCCAGAACTGAACCACCAACTGCTGCAATGAGAGATAACAATACTAACCATTTTGTTTATCTGATCTTACATCCTTCCCATGCCATTAAATGTCACATAGGGCTCACAAGGTAGTTTGCCAAGATTTCCTGTTTTTGGAGAGCTTTCCAACCTCATCAATAGATCTATGCCTAATAATTTGGTCTCTCTTAATAATGTCCTCTTTAGAGTTTCATATGGTTGATCTCTTTTTCTTCGGACTGTTGTGTTCCACTTGATAGCTTGTTTTGGGATTCTCTGTTTCTTTTCATCATGTGACCAACATATGTCCATCTCCTTTTTTTGACCACTCATGAAACAGGTTGTTGTTTGCTCATCTGTGTTATCTCTGCACTGTTCTTGAATTTGTTCCACTTTATACTGAGTATTTTCCTTAGGCAATTGTTTTCAAAAGAGTCTAATTTCTTGTCTATTTCTTTAAGTTGTTTTCCAGCTTTCACATGCATAAGTGAGGGTCAATATGACATTTGAATTGAATAATCTTAGCTTGGTTTTTGTGCTTATAACTTTTGAGTGCTTATGTTCTCAAGATTCGTGATGGTCAATGCTGCTTTTACAATTCAGATTTTAACTTTCTTTCTGGTTTCACCATCCTGGTCTATGTACCTGCTGAGATATGCAGATTGGTTTACTTCTTCAACAGCTGTTCCTTCCATGTATATTTTTCCTTCTTGATTAATGGGAATTTTAATTATTTTTGTTTTTCGTTGTTAATTTCAAGTCCTAATTTGCTAGCCAGTGAAGACAAGGTATCTTTTCCTTGCATTGAATTCACATTGTTGCTGATAAGAGTTATGTCATCTGCAAAATCAAGGTCGTCTAGTTGGGTCCCATGTACCCAGTCAATACCTGTGTTACCTGTGCAGCATTTTTCACAAGAAGTGGGGGTACCCCTAGAGCCTGGACTGTTGAGGAGCCTAGTGGTCCTCCCCCCCCCCCCTTTTTTTCTAGTTATTTATATGACAGAGTTATTTTCCATAAAATTACTACAACCTTTAGCAATTCAAATGCCTTCTCAAACATTAATTATTATTTTTGTATGAGATAACCAAATATTTCATAACTTTAAAATATACACCATGGGTGAATTGGTTGTTTTAATCTTTCATTTTTTTCACCACTTCATATGTGGTCAGCACTAACAAAAATCATGTAAACTTGTGACCAATTTTTCAACTGTCTTTTTTTTTATTTTTTACACACTTTCACCCAGCCAGGCATAGATTCGCTTATAAGAGAATGATTCTGATGAGTGTTTATAAATTATAGTTTATAGTTATTTATAGTTTACTCTTTAATATTTTGATATATGGAGAGCTCTGTTGTACGCTTTGTCTTCAAGACAGGTATTCTCTTATTCCAAAGATAAAAATCAAATACTCATTTTTGCAGATAGTTTGACTGGACCACAGTGAGCTTACATATGACCAGTTTCTTCCACCTGAGAAGTAGGTTCACTATTTGAGGTGCTACTTTCTCACTGACCACCTGAATATGTGCATTTTCCACCTTTTTGTGTTGACAGAAGTGCATCATTTACATTCTTTACTAATTTTTAGTGTTGCATTCTCTGCAGCTTAACTTAAGTATTTCCAATATATTAAAAGTCATGAGAGGTTATAGAAGACAGTCATGGAAGGGTACATAATGGGAAAAAGAAAGAGAGGAAAACCAAGGCAAAGATAGCAACAAAACATTGTTGATTATTTGTGAATGGATGAATCAGCTGCAAGACATCTTGCTCACAACAAAGAGGTCTTCAAATGAGCTGACAGAGAGGGAAAGTTCCACAAGGGACATGCAAATGAATGAATGAAAGAATTCTCTGCAACAATTTCTGCATTCCATCCTGATCTTATTAACCCATCAACAGATATTGTTATTCTGTCTCTCTGGAACTACAAGCAGGTAGTTTTTTTGCTGCTGATGTGATGAAGGTATTGAGCCATACACATTTTACAGGCCCATAGTGTAGATAAAAAAATGCAGGAAGATGTGTAATCCTTCTTTAGTGGATACCATTGACATGGGGACCATTAGCCAGGTTAAGCCTATTAGTAGGATTAAGAACAGAGAAGTACAACAAAGACAGGGACCTGCCAAGCTATGGTTCGCCGACTGTGGCATGAGCAATCAGATATGGATTGCTGACTACTACATCAGATTGCGTCTACACTCCCACCACTAACAGTTATCACTGAATGAAATTTACCTGAAAAAACTTTCTTTACAAACTGCTTGCTCTCAACTGACTCCGGAATAATGGTTATTCCTTTTTCACTTTTCTCATGATACATTCTCTCTATGGCCTCCTTTATTTTCTCTTTCTTTTCTGCCCTGCGTCTTAAAAGAGCATTTTCATCTCTTTCTCTCATTTTAGATAGCTCTCTCTTTAATATTTCCCTTCTCTTTCTGGAGATTTCATCCACAGTGTCAAGGTTCATTTTAGGCAAGGATTTTAACCTGTGAAAATAGAAGAAAAAAATACCCCAGCTACTCATTAAAATTATCTCTTATTGATATCTTATTTTATTTCATTATTATACACACTCATGACTGAGGGGATACTAAAAATTAGTGAGTTAGTCTACAGTCATGTGTTGTTAGCTGCTAATATAATATAATATTGAGCTATACACACATATTCCACACCATGTGAAAATAAAAAAAAAAATAACCAGTACCTGCCAAAAAGCTGTGAAAAATAACCTGAATAGTAGTTGTGAGAAGAAGTTTTACTAACAGCAACAAGACAATTTATTTTAACAGGTTTTGAAATATTTACAGCTAAATGATTTATTAATAATGTTAATTAATTACATTTGGCTTTATTTACTCACAGCACCTGTTCTCATTTTGCTTTATTGTTTTTTTTGTAGAAAGCTAAGAGTCAAAATATTACACTTTTTTATCTTCAGTTATAAATATAAAGCTTTTTTGCCGTTATATTTTACATTTTTGTATCATTAGTACATTCTGGTGTATTATTCTATGACTGTGAGACTATCTAGTTTATTTTTATTATTAGATCTGTCTAGAACTGTGTATTTCTGCATTTCTTTTTACCTTCATACCTGTCCAAGAGGAACAATGTGATAAGTCCATTCACTTCTAATGGTGAAAGTCTATAATCTGACTCTAGACAGAAGGCAGAGGTCAACTCAAGTGCAAAAATGGGCGCCTAGCAGCTAGGAAATGTGAGTCGGTTAAACTTGACATTGTCCACATCACCTACTAGGAACTGATGCCTTCCTCTGTGAAAATGACATATATTTCCCTTTGCTTTTTCCTGCCTATTATGTGATGCCTAGACTTGGTGGCCCTTGTGATGCCTAATTTTGCTGTTCTTCTCGTTGACACCCCCCCCCCCCAACCCCAACCACCACAAAGCGTAAGGAAATCTTGCTATCATCATCGCTAACATCACCAACAACGGGAGGAAGAGCAAGGCTCGCTTCTAAACATTGAGAACAGCAAAATGTCCATCAAGTTCACCCCATCCGAATTTTATACTCTTACTCGTACAAGACGGTCTTCTCTAGATTATCATGACGTTTAATGTGTCTAAAATATTTAAATGTTTTTTGTTTGTTTAATCCTCTTTACTAGCCATCATTCTTCAATATTAGGTTCTTGTAGTATGGATTATTTGTTCTTTTTTGTGTCCATGATATTTGAAGAACTCTTCTGTAGCATTTACATTCAAAGGCATTTATGTGTTTCTCAGCTGTTTTGTTAAGTGTCCAGGTCTCACAGGCGTATGTTGCGATGGGAAAGATGCATGCCTTTAAAAATCTTATTTTTCTACTTCTGTCTGTTCCTCTCCACAGATTCTTTAGCTGTTTTACTTTCTGAAGAGCGATAGATGTTCTCCTTTTAATTTCCGTCATTGTATCTCCATTATTAGTTAGCCTTGATCCAAGATATTCAAAACTCTCCACTTCTTCCAATTGTTCCTCATCGGTACATATTTCAGCGGCCTTGTTTGTTTAGTCAGTTGACATCAATTTAGTTTTCTTTGTATTAAGATAGACGTTTTGCTGTTCTTACGGACCGACATAATTAGTTTTTCCATTCCTTTTTTTCTTCTTCTTCTTCGTTCGCATCATTCCTTTTTGTGTTGTGGGCAGTAATACTGTGTCATCAGCATATCTAATCTCTGATATTTCATAACCTCTAGTTGTTATGACATCGTAATATTCTTTGTCTACATTTTCTCTATCAATCCTCATTATATTTTCAGTATACAAGTTAAATAAGAAAGGCGATAATATGCATCCCTGACGGACCCCTTGTTTTATGTCAAACCAAGTTCTTGTTTCTTCATATATTCTTACTGCTGCCTGTTGGTCTAGATACAGCAGTGATGTTAACTGTATCTAAACTGTGAAGAGCCTATAAACGCATTACCATGCGAAGAAATACAGACTTGTGATCCTGATATAGAGGAACAAGTCTTAGAAGAAGTCATCTACAGTATCATGCAAAACAAACCAACTGATTCAGATAGAATTTCTGCAGAACTGATTAAGGAAGGATATCTAAATCTACATGAACAGATATGTGTACTAATACAACAAATATAGAGAGAATAAAAACGCCCTAGTGAATTAAGAGAATCATTACTGATTATAATATTAAGAAGAAAAGGCGATAAGAGTCTGTGAGAAAACTACAGAGGAATATCATTACTACAAACAAGCTACAAAATACTATCTATTATACTTTTAAATAGATTAAAACCACACAGTGAGAACATACTGGGAGACTATCAAGCAGGTTTTAGGAAGAATAGATCAATCGTAGACCAAATATTTTATTTACGTCAAAGAGCAGAAACGTACTGAGAATATGGAAGAGAAGTACATAATATCTTCACTGACTTCAAGAAAGCTTATGACAGCATAGATAGGAGCAGCTTATGTAAAATTATGAAAGAATTTGAGATACCTAATAAACTAATCAATTTGATCAGAATATGCATGGACGATGCACAAAATATAATAATATATAAAGGAAGAAAGTCAGAACCCTTCTATATAAGAACTTGCTTAAAACAAGATGACACATTATTTCAATTACTATTCAACCTAGTATTAGAGAAGGTAATAAGAAAAGTGAAAGAAGAAAGCAGTACAGAAGAACAAGCTAAAATATTAAGATACGCTGATGACATCGACCTAGTAGGGTAAACTATGCAAGAAGTCATCAATACCTGCATACACCTGAGAGATGTGGCACTAAAAGTTGGCTTGGCCATTAACCAGGATAAGACAGAGTATATGAAGATATCAAGAGACCAGAGGCAAAATGTTCCAGATTATATGAATGTTGGAGATCTGATCATTAGGAAAGCAGAAACATACAAGTCCCTGGGCACAACCTTTAACAGAGGCAACATAGTAAATGAGGAAATTGAAAGCAGAGTAAAGGTAGGGAATAAAATATACTTCGCCTTACAACACCTGTTAAAATTCAAAACCCTTTCCCAAAACACCAAAATAACAATCTACAAAACTGTAATAAGATCAGCCATCATATATGGATCAGAAACGTGGAGTACAGCAAGGAGAGATGAACAACAAGTGCAGATCTTTGAAAATAAGATTATAAGAAGAATATCTGATCCCATAAAGGATGCCAACAGTGGAGAATGGAGAGCTAGAAAGAAAACTGAACTGAACAGCTTATTTAAATCCCAACAAATTATAAATGTCTTGAAACTGAACAGACCGCGCTGGTTGGGCCATGTAGAAAGAATGGAAGAGAACAGACAAATGAAAATTATGTATGTACAAGAGATAACAGAAACAAGACCAAGGGGTAGACCAAGACAGAAATGGACAGACAACAGAAAAGAAGATATACAAGAAATTGGTGTCACCAACTGCAGAGAGAAGATTAGGAACAGAAAGGAATGGAGGCGAACTTTATCTGTAGCAATGAGCCTAAATGGTTCGGAAAGGAAAATGGTTCTTCTTCTTCCTCTTCTTCAGCTTTCAGAAGAAGAAGAAGAAGAAGATATCTATTGAAGCATTCATTTAAACATTGATCAAAGCCCATACTCATGATTATTTACAACAAATTCTCACAAAAAGAAACAGAAAAAATAAGAAGTCCTCTTTTTACGACAATTCGTTTTTCCAGTCATCAATTCTTTGATATATTAAGACTTCTTATTGTAAATTTATAATAAAAAATATGTACTTTTATTTCAAAATTTGTTTACAACTTATAGGATAATTCTAATCTTCTTTTATGTATCGAAACATGCCTAACTATTGATAGTAGAGCACTCTTTACTCAGTCAGTCATTTGCATGTCCCTTGCGGAACTTTGCCTCCCTAACAGCTCTCCTTTAGGTCTCTCGGTTGTAAGCAAGATGCCCTGCTGCAGATGCATCCATTTGCAGATTATCAATGATGTCTTGCAGCCTTCTTCGCCTTGGTCTTCCTCTCTTTTTCCCATTATGCACCCTTCCAAGACGATCTTCTCTAGATTATCATGACGTTTAATGTGTCCAAAATATTTAAGTTTTCTCTGTTTAATCCTCTTTACTAGCCAGCCTTCTTCAATATTAAGTTCTTTACTCACCGCTATGAATTTAGCCTTACAGCCATTTCGCTTTCCGACGCACCCGTCGGAATGGAATCCCGTGGGCAAGACGGACTTTTAGCATAGTATGAGTCCATTCAATGTTACTGAAGCAAATCTCTGGCATAATATCAACAGTAACAATCGTTGGAATAAGTTTAGCATAATTACGAGTAGTATATACCAGCTGTAGAAATGGGTACCCGACTTCTTCTGGAGCTGGGGAAGGAAAGGCGGCCAGGCGTGATACTGACCATATCACCCTCTAGTGTGCTGACAGGTTAAGGAAAATATGGGCACTAACACCATATCCCTATGTGCCTCTAAGGCATGACAGGATTACCTTTACCTTATATAGGTTCTCACTTTCAGTAGACAGAAGCATCAAAAAGTGAGAGAAAGTGTTTGAAAGCATTTAGGAGGAGTAAGCGAAGTTAAATGTTAACATAAATATGTATTCATTGTTAAAGTTTGAAAACATGGTATTCATTGCTGAATCTTTGAAAGTTCGGTATTCATTCACTCTTGTGTTTGCGTGTTTGAAAGCTTAGTTCTCACTGTTGAATCTCTGAAAGTGTTGTGTTTTGTGGTTTGTTTTTTTTTGTGTTTGGTTTTTGTTGAACTTTTGAAAGATAAGCATTCGTTGTTGAAACTAAGAAAGCTTAGTGTTCGAAACTGAATCTTTGAAAGCTTAGTGTTCATTGTTGATACTATGAAAGCTTAGTGTTCGATATTGAATCTTTGAAAGCTTGACGTTCACTTTTTTTTTTGCATCTTTGGTATTCACTGCTGAATCTTTGAAAGCTTGATATTCACTCTTTGAAAGCTTAGTATTCACTGTTGAATCTTTGGTGTTCACTTTTCAGTCTTCGAAGCTTGGTATTCATTGCTGAATCCTCATTATGCAACCTTGCTATCTTAATGTCACACTCATTTTCTTTTCATTTTTCGTCCTTCCGTCCTCTTATTTTTTTCCCTCTATCATTATACCATTTTCCCGTCTCTCTTAAATCTTCCGTTATGCTTTAATCACTAACTCATTTCTTCTGCCCTTTCTCTTCTATCTCCTTTTGTCGCTTTTCCTCTCTTCTTCCTTATCTTTTCCTACGTCGCCATATATTTCCTATCATTTCTTTTCCTGTTTTACATATGGAGCTGCCTCCTCTCTTTTTTTTTCTCTCACTCCCTCTTTCACTATTTCACACGCCTCTCTCTCTCTCTCTCTCTGACATGTCTATCTCTCCGTTCTCTCCTGTTTTCATCTTCCCTTTTCTCATTCTCTCTCTCTCTCTTAACAACAGCAATAATAATAATAATAATAATAATGATGAAGAAACTTAAATTTTAACCCAAAACGTTAATCAGTAGGCTAAGCCTATAGCTTTATTTAGAAATGTTGCGATAAGGCCTACGTTACATTTCTCTTTAGAGTGAATTTTCTTTTTAGTGAAAATCAAATGAAATGTGTGTATGTGTGTGAGAGGGTGTGTTTGTGTTATAACCCAGCTATAAAAACAGCCCTCAGCGAGGCCTCAGAGGGGAGTTTTGTGAGGTGGTACAAAGATTCTCTCCTCCGGGTTTTGCGTCTGAAGTCCTAAGGTCAGTCTTTAATTGGTCCTCCAGACTTTTCTTCGCCATCTGGTCACCTTGGTTCCCCCTCCCTCCCTTCACTATCTGGCCAACTTGGTTCCCCCTCCCTCCCTTCGCCATCTGGCCACCTTGGTTCCCCCTCCCTCTGCCATCTGGTCACCTTGGTTCCCTTCCATCCCTTTGTCATCTGGCCACCTTGGTTCCCCTTCATTCCTTTTGCCATCTTGTCACCTTGGTTCCCCTTCCCTCCGTTTGTCATCTGGCCACACTGGTTCCCCTTCCCTCCTTTTGCCATATGGTTAGCTTGGTTCCCCCTCCCTCCCTTCACTATCTGGCCACCTTGATTCCTTCTCCCTCCTTTCACTATCTGGCCACCTTGGTTCCCCTTCCCTCCCTTCGCCATCTGGTCACCTTGGTTCTTCTCCCTCCCTTTGCCATCTGGCCACCTTGGTTCCTCCTCCCTCCCTTCACTATCTGGCCACCTTGGTTCCCCTTCCCTCCCTTTGCCATCTGGTCACTTAGGTTCCTCCTCCCTTCCTTCACTATCTGACCACTTTGGTTCTCCCTCCCTCCCTTCGCCATCTGGCCACCTTGGTTCCCCCCTCCCTTCACTATTTGGCCACTTTGGTTCCCCCCTCCCTTTGCCATCTGGCACTTTGGTTCCTCCTCCCTCCCTTCGCCATCTGGTCACCTTGGTTATTCTCCCTCCCTTTGCCATCTGGCACTTTGGTTCCTCCTCCCTCCCTTCGCCATCTGGTCACCTTGGTTATTCTCCCTCCCTTTGCCATCTGGCCACATTGGTTCCCCCTCCTTCCCTTCACTATCTGGCCACTTTGGTTCCCCTCCCTCTCTTCGCCATCTGGCCACCTTGATTCCCCTCCCTCCATTCACTGTCTGGCCACCTTGGTTCCCCCTCCCTCCACTATCTGGTCAACATGGTTCCCCCTCCCTCCCTTCGCCATCTGGCCACCTTGGTTCCCCTTCCCTCCCTTCACTATCTGGCCATCTTGGTTCCCTTCCCTCCCTTCACTATCTGGCATCTTGGTTCCCACTCCCTCCTTTTGCCATCTGGCCACATTGGTTCCCCCTCCCTCCCTTCACTACCTGGTCAACTTGGTTCCTACTCCCTCCCTTTGCCATCTGGCCACCTTGGTTCCCCTCCCTCCCTTCACTACCTGGCCAACTTGGTTCCCACTCCCTCCATTCGCCATCTGGCCACCTTGGTTCCCCCTCCCTCCCTTCACTATCTGGCCACCTTGGTTCCCCTACCCCCCTTCACTATCTGGTCACCTTGGTTCCCCCTCCCTTTGCCATCTGGCCACCTTGGTTCCCTCTCCCTTCCATCACTATCTGGCCACCTTGGTACCCCTTCTTTCATTTTGCCATCTTGTCACCTTGGTTCCCCTCCCTCCCTTTGTCATCTGGCCACCTTGGTTCCCCTTCATTCCTTTTGCCATCTGGTCACCTTGGTTTCTCTTCGCTCACTTCACTATCTGGCCACCTTGGTACCACTTCCTCCCTTCACTATCTGGCACCTTGGTTCCCACTCCCTCCGTTCGCCATATGGCTACCTTGGTTCCCCCTCCCTCCCTTCACTATCTGGCCACCTTGGTTCCCCCTACCTCTCTTCACTATCTGGTCACCTTGGTCCCCCCCAGTTCCCCTTTTCACCCATCTGAACCTGGGACAATGCACTGGCTGCACCACCTTCTTACTGGATCTGGGTCTTGCTTCTTATTGGATCTGGGTCCTGCTTCTTATTGGATCTGGTTCCTGCCTCTTATTGGATCTGGGTGCTGGTTCTTATTGGATCTGGGTCCTGCCTCTTACTGGATCTGGGTCCTGCCTCTTATTGGATCTGGGTCCTGCTTCTTACTGGATCTGGGTCCTGCTTCTTACTGGATCTGAGTCCTGCTTCTTAATGGATCTGGGGCCTGCCTCTTATTGGATCTGGGTCCTGCTTCTTACTGGATCTGGGTCCTGCTTCTTATTGGATCTGGGTCCTGCCTCTTACTGGATCTGGGTCCTGCTTCTTACTGGATCTGGGTCCTGCTTCTTACTGGATCTGGGTCCTGCTTCTTATTGGATCTGGGTCCTGACATCTACTACTGACCTGTAACTGAAAACTGATAGAATGTGCTTGAACTGTGAGGAGCAGTAGAGTGCAGTGCACGCTGGTCTCATTACACTCTTCTTCCTCTTCCCTGGAACTACGAGCTGGTATTCCTTGCTGTCGATGCTATGAAGATGTTGATCTGGCACGGCATCATATCGGACTGGGGAGCAAGGGGGTGGGGGGGGGGTGACGGCGGTTATTTCTATGTATTTATCTTTTTTTTCCAATGTATAAGTGAAGCTAAAAAAGCAGGGAGTGCGCAATACTTCTTTAGCAGACTCCACCACCATGGGGACTATGGCGACCCCTGCCCCGTTAGCCAGGTAGGGCCTATTATTGGGGAGGGGGGAAGGAGGTACCAAGGGAGAGGGCGGGATAGAGTCTTGATCGGATATGGTTCACCTGCCCTGATGGTAGCATGCCAGCTCCTTAGTGTCATCGCCGATTGTCACATCGAACATCGTCTTCTTCCGCTCCCCCACCTCCCCCCCCCCCCCACACACACCGATAAATATACAAAAAGAACGCAGTCATTTAAGAAACTTTTGAAGCACTTTAAAATAAAACTCTGGATTATGGGCCCCCCCCCCTTTTTTTTTTTTGTTCTTCTCAGTGGGGCCCTCCTCATTACAAATCTTATCTTTTGTGGAAGAACCCCACTAAGGCAGAAGCTTCGAGATTTTATCCCACTTGTGCCGCGTTGCGTGCATACACATATGAAAGTTGCAATATACATCAAAATTCGAATATGAGCCAGTTTTTCCCTGGTACCAACAAAAGCATTTATAGAAGAGCAACTGAAGGATACTGGAAGGGAACAGTATGGAGGGGTGGGGGGAGGGGACGAGAACCACTACTGGCATTTAATCAAAGAACACACTTTTTTTTTCTTCTCTTCCCCTGGTGGTGTTCTATCACAAGTGTCTTCCAGTCGTTTACCCTCGACGCTGCGGGCCAAACAATTTTCTTCCGAAAATATTTCACTTTAAAAGCGACGAAGGTTGCTTGTGTCTCTTAGTAAATCTTTGATCTTTGAATCCCGCCCGGTCTACCTTTGTCTTGTCTTGTGATAAACCACCTGCGCTCTGGAATTAAAACGTAATTTTTCTCCTCCTCCTTCTTTTTCTTCTTCTCTTCCTCCACTTCCACTGTTCAAATCCTTTTCTCCTGTCGAATACTCTTCATCCTCGGGGAGCATTTTGTTGCTTTGCTAAAGGGATGCTTTTTTTTTTTTTTTGCAAAAGTAAGTCAGCGGTCTTTAATATTCTTGTGTTCTTTGATAAATTTCTTAGACGCGCGCAATCTTCAATAGTTATTGTGTCTTTGTACGAGGCGCTTGATTCTGTTTCCTCACTTCAAATGGTTTATCCTGTCTGATCAAGTGCTTTATGTTCTTTTTCGCTGAATGTCGCTTTGAAGTGTTTTAAGTCGTATCCGTGTCAAGTGCTTTTTGTGTGCCTCTGTGTGTGTGTGTTATTTTAAGCTTTGGCTGTTCTGTTTGAAAATTTTTGTAATCATTACTATGCTGTTTGTTTGTTTGTTCTTTAAAACCATGTATTTTCATGCCTAGTCGTCTTTTTTTTTTCCCCATCTCCCAAGTCTTAAATTTTCTGCTCGTTAATCTTGAAGTTTATTTCGTTTCTTCATTTTACTTCCAGTATTTATTTTAATTTTATAATTGCCTTAGTTTTGCTCTTTTCGGTGTATGTTCCTGTTTATTATTTTATAGTTTCTACGAGCACACAGAATAATCTTTCTTCGTAAGTAGCTCCATTTTTTAAAAATTATACTTTTTTTTTTTCTTCCGTCTTTCCAACGAATCCCTCTCCTTCCATCCCAAAACATATAAATAAATTCCAGTTTGGAAAAAAGAGATAGCGAAGAATGAGCTGAAAACATACATTTATTACCTACAGACGGCTAAGCATAAATAGAAACAAGATAGCTGAAATAATGCACACAATTTTTTTTAAAAAATCTTGTACGCCTCTCTCATAAGTTTTCTTCTTCTTCTCTTCGCTTTCAAAGTTTATTTTCTGAGTCCTTTCACTCTCGTGAGATCACAGAAAGTATGTCTACCTGTCACTCATTTTTCGTTTTTTTACCTCCTCATTTGCTTGTTTAATGAGTGGCATAAAAGGATCTTACTGAAAAATTATATTCTTCTTGTTTCTCCCTTGAGTACTTCGCAGTTAAGATAACCATTCTTTTTGTACTTCTTCTTGCCACTCTCTTGCTTGTTTCATAAAAAAAAAAAAAAGTGGAGATTTGTTTTCTCATACATGTACACAAACGGAGGTACAGCATGTTCTCTCTTCCTATTCTCTCTCTCTCTCTCTCTCCCCTTTCCTCTCCTCCTTTCCGCCAATCTCTGTCTTGCTGTCTGTCTCAAAACTAACTGTCTATCATAGCCGTTGAACCGCTTTGAACTGTCGGAAAGATCAAAGGCACCTTTCAGAAACCTAAAACCACTTTGCTGCCTCGCGCAGTTAAAAAGGGGGGGGGGCGCCCTCTGCCGGTGGTTAATAATACAGGGGGAAAAAAAAGCTGTAGGATGTTTGATTCTTAGAATCCCTCTCTCTCTTTCTCTTCCTCTCGCCCCTCTCTCTCTTTCTCTCTTTCTCTTCCTTTCACCTCTCTTTCTCTCCCCTCTCCCTTTTTCCCTCTTTCTCTCCCCTCTCTCGCTTTCTCTTCCTCTCACCTCTCTTTCTCTCCCCTCTCCCTCTTTCTCCCCTCTCTCTCTTCTCTCCCCTCTCTCTTTCTCTTCCTCTCACCTCTCTTCTCTCCCCTCTCTCTTTCTCTCTCTTCTCTCCTTTCTCTCCCCTCTCTCTTTCTCTTCCTCTCCCCTCTCTTTCTCTTCCTTCTCTCTCCTCTTTCTCTTCCTCTCCCCTCTCTTCTCTCCCCTCTATCTCTTTCTCTTCCTCTCCCCTCTCCCTCTCTTTCTCTGTCCCCTCTCTCTTCTCTCCCTCTCTTTCTCTCCCCTCTCTCTTTCTCTTCCCTCTCTCTCCCCTCTCTCTCTTTCTCTCCCCCTTCTCTTTCGAGTGTGTGGGAAGAATGAAAGATGGAGTGATGAAGGGCAGAATGTAAGACTGGCCTGCGTGCCCAATTCTTTACCCTTTAAAAATAAAGATTATTCATTCATTCTCTTCCCCCTCTCTCTCTCTCTCTTTCTCTCTTCTCTCCTTCTTTCTCTCCTCTCTCTCTCTCTCTCTCTGTGTCTCTTTCTCTCTCTTTTCGCTTTCAACTTCTTTCCCATTTTATTTCTGACATCATTTTGTTAGCCACAAACTGCGCAACATAGTGCGACCCACCAGACGAGATGAATACAGGGCGAGCAAGTGACATTTTATTTAATTTTTTTTAAACATCGATTAAGCTCTTTTTTTAAAGTTTAGCTGCAACGAGACAACGACGACGACGATGATGATAAAATATAATTATTTCCGAATTAGTCATAGAAAACTCCTTGCAAAATGAAGCTCATCGAAGTTCATAGTGCCAAACCTTCTATTTAGATGAAAAGCGTCATTATCAGAATAGAAACATGATGATTATGATTATCATCGTCATCATCACCATTCATATACCTCCCTCCCCTTCCTTCGTATCTAATGAGCTTATGGTTTTTTTTTCTATGATATCAGAAAGTTCCAGGATTGTACTTGCTGTGACTGTACCGTTCAACAAATACACGCAGGATACTGAAGGTCGTTACTCTCAAGCCTGCTGGGTCAGTCTGCTGCTTGCCATCATACTGTCTACACATATTCAGTCTGTATATGAAGTTTAGTAACCTTGTGTTAGGACACTGTGTTTTGTTACAATGGCTGGCAAATTCGAGCAGCGTGAGCCTGCATCAAACTATGCGTGCAGCTCACCAGTCTGCTACCGATATCCTCGGAATACTTCTCCAAGCTTTTAGCGAGCTTTCTTTAGGTCGAATACAGGTTTTGGAGTGGCATGCGCGTTTGAAGTACGGTCGAGTGTCTGTTCAAGAAGACAAGAGCTATCGATCACCAGCAAAACGCCACAAAATGTAAGAGGGTGTGGGGGGGGGGGGGGGGGGGGGATTCGTGACCTCATGCATGATGAACGTCGCTGAACAATCTTTCAGCTCTCTCACATGACTGGAAGCAGTTATAAAGTTTGCCAGGAGATCTTCACGGGGAAAAAGGTGAACATGCATCAATTTGCTGCAAAACTTCTTCCGCGGCTCTTGACTCTTGGTCATCAAGAAACAGCGACGTCTCGATGCGTGTCTTGAGTTCCGTGAGATGGCAACAACGACACAACTCTTATCTCCAGGATCATCACTAGCGATGAAATTTGAGTTGACATCGCCCCCGAGTGACTTCGTCTTGCTCCCAAAAAAAAAAAAAAAATATGAAACTGAAGATGAAAGGGCGCCTCTTCTACATCGTAGATGAAATCCAAACGAAATCGCGGGCGGTACTGGACAGCCTTCATGGAAAGGACGACCATGAGATGTGGAAGAGGCGCGTGGATTACTATGCATATCCCTAAGGGGGAATATTTCGAAGGGGATGGCAACATCATCTAAATACCATAACCCTGCTTTTCTTTTTCTTTTTAAGGACCAGCCTGCAGGTTTTCCCACAACAGCAGGTAAACACTGTTTCAGATTCTCCGCCAGTTATAATTTGAAAACAGATTTCTCGTGGCCAAGAATTTATGAACTACGAGGTTATGCACAGGTAAATTTACTGGGATTAAAATGCTGGCAACGAGAAATTTATGAAGTGTGACATTTTATGTAAAGTTATCGATAAACTGCTGGCAACCAGAAATTTATGAACTAACGGTTCACATAATCGTGTAGGGTTTCAAGTGCTGGCGATCAGAAGTTTATGAACTGTAAGAGTTCATTTTAACTTGTTAGTAAAGTCCTGAAAATAACAAAATATGAAATGACAGTTTATATTGTTGGTATTTGCTATCTCCCTTTGTGTTGTAAATGTTGGCGGTGTTCAATCTCCCTGTGTTTGGTTATTATTGGTGTTCTGTCTTCCTGTGTGTTGTTATTGTTGGTGTTGTTTTCTCTTCCTCAGTATTGTTGGTGTTGTTATGTCTCCTTCTGTGTTGTTATTGTTGGCGGTGTTCTATGTTCCTTTCTGTTGTTATTGTTTGCAGTAGTCTCTCTCCCTTTGTGTTGTTATTGTTGGTGTTGTTTTCTCTTCCTGAGTATTGTTTGTGTTGTTATGTCTCCCTCTGTGTTGTTATTGTTGGCGGTGTTATATCTTCCTTTCTGTTGTTATTGTTTGCAGTAGTCTCTCTTCCTTTGTGTTGTTATTGTTGGCGGTGTTGTCTCCCTATGTTTGGTTATTAATGGTGTTGTTCTGTCCCTCTGTGTGTTGTTATTGTTGGTGTTGTTCTGTCTTTCTGTGTTGTTATTGTTGTTGGTGTTATATGTCCCTGTGTGTTGTTATTGTTGTTGTTATTCCATCACCCTGTGTTTTGTTATTGTTGGTGGTGTTCTACCTCCTTATAAGTGAGAACAGGTTGTTCTTTGCAGCCAAAGCGATGAATTATATATAAACTTAAGGTAGATAGGGGTGTGCAGTTCAGTTACAAAACCACAAAGGACTCGAGGAGACTGAGCAGAAAACAGAAATAGCAGAGAATAAGAAAGTAATAACGTATAAATGAAGAACATACAAACATCCACTATTTCGGCGTGAGCCGTTTCCAAGGATTACATACAAGGACAACACAACACATTAAAAAACAACAACAACAACAACAACAACAGCTTTTTGGTCTACTCCTGCTTTGAAAGACGAGCGAAGTGTGTAGCCCACAATCAAAAAGACAAATTTATTTTTAAACATATACTTCGGCCAGTGGTCTGTCTCATTGTACTTTCACCAAAAAAATCTCATTTATTATCACACTTGTCTCCCCTCCTTCCCAGCTTCTTCACGAACCCCCTCACCTGATTATTCTGCTCGCATAAAAACACCTTGATAGATTTAATTAGATCTCTTTCCCCCCCCCCCCCCCAGTACTGTCCTTCGTGGAGTAGCGTGCCTTGTCATTCGATACATGGCTGTCAACTTCTCGATGGAGGAGGTCGCCTTTGATGTCTACTGCACGTGGCTGGAATGTGTGCCCTGCCTTTCACAGTTGGGAATTCCATACTGTTAAGAAAATAAACTGATTGGTAACAAAATATCTTGAAGATAGTTTTTGATGGAAGCGATAATTTGGAAGAAAAAAAAACCCCCTTTCGGCAAAATCATTATTGTAAGTCAGGGGTTCTGTAACTTCTTCCATGTTCAATGTCCTACAAAGTGAAAGTGTGCTAAAAACTTATAAACACTTTAAACAAACTGTTAAATAGGTAAATATGTATGGCTATAGCATTTTGCTATATTTTATTATATAAAACTAAGGTGCCAAGGTGAATCATTCTAGACATGGATTACATTAACAACATTTCTGGAATCCAGGGACCTCCAGATTTCACATTTCACACCCTCTCCTTTTTTTTCACCTACATCTACTGCTGAATAAGGGCGCCTGAATGACAGAGTGGTTACTTCAGTGGTATCTCGTGGAGAAGGTCGGGGGTTCGAATCTGACTTGGTGTTTTTGTTTTTGTGTTGGGGGGGGGTGTGTGTGGGTGAGTGGGGGTACGGGCTAGTCACTAAGCTGTAGAAATGAGTACCTGACTTCTTCTGGAGATGTGGAAGGGAAGGCAGCCAAAGGTAGTACTGACCAAATAACGCGGTAATGTGCCAGCGGATCAAGGAAAATATGGACATTGACACTATATCCCCCTAGGTGCTTCCGTGGCATTATAAGTCTATCTTTACTTCTACCACTGAACAAGAGCCGAGCATTTCTGTAACGACTGGGGACTGTGAGGCTGGCATATCTTCCCAGCCCAGTTCATAGACCTCATAAAATCTATTCAGACAGACACACACATATACAAAGGGGAGGGGGCAGTGGACCTGCTGTTTTGGAACCCATGCTTTATAAGTTTGCGATTTACATTAAGTTATCTTACAAAGCAAAAAGACTGCACCTTTAGTGAATAACAGGGAAAACAAATTGGTTTTTGTTTTTGTTTTTAATGCGTTGCAGATCTACAGAGAAAACAAGACAATCAAAATGAAAACCAGCAATTCTGTTTACAGAATACGAGAAGGTCGCCTTTGATGTTTTGCCGAACATATGTTTGTTATCTGTTGCCTGTTAATTGACATTTACATCAATCATATACGTGTGGTGTGTGTGTGTGTGTATTTGTTTATTTGTTTTGAATCACTTCTTTATACTCTTTCTCCCAAGCTTTTTTTTTTTTCAAATGTAAACCGTGATATTTTGATCTTTGTTCTGGTCATCATGCCATTGCGGACTGGTGTTCTTTACAGCTGAAACTACGAAGATATTGGAGAAACACCAGAAGCATTCATGCTCAGCATGATCTATAATACCAACGACGAAGTTAATCCACGGGCACATTACTGCAGCTATGGCACGCATTTTATTCGAATCAGAGCTGCCAAAAACCCTATCCAGCCTACTGCGTTAGACTTAAATAACAGGCTGTTCAGCGCTTTCAACTTGACTAAGTGGGCAGGACGCGTTGTTGTCGTCTCCATGGAATCTACTGAGAAGCTTGTCCCAATTCATGTTCCAGAGCATTACACACTAAACCACTCTACAGTAAACAAATCTATAAAACTCATAACAGCTTTGGGTGGAAAGAACAATAACTAACAATTCCATTGACGTAACAAGAATAAAAATATGTTTACGTTTTAATTAGAAGTTACACAGAAAATAAATAGATTGCTTCAGTCATGGCTGCTCATTTTACATAATTAATATTAAGCGTTGAGTCGGAGAAAATCAGAATTTGATTGGTCAGATATTCCGTAAAAGATTTCCGATGATTAATTACCACTCGTGATTTCGCGGTGTAGGAGATATATAACTGATGGGAAGTCGAGGGATGGGAAGTTCAGAACTAGGATTTGCTGGCCACTACTTGAGATGTGAATAAGACCGCAACTTGGTACTGTAGTCTGGTTCGAATCACATTTATGTGTTGTTTTTTTTTCTTAAAGGGGGAAATAAGATACATACTTCACACTCTGGTGCGACTGCTAAATGTAAGCTGTCGTTAATCTCTCGGCCTCAAAGTGTCACTTAAACATCGGGAAACAGGTATATGCAGTGTACATGACAGCTTCTTTTGACAGCGGAACTTCTTCTTCTTTTTCTTATTGGAATTGGAACCCGGTGTTCTTTGCAGCTAATGCCGTGATGATGTTGAGACACAGCATCGTTTCGGATTGGAAGTGGGTTGTGTTGGCAGATATTTTCTTAGTCCCTGAGTGAACATAAAAACAGGGGAGGGGGGAGTATGCAGAGCTCTTTTAGCAGACTCCACCACCTTGGGGACCATGTCGATCCCTGCTCTGTTAGCCAGGTTAGGCTTGGTACTGAGGGATCCAGCGAAGTGGTGGGGCAGGGTTGTAGTTACTTATGATTCGCCAACCCTGATGCAAGTGTAGTCAGTTATGATTCGCCAACCCTGACGCAAGTGTAGTCAGTTATGATTCGGCAACCCTGACGCAAGTGTAGTCAGTTATGATTCGCCAACCTTGACGCAAGTATAATCAGTTATGATTCGCCAACCTTGACGCAAGCATATCAACTATGGATCTCTCAGCTATGGGTAGCTGATTGCCAGACGGACAGCTTCTTTATCTCTCTCTTTCAATAGAGTAAGTGACAGTGTTACCTCATAAGTTCATGCTGAACGAATATATATATATAATATATATATATATATATATATATATAATATATATATATCCCTTTCGGATTAGCTTGACAGATGACAGAAACTTGTAAGAATGTACACTATACTCGTACAGTTGCTGTTAAAAGTTAAAACAAAAAATCATTACAAACCGCTCGGACTGAAAGATGAATAAACTTGCTGAAAGATTTGCTTAGAAGTAACGATTTCTCTGTTGTACTATGCGTGTTATAGAAGACAGACATCGCTACTTAGAGGAAGGAACAGTTTGTGTTATAGAAAACAGCCCCTCGGTTGTCCTTCTTTAGATGGGGGAACCTCTTCATTTGTTTCTCTGGCTGTCCAGGATACATATTGCATCTTTCTCTAGAAATCACATCTACACTGCATTCTTCTTCTTCTTTCATTCTCAGACGTCGACTTTTATACTTCTAATGTAGTCATTCGTCAGCTGGAGTTCGTGTACATCCTCATACAGCTTCTTTTGAACTGACGTAGGGCATTGGCCACATACATTTCGTCTGTTGGGCATTCCTGTAGAATATGTTCCTTTATATTCCTGCTGGTGCCACATGTACGCATGTCTGCTAGGCCGATTTTTGTACCTGTTGAAAAGGTCGTCTTCTGCTGTAATAGATGTAGAGCTGAAAAATGATTATTTGCTCTCGTTGGCGTCTAGTTCGTCACTTTCTTAATCGTTCACGTTTAACAATCATTCATTCATTCATTCATTTGCATGTCCCTTGAGGAACTTTGCCTCCCTAACAGCACTCCTGTAGTCCTCTCGGTTTGTGAGCAAGATGGCCTGCTGCTGATGCATCCATTTGCAGATCCTCAACGATGTCTTGCAGCCATCTTCGCCGTGGTCCTCCTCTATTTTTTTTCCCATTATGTACCCTTCCAAGGCGGTCTTCTCTAGATTATCATGACGTTTAATGTGCACAGAATATTTAAGTTTTCTCTGTTTAACCCTCTTTACTAGCCAGCCTTCTTCAATATTAAGTTCTTGTAGTATGGATATATTTTTAACAGTCATATATCTTATATGTACATGGTCTATATAACACTATAATCCGCTGTTCTCAACTTTTATGTAAGGTAATTTAAAAGTTGTCCTGCTAAACCATGCAGGCACTTCGGTGTACGACAACAGAGCCTGTGTTTTCTTTGACTGGTCGTCACAACAGAGCAGGGGTGCCCAACTGACGCCCTGCAATACCTTTTTACGGCCTGTGAAGTTTTTGTGGAAATGTTATTTATCTGATTAACATTAACATTTTTTTTCCAAAATATTGTCAAAAATAGGCTTTTACAAACCTGAAAAATTAATTAAATGCAATAAATTCATCTTTATTACGTAACTATAATTTTGTTCCTGATTTTTCTGTAAGTTGACCAAAGCTGGTTGATTTAGACGTGGGCCGTCATTCATTTTTCGCATACAGCTGTTTCCCTAGAGGCCGTTGAAGTTGGACACCCCAGTACTAGAAGGCGATGTGGTCAGCACCCGCCTGTCCATCGTGGACATTCTCATCTCCAGAAAAAAAGCCAGAAACCTATTTCTACTTTCTACAGTTTGGTGTTTATCGCTCTTCAGAAAGTAAAACAAATAAAGAATCTGTGGAGAGGAGCAGACAGAACCACAAAAATAAGATTTTTAAGGGCATGCATCTTTCCCATCGCAACATATGCCTGTGAGACCTAGACACTTAACAAAACAGCTGAGAAACACATAAATGCCTTTGAATGTAAATGCTACAGAAGAGTTCTTCAAATATCGTGGACACAAAAAAGAACAAATATATATCTATACAAGAACTTAATATTGAAGAAGGCTGGCTAGCAAAGAGGATTAAACAGAGAAAACTTAGATATTTTGGACACATTAAACGTTATGATAATTTAGAGAAGACCGTATTGGAAGGATGCATAATGGGAAAAAGAAAGAGAGGAAGACCAAAACGAAGATGGCTGCAAGACATCGTTGACGATCTGCAAATGGATGCATCAGCAGCAGGGCATCTTGCTCACAACCGAGAGGCCTACAGGAGAGCTGTTTGGGAGGCAAAGATCCGCAAGAGACGTGCAAATGAATGAATGACAGTTTGGTGACAAGCGCCTCCGACCAGATTCGAACCATCTATCTTCGCCATGAGAAATTTCTGAGATCACTTCGCAAGTTGCCTTTTAGTTACATCTTTTTTTATTTATTTGTTAGTATCTTGTGTCAGCCTGCCTGGTTACAACCCGCTTACAGATAGTTCAAGGACATTGTCGGAAAACACATAGGTCAATGTCTCAGGTAACAGCGTGACCGTGGTATGAGGGGATTAGTCAGGACTGGACTGGGTAGTGGACCCGGGGCAGGGGACACAGAAGCATGAAGTGGCTAAGAGCAACTTTTTTTTTTTTTTTAGAAGAACAAGAACACGCGTTTAACAAGAACTTCTCTCAGCTTAGTCTTGCTCACATTACGAGTCAAAGTGCAACTGTAACTTTATTTTCTTGTCAGAGTACTGGACTGACTCACCAGCAAACGATAAATAAACTTATTATTATTATCATCCTATCCATGGTGTTTCCGATTTATTTAAATCCTTTTCTTTATCCATGTCACTTGGTCAGTCCAGTGAGATATTTTCCTTTTGACCTTCCTCTCTTCATTATTTCCATTGAATTCGTCGGGTATAACTAGACTCTCCAGCTTTCTATTATTCATAGATTAGTGAAGCGTGATTTGACAAGAGAAGGACGGTGCAGCGGTGGTTTCCCTTTGCCTTCCACTTGGGTTTGTATGCGGTTTTTCTCCGTAAGCCTTTGTCTAAAGAGACTGAACATCATGGAAGCAGGGTACCCGATTTGGCTGCTGTTGTTTGTTCAGATATTCTCAGTTGACCTCTTCATCTAGAGGCCTTTCCATCATCCATCACCCGGTGGACGCGCTTGGTGGAAGGATAATCTCCTCTCCACACGCTTTGATCGCCGTTGCAGAAGAAGAAGAATTAAATGGATGACCGAGTCACTGGGTGATCCCGATGCACAATGGATATATATATATATATATATATATATATATATATAATATATATATACAGGTAACACAGGTATTGACTGGTATATGGGACCCAACTTGAAGGTCTTGATTTTGCTGATGACATAACTCTTATCAGTAATTCCATGCAAGAAAAAACAGATAGCCTGTCTTCAATGGCTAGCAAAATAGGACTTGAAATTAACAAGGACAAAACAAAAATAATGAAAATTCCTATTAATCAAAATGGAAAAATACACACAGAAGGGACAGATATTGAAGAAGTCAATCAATCTGCATACCTTGGCAGCTACATAGACCAGGATGGTGATACCAGAAAGGAATTGCAAAAGCAGCATCGATCTTCAAGACTCTTGAGAACATATGGAATTCAAAAGTTATAAGCACAAAAACCAAGTTAAGACTATTCAATTCAAATGTAATATCTACCCTCATTTATGCATGCGAAAGCTGGAAAACAACTAAAGAAATAGAGAAGAAATTAGACTATTTTGAAAACAAATGCCTAAGGAAAATACTTGGCATCAAGAATTCAAGAACAATGCAGCGATAAGACAGATGACTGAACAACAACCAGTCTCATGGGTGATCAGTAAAAGAAGATGGACATATGTTGGTCACATGATGAGAAGAAATGATCAGAGAATCCCAAAACAAGCTATCAAGTGGAACACAACAGGCCAAAGAAAAAGAGGCAGACCGCGTGAAACTCTGAAGAGGACATTGTTAAGAGAGGCCAAAGTAACACGCATAAAATCCCTTGATGAGGTTGAAAGACTCGCCGAAGACAGGAAAAATTGGCAAACTACGTTGTGAGCCCTATGTGATGTTTAACGGCACGGGAAGGATATAATATATATATATATATATATATATATATATATAATATATATAACAAGATCAAAGTTTGAACAAGAACGATAAACAATTTTAATTCTATATAAATCAGAACTAATGAACAATAATTCAGTTATGGGTATTTTATACTCTTAAATGTTATATAGGACTTTGATTCTTGCGGAGAGATGTAGTTTCTTGAACGGCTCCAGCAAGTTACTGAAACATCTCATACATCGGTTCTTCCTTTTAGTCATGTCATGTTTAAAAAAAAAGCACGTAAATGCCTTTAAATGCTACATTTTTTAGGTCCTTCAAATATCATGGACATAAAAAAGAACAAATATATACATACTACAAGAGCTTAATACTGAAGAAGGTTGGGGAGTAAGGAAAGATTAAACAGAGAAAACTTAATATTTAGGACGTATTAAACGTCATGACAATTTAGAGAAGACAGTCTTGGAAGGGTATATAATGGGAAAAATGAGAAAGACCAAGGCGAAGATGGTTGCAAGACATCGTTGATGATCTGCGAATGGGCGCATCAGCACCGGGGCATCTTGCTTACAACCGAGAGGTCTAAAGGAGAGCTGTTAGGGAGGCAAAGTTCCGCAAGGGACATGCAAATGACTGACTGACTGAAAGTAAAAAAAAAAATATTATTATTTACACCCACTTTTGGCTGTTTTTTGCTACACGCTTCACTGGGGTCTACCAGTTTGAAGACCGCTAATTTATTCATTTGTTTTCTAGTTTCTAAGTTTATAGACAAGGACGGTGTAAGTATAGAACAACACCCGAGACTGATTCTGGGACAGATGTTGATTTGTGACAGTTTTTCAGGGAAATAATAATGGAAAATAAAATCTGAGGTCTTGGAATAATGAAAATACTAATGAAGATTTTTTTTAATATAAAAAAACTTTAATTCAGAAAACAGATTGAAAAATTTTTAGAAATAGTTGTAAATTTCGAACAGATATAAGCACAAAAACCAAGTTAAGACTGTTCAATTCAAATGTAATATCTACCCTCATTTATGCATGCGAAAGCTGGAAAACAACTAAAGAAATAGAGAAGAAATTAGACTATTTTGAAAACAAATGCCTAAGGAAAATACTTGGCATCAAGAATTCAAGAACAATGCAGCGATAAGACAGATGACTGAACAACAACCAGTCTCATGGGTGATCAGTAAAAGAAGATGGACATATGTTGGTCACATGATGAGAAGAAATGATCAGAGAATCCCAAAACAAGCTATCAAGTGGAACACAACAGGCCAAAGAAAAAGAGGCAGACCGCGTGAAACTCTGAAGAGGACATTGTTAAGAGAGGCCAAAGTAACACGCATATGAGGTTGAAAGACTCGCCGAAGACAGGAAAAATTGGCAAACTACGTTGTGAGCCCTATGTGATGTTTAACGGCACGGGAAGGATATATATATATATATATATATATATATATATATATATATATATATATAACAAGATCAAAGTTTGAACAAGAACGATAAACAATTTTAATTCTATATAAATCAGAACTAATGAACAATAATTCAGTTATGGGTATTTTATACTCTTAAATGTTATATAGGACTTTGATTCTTGCGGAGAGATGTAGTTTCTTGAACGGCTCCAGCAAGTTACTGAAACATCTCATACATCGGTTCTTCCTTTTAGTCATGTCATGTTTAAAAAAAGCACGTAAATGCCTTTAAATGCTACATTTTTTAGGTCCTTCAAATATCATGGACATAAAAAAGAACAAATATATACATACTACAAGAGCTTAATACTGAAGAAGGTTGGGGAGTAAGGAAAGATTAAACAGAGAAAACTTAATATTTAGGACGTATTAAACGTCATGACAATTTAGAGAAGACAGTCTTGGAAGGGTATATAATGGGAAAAATGAGAAAGACCAAGGCGAAGATGGTTGCAAGACATCGTTGATGATATGCGAATGGACGCATCAGCACCAGGACATTTTGCTTACAACCGAGAGGTCTAAAGGAGAGCTATTAGGGAGGCAAAGTTTCGCAAGGGACATGCAAATGACTGACTGACTGAAAGTAAAAAAAAATATTATTATTTACACCCACTTTTGGCTGTTTTTTGCTACACGCTTCACTGGGGTCTACCAGTTTGAAGACCGCTAATTTATTCATTTGTTTTCTAGTTTCTAAGTTTATAGACAAGGACGGTGTAAGTATAGAACAACACCCGAGACTGATTCTGGGACAGATGTTGATTTGTGACAGTTTTTCAGGGAAATAATAATGGAAAATAAAATCTGAGGTCTTGGAATAATGAAAATACTAATGAAGATTTTTTTTAATATAAAAAAACTTTAATTCAGAAAACAGATTGAAAAATTTTTAGAAATAGTTGTAAATTTCGAACAGATATAACACAATAACAGTATACCAGTTATGAAGAAAGATGA